>CM034354.1:83155779-83167106 GCA_019925275.1 Mytilus edulis | reverse complement strand
AAAAAAACATCCAAGCAACGTCAGCATATTAACTAAAACACTGTATTACCAAGCCTACAGACTAGGCATATACCAGGGGCGAGGATAAACTAGTTTCATATTTGGATTTATCGTTATTTGTGTGATAGATTCCATCTGCTCATCAACGTGTATGTTATTGTTGTGACTTCTAAGAGATTGTATCCTAGGAATCACTTCAGAAACATTGTTATAGTGTTCCTCGAAGTTTTTACAAGGTTTTGGATTTTTGAGTAATTGATTTTGGCAATGGTCACAGCTAACATTGGTACCTGTAATGTTTCAAGAAAATGGTACTTCTCTGTATTATGCGTTTACTGTTAAATAAATACCTTAAAGTCATGTAATTGATCTAGTTTTTTGCATGGACTCAAAAGATATTTACTGCTGTACCTACAATAGCCTTTGCATTGCTTTGTAGACCACTAGTGTGTTTTGTAATAACTGTTATAAAGGCTTATTGTCAGTTTTTCTTTAGAAATATGTAGAAAATCTCATCAAAATTCTTGGCGTATATTAGATGTTTCGAATGCTCCTTTTGGCTCTTCGAGACTAACAAGGGAAGTTCAATGGAAAACAAATATATGAATTACGAATTTGAAGAGCTCAAAAACTAAATAGTCTATCCTAATCTTTGATTTTAAGATGATTTTGATAATTTTATTGTTACTAGTTTTGACATTTTAAATTAAGTTAGTTATTAAATACTGTAATTTTTAAATAATGATCATTTAAATTAAATAACTCGAATCCACAAAATTGAAATGCTATGATGTATAATTACTTGAAAAAAGTAAAATCACAAAAATACTGAACTTAGAGGAAGATCAATTGGGAAAGTCCATAATCACATGGCAAAATCAAATAACAAAACGCATCAAAAACGAATGGACAAAAACTGTCATATTCCTGACTTGGTACAGGCATTTTCAAATGTAGAAAATGGTGGATTAAACCTGGTTCTATAGCGCTAACCCTCTCACTTTGATGACAGTCTCGTCAATTTCCGATATTTTTACATTGATGCGTTAAATGAACAGACACAATCAATATAATAGTCAAAATATGGGTACATCAGTCATCATCGTTTAACAATTTTAAAAGGAACAATTTAACAGAACACAAAAACATTGAAGAACTGCATTACAAAATCAATTAGCTTAATGCTTGATGAAGATTTTTAGAAGTTTTTTTTTAAAAGTACAGAAAAGGAGAAACCTACTAGTAATCCACATAAGGTCAACTTTGTCTGAGAACGTTGGAATCTTAGTGTCAGGAAAAGCAGTCCCCCAACAGTGGTACTGACCCATTGTTGGAAAGTGATAAATAAAGGCAACAGTAGTATACCGCTGTTCAAACTCATAAATCCATGGACAAAAAACGAAATCGGGGTAACAAACCAAAACTGAGGGAAACGCATTAAATATAAGAGGAGAACAACGACACAACACTACAATGTAACACACACAGAAACGGACCAAGCATCAGACAAAATCCCACGAGAATAACAAAATTGTTCTGAATTCTGTGCATCCAAAATATGATATTATCAACGTAATTAGATGGAATTAAAGTCGAAGTTTTAATACATTGATGATACATACAGTAATTTTAATGAATTTATATAGAAAATCTTATGAAAAAAACCTGTATTCCCTTGACAACTTAATACACAGGCAAAATTTGCTCACATGAATTTCACATGAATCTCACATGAAATTCACATGAAAAATTTTACGTGAGATTCACCTCAATCGAGCTTATACATGAAACTCACGTGAAAATTTTCATGTGAATTTCACGTGAATTGAGATTCACATGAATCTGATGTGAAATTTTTCACATGAATCTGATGTGAAATTTTTCACATGAATTTCACGTGAAAATTACAACAACAAAAAAACTGATATTTTTCATGATTTTGATTAAATTTGAAAATTTAGATGTTATTTGAAATACTCTATTTTAAAAATTCATGTGAATTTCACATGAAAAAAAATTACGTGATTTTCATGTCAAATTCACATGAGTTTCACATGAGATTCACATGAAACACACAAAAACTGATTCCACATGAGATTCACATGAAACTCACAAAAACTGATTTCACGTGAGTTTCACGTATATAAGCTCGTTTGAGGTGAAATTCATGTGAAATTCATGTGAGATTCACATGAATTTAAATTCACGTTGAATTGATGTGAGTTGAATTTGCCTGTGTAGACTACAAATTATTTTAAAATTATAAGTTTATATATTATATAAATCTAATACGGCTATTCCTCTAGCTAAACGTGAGAAAATAAAGGTAAAAAGACAATTTAAAACTGAAATCAGAATGAAAAAAAAACTTGAATAAATTATGCTACTGATATGTCTGTACTGCTAGTCTTCATCATTTTATCTATCCTTCGTTGTACCTCTGATATTCTCTGGTCCACTAAAAGCATACTGGGGTAACTATTTACAGAGAGCTTTGCTCTTGGTTTTATTGGAACAGTTAGTTTTTGTCGCCTTTCACGACTGTCTTCGATGATGGAACGTTTGACAATCTCGATTTCGTTATTTTGCAACGAAACACCCGTTATATGTTCTACAGTGGTTGTTTTTGGATCCTCTTGTGTTTTAGGATTTCGAAAACCTTCTTCCACTTCAGCCATTTTTCCAAAGTGATGTCTTGTCTTAGTATTATTTTCAAGTTCTTTAATCTTAGTTTTTAGTGACACTTTTGTATTGACTGCCCCTGTCCTCATCTCTGGTGGTTTGACTTGAGTTTTGTCTAAAAGAAGTACCTGTTTAGTAGTTGGGAGGTTCGGTACAGAATGATTCGTTGACTCTTTATCTGTTTTCTCCTTGTTTTTACTCTCGCTTTCATTGTTTCCTATCCTTTGCGGCTTTTGAATTGTAGAAAATAGAAACTCGTAACGTTCTTTCTTATCCTTATTCTTTGAAATTTGACCTTCCGTCATTTTTGAATATTGATTGATAAATTGTGCATTTATAGGCTCCTCGTTATTTTTTTCACTCTTTGGTTCTATGTCTTTCCTTGTTGGGTTTTTGCTCTCTGGAGACTTGTTTTCGAAATGGACAGTTTTATTTGTTATACTATCGTTCGCGACTGAGAGAGGCTTAATGCCCATAATTTCCTCAACTTCCGGTTGTCCGAGTTCAAGACTTTTTGGAATCAGCGGATCAGATAATGTGATTATTTGTTTCTTTTCTTGTAAACGGTACAATGAGTTGAAATTACCAGTAGGTGTTTGAGTTAGATTTGGTTTGATTTGTCCAGGTAGTGATGTGTCCTTACGATGTGAATTGCCTGTGTGGGCGGCATGGTTGTATTTTTGAATTGGTTTTTCGTTTATTTTCGTTGGTTTTTCTGCAATATCCTCTGGTTTTGTTGCTTGTGATTTTTGTTCAAATTCTCTATCGGGATTCTTTGTTTGCTTATTTGAAATCTTTGGATCTGAAGGATTGTTAAGTTTGTTATCTCTACGAAGATAGTTCTCATTATTCCTAGTTTTCTTTCTTGGTTTTTCTTTATCTTTACTAAACTCCGCATCGTTTGTTACTCTTTCGGCTTTGCTCAGAGAATAATTTCTACTGACATCCGTATTCGATTTTCTAAATGTGTTTAGAGTTGTTTGTTTTACAGCATAACTACTCTTTTGAGGAACATAAAAACGTTGAAACCGTTCGGAGTTAGAACGTCGCACTTTATCTTGTTTTACTTCGTTTTTAGTAATACGTTGTTTCGTGCTTATTCTAGGTGTAATTTTCTTTTTGCTTACGTCTAGTAAAATAGGATCTTCTTCGTTTACAGTTGACAATGTCATCTTGACAACGGGACTAGTTATTGCCTTTTTTGTCATGTTTTTATGCAATTTATCTTTCCCACTTGGATATGTCTTGTTTTCCCAGTCTATCTCAAATTTTTGTTGAGATTTATAAACTTTATTGCCCTCGCCTTCTTTAGACTTTTCAAGCGACTGTTTTTTCTTCTCAACTGTCTTTCGTCCAATTTCCCAAAGTCTTCTACTAGATACTTTCTTCCCATTTTCAATACGTCTCGCGGCCATAAGTTTGTGCTGCCAAATCATACGCTCCTGTACAATCTTTTTCTCAATGTATGATATTCTGCGTTCAGCTTTTACAATATCTCTATTTCTTTCCTGTTCAGCGGTTGTAACTCTGCGCATAAACAACTTCCGGTCCTCCGCGTGTTTCTTTTCTATTGTTTTAATTCGTGTTCTCGTCTCCTCTCTTGACTTTTCCGCTCTTTTTTCGATACTCTCTATGTTTTTGGCAATTATCTTTGATTCCATTTTAATGTGTTCTTCCATCTGTCTTGTGCTCCTATTAGAAAGTGAAGAACTCAGTCTTTTCCTTTCCTCAATTTTTCGTTCTCTTAACTTCAATTCTTTCTTGTTTGATATTTTCTCTTTTTCGATATTTTGAACAAACATTTCCATCAGTTCTTCGTCCTTTTTCATTCTCTCCTTCTCTTGTACTTTCCAAGCCTTTTCCTTTCTTTCAGCAATTTCTCTTTTATGTAGTTCCTCTTGTCTGATATTCCAGGCTATACAAGCTTGGTAAATTTGACGTTCCTTTTCCGTCTTTTTTTTGCGCTCTTCAATTTTTTTACGGTACAAAATGTCAACAGCATTACCCATGGCAGCTTTTCTATCCAGTCCATTTCTTTGTCATAACTATTGATATGCACTTGTTCTCGACATGTTCATCTATTGAAAAGAAATGATTCTACAAATATAATTATATCTGATTTTTGGGGGTTAGAAAACTACTATCCATGCTGCACACATGTAACGGTTTATGACATACAATTTACAAACTTATAATAAGTAATACCAGTAATCTGTAATTAACAGATCCGTATCAAGTAAAGATGTATATTACCAGAAGCTTAATGAGTTGTAAAAAATATCATATATATAATGTGTGGCTAAAACGTGTTTGCTACAAAAATGCGATGACTTTATATGCATATCACTTTTAAATCATTTTACAGGACTTAATGTATACATATATGTAATATGTATTTCATAATAACGAATATTTAACCAAATAAGATCAGGAACCTTGATGTCTATAAAAAAAACGAAATGCGTCTTATTCTCTTTGTCATCATTTCAAAATATATAGGGCAGTAGATATATGAGGGTCCTGATGGGATCTGTTATGTCTTCATTCTTAAATTTTTTTAGACCTTTCTTCTATATTTGTTCTATAATTAATTTGCCCAATATTCTCAAGTCCTCATTTTTTAGCACCCTAGTATTGTTAATTAGCTTTTCGCCATTTTCTCTATTATTTAATCTGTGGTTTTTTTCTATGAATAAAAGCTGAGTTTACAAATGCTGCAGTTTGAATTACATACATTACATAAAGACAGCATTTGAGGAATTATGTTTTTGTTTTTTAGAGGGAGAAGGGGTCTCATGTGAAATTGATTGCTAAACAATAACACAATTAAAACAGATTACATTCACAGGCAAAATTTGCTCACATGAATTTCACATAAATCTCACATGAAATTCACATGAAAAATTTCACATGAGATTCACCTCAATCGAACTTACACATGAAACTCACGTGAAAAGATTCACATGAACATGGTGTGAAATTTTTCACATGAGTTTCACGTGAAATTTACCCCCCAAAAAATGGATATTTTTCATGATTTTAATTAAATATAAAAATTTAGATGTTATTTGAAATACTCTATTTTAAAAATTAATGTGAATGTCACATGAAAAAAAATGACGTGATTTTCATGTGAAATCCATGTGAAACTCACAAAAACTGATTTCACGTGAGTTTCACATATAAGCTCGTTTGAGGTGAAATTGATGTGAATTTCACGTGAGATTCACTTGAATTTAAATTCACGTGAAATTGATGTGAGTGAAATTTGCCTGTGTACTTGAAACTAACATTTTTTTCTGTCTCAATATTAAGCAAGAATCGTGTCAAAATAGATTCCAATTAATTTACATTCTATACTTACACATCATTATTTCATGTTTAAATAGATTTAATATGAGCAATGTTATATCAGCTTTTAATATGCCTGGAATATGCGCAATTTGTGCTTGTTTTAATGCTTGCATTTCTAAGCTTATTAGAAAAGAGAGAATTTTATTTGTTTACATTTTTTTTAATTCGATATTTCAACATTTAATCAATGTTATATTTTGATATCATTGTATAAAATGCTATATTTTAATATTTGAAATATATCTTTATAGATCTTTTACTTCAATGAAATATTTTTTTCTTACCATATTTCCACAAGTTCATAATCATCCCCTGTATGAGTATAATTGCATGTTATTATGCATATAGTATTATTGTCCGCCATCTTGTAAACAAAACTAATTTAAACAATAGTTGAACATAAATGCTTACTCACCCTAAACACCAAACGAAACTTTAAATTAAAATAATTGAGACGATATTTAAAATATGTTATTTAAAAAATTGTTAATGATACATAAATATTCGAGCTTACATTGCAGTATTTTCAAATACTGCTATTGTTATCTTTGAAATGATTTTGTTTTGTTCATAAAATAGAAGATTATTGGTAACAAGACACTTAATTTTATAATAACTGTGTTTATGACTTTGATAAAATGTCGACAATTTGATGTTTGTATTAATTAAGACAAACGAATAATCTTGCCTTTATGCGATCATGAGTAAATAGTCTGAAGAATATATTTTTTTATGAAATAATTGCAACGGGTATTTTTAATTAAATCAGAAGGTTACTTTTATTAGCGTTAACGTCAATATGAGACTACATAATTGCGAGTGATTTGGCTGCATAAATTCATATATATGAGGGTCCAGAGGGGGTTTACAAATTCAAATTCAAATTCAAATTCAAATATATTTTATTGCTAATCAAAGCGCCCACAAGGAGCAGAACAATCAACATTAATTACATACAAATGATTACAAGTGATTCAATATGATTAACACACAATGTTATAAAAAAAAAAAAAAATAACCAAACCAAAAAATATTTATTAAGACAAGTACAAGAATACAACAAGCACAGTGTTTAATAACATAAGGGGGTGACTGGGCATTTTTATATCTATATATCATTTAAGGAAACTTTCCTATATGAGGATAAATTTTCCAATAATTCTCCGAGTTTCTGGAGTATGAAAGTATCTTCAGAGGACATTAGCCAAATAAATTGTGATTTAATATCTAAACCACTAACATTTTTAAACCGTTGTTTTATTTCATTTAAAAAGTTGAAACGAATATTTGAAAGTTTGTGGCACTGAAGAAGAAAATGAATTTCATCCTCAACCTCAGTACCGCACAATTTACAGATACGTTCTGACACTGTCAGATTTTTGTACCTTCCCCTCTCAATCTCTAAATCGTGAGCACTGATACGGAATTTTGTTAAATAATGTCTATATCTAAAATTTTCCTGCAAAAGGTAATTTTCTAAGCAAAATCTGCTTTTAAAAAGTCTATAAGTTCTGAGCTTGTTACCATATAGTTTATTGCCTCTGAAATCATTATTAAGCTCAGTTTGCCATATTAAATCATATTTTGATTGCATCTTTTTGCATAAATAGTTTTTTAACTTCGTCTTTAAATTAAGTGCATAATTTTCATTGATGCTAAAGTATTTAAATAAAGTTTGAATACTGGTATACCAGCTCTTTTTCTGCTCATCATGTAGAGATTTTGAGAGGTTGAAAGCCTCTTTTAATAATAAGTCATCAGATTTTTTTAAACGTATATAATATTTAAACATATTTAACAAAACCTCCAAAAATAGAGGATATCTGCCCAGTTCACCCATAACTGCAATATTTGTTGCTTTTTTACTTACTCCAAGTATAAATTTACAAAAGCTTAAATGAGCCTTCTCTACTGCCAGGTCTCCACATAGTTTTTTGAAATAGTTATCCCCTTGAGTGTTTAGTTTGTGAAAGTTAATGTCACCCCATATTTCACTGCCATACATTAAGACGGATTTAACTGTATGGTCAAAAACATGAATGAGAGTTTTTATTTTTGGTTTATGACCTGAGAAACATTTTTTTAGTTTAAATAAGGCCTTTAACCCTTTATTATACATTTCATGTTGGGCATCTGTAAATTTGCCATTAATACTAAATTTGACACCCAAGTAGGTATAATTTTTTGTGTTCGTTAGGGGGGTATTATTTAAATGAAATTGAGTAGAAAGAAGTCTACCAGAATTGCTAAAAATCATGACTTTGGATTTAGTAATGTTAACTTCCAGTCCCCAATTATTGCAATAGATCTGTAGTAGAAACGAAAATATTGGGAAAAGTGAAGAATAAATGGCAAAATAAATGACAGAATATAGAGAATTATAAGTTGCTGATATATAAAGAACAAATAATGATGGGAAAAATAAATAAAAAATATAGAACAATGTCAAAAGATTAAAGTTTAAATGTTGTTGCATAGTTGCCACGTCAAACATTTGGTCGGTAATGCAGTTTTACCACCATTTTTTCTTAAAATGACCTGTACCAAGTCAGAAAAATAGCCATTGTGATATTATAATTCATTTCTGGATGTGTTACATTTTAATTTTGTGTTTCTGTTGTGTCTATAGTTCTCCTCTTATATATGTGTTTCCCTCAGTTTTAGTTTGGGTTTATTCTTAATCGATTTATGAATTTTGAACAGTAGTATACTACTGTTGCCTTTATTTGCGAGGGATACATAATCATATTTCGTACAATATTTGCACCTGAAGTTAAAATCATCAAGTATATTTGAAGCATTGGAGACTCATTGGTGGGCTTCGGCTGTTGTCGGCTCTTTGGTCTGGTTGTTGTTTCTTTGACACATTCCCCATTACCATTCTCAATTTTATTTGACAAATATAATTAAGTCTTAAAAATGTTCTATGATTTTATTTGATTGTAAATTTTATGGTTGCAGCTTCATGGTTTTGAGAATCTACATGATTTGTTCAAACTAATTAAAACTAGACAAGAGACGTATAATGCAAGACGTTATATAATTGATTTATACATTTCACCAGTCGCAATATATGTTTATATTGTTGCCAAAAAAGGAAAGATATTTATCAAATGTTTATATCTTAAACTTCAGATTAATACAAACATATTAATATCTTCAATGCCACGTTTTATCAACTTAAGTGAAGAGCTTTCCCTATAATCCTTCAATATAAGTACCGTTTATTTAATGTATTATATTTCATTACGACACTTTAAACATAACATAATTCATAATTTATTTCTGAAGTATGACCAAGAAAACCAAAAAAATTAGATTAAAAAATGAAGTGTATTAGGAAACAAAAACACGACAAAACATTTACCGTGACTGCTTATCCTGTTTGAATTATGTTATGCTGTCCAGACACGTGATGTATATTTTTGGCTATCCAAAGTTGAAGTTTTCATTATAACTTGTAGGAGTTCTTCTGAAGAAATGTTTCGTGTTCATGGAAATCATATCGAACGGTTTTCGCTTCCAGTTGGTCAGTACCAATAATTGAGGACGATAAAACAGTGATTAAACAAAAACGTCTGCCCGTGCTTCGGTATCATGATCAGCATCATTCAAACGAATTTCGGTCTGTAATTCTTTATTCATAACATTATTTTGGTATATCATATTAAGTCTCCAACTCCCTAAAGAAAAGATGGTCCCGGACAGCTTTGAAATATTTAGTATGCTACTATCAATATCTTAGATCCCAGTTAACCTTTATTCTATAATAATGTGTATCGTGATAAACATATTCTTTACAATTAAGGGGGTTCGCGGGTCGAAATCATTTATATAGGATTTCTCTATATTTTTCTATAAATGAACTTTATCTTATAGTTAATAGAAAAATAAGATAAAAAAATGGGGTCACCGTTCATTTGCGCTCACAATCTGCCTTCGAAAGAAGCATACATCTTTGTAAAAGTGTGTTTTTTCTGTTGAACTAATAGGAGAAATAAAAGTAATATCGAAATAAAAAAAGAAATTTATTACAGAAATCGCTCAAATTGTACAATAATTTAGTTTAAATACAGCATATATCGAAATTATATTAAAAAATATAGGTCACCGATGAGTTAAAAGAGATATTTCAATTTTAAAGCCAAAAAATGGCATTTTTCCACCAAAGGGAGATAATTTGGAACTTTTTCAATGATGTTTACATTTTAAAAGTCATCTGGGGCCAACACGAATTAATTGTTTTGAATGTTTTTTGTACCATATGATAAAGTAACAACTACAAAAGGTAAAAAATAAAATTTGTAATGAAAAACAAATGTTTAATTTTTTTCTGAAATTTTTATACCCTCGAGCCTCCTTAAACTACTTCAGCCCGTCCACTGTTGCACCACAACTATCTGAGGTTAAAAAAGATCAAAAAGCACTAGAGTTTCGGTAGTTTTTCTATCTAAGGGTTTGTTTATTTGGTCTGAAGGCTCCCTATTTATTGAATAGCGCGATGGCGTTAGAGCAGAGACGGTAAATATATTTATCTTACCTCCTATACATTTCCAGGAATATGATTGGTTAAAAGAGTCCGCGTGCAAACCGTGTATATTTGATATTAGGTTAGTAGGGAGGCGGAGCTTATCTCATACACGGTTAGTAGTGGAGTTACGTCCCTTTATATTCCATATTAGGTAAAAAGGAGGCGGAACTATTTCATACACGGTTAGTAATGGTGTTATGTCCCTTTATGAAAACAAAACGGTACTGAGAAAAAATCTTAAAAGTTCCAACAGACGAAGAAATTGATGATTAAGATTGAAATAAATTCATAAAACACATTTAAACCTTACAAGTCGTTATTGTTGGCATCTGTTTTTGTAGGATCAATGGAAGTATTTTCTTAATGCTAACAGTATTGAAGACTTGCTCATTTTGAGAATCACTAGTGATTAATTTCACACGTTCACGTTTGTCAGATAGTCGGTAAGATAAATTCGTAACATAGTGTGCTAGTGACGTAATACGGTATATATGGGGTCAGTAAATTCCATATGGGGATTCGAGCTTCGCTCTCACCCCATATGGAATTTACTGACACCATATATACCGTATTAGGTCACTAGCACACTATGTAACTAATAGTATTATGCAAAAAAATACACAAAACTCTACTTTTGAAGTCCTTTCCGGAATAGAAAAGACAATTCGCAAGAGTTATGTGACGAGAGTGAAACACGACTCTCCCAAAACAGGTAAAAAATCAATTAAGGTCCACATTATTGTTGTATGTTCAATTCCAA
>CM034354.1:83127478-83155679 GCA_019925275.1 Mytilus edulis | reverse complement strand
ACGAATTGAAAATCTAATATAAATCAAAAAATTAACTGATTTAGTTCAGTATTTCGTCTATTGAAACATAAAACTGAATCCAGATGAAGTTTGTCGTCAAATCGAAACACAAAACTTATTTAAACGAAACAAAACACTAGAATATTCGTGAATCCTAATTTTTCAAAATATTTAGAACACACACAATGACAGATTGAAAACTCCTCTTTAATAGTTTTAAACAATAATAGAACAATCTTTTGAATATATACATTAAATACTTTAAGGGTTCAAAATATAACAAATAACTATCAATTTCAGTTTAAAAAGGTGTAAAACGTAATTTGATAGTTTATGCACCGTTTCATCTCGGTACCTCTTATTATTATAAACAAATTAAACATAACGTGTTTAACGGTATACTAATTCAAAAGTGGTATATTTGGTGTTTCCCCCTATAACACGTCTGATACGGTGCTTTTTTACGCTATTTGTTTTTTGTCCGATAATTTTGCTTTTTGTCCGTTGCTTTTTGTTAGCGACACTTTTGCTTTTTGTTCGACTCTTTTGCTTTTTGTCCGACACTTTTGTTTTGCGTCATTTTTAACGACTTTGATTGGTGTTTGCTTAACGCCCAGAAGCAAATATTTCATGAATATTCCGGGCGAGAAAAGACTACCGAAACAACTACAAATTTATTTACTACATAATTGGTAGAGCATGGCGAAGACCGCGAAATACGCTTATGAAAAGGAGGGTTTTTTTTGTACAGGGGCAGAAATGGTGCTTTACAACATCCCACCTATAATTACGAAAATGGTAAAGTATTAAGCGTGGCACATAAATTGTAAGCCTAACGTGGCTGCGTATTTACACATCCAACACAACAAAACGGACGTCACCCTAAGGGGGGCAAGCTCCATTGATAATGCAGTGATTCCCTATATATCAATCAATTTTTCCCATAAAAGGGGGAGGAGACGTTTGAGATAATTTCATTGGCTCAGTGTATCCTGGAGATTTGAAAAATAATAGTTAGTATCAGCTCAAATTTAATTAGTGAGAAAACTTCCCTTATCTTAAGTCGACAGACTCTTCTCTTTAAAATTTGAAAGAGGTAAGTACAGACTATAACTATTAACGAGTGAAAAACCTTTTTCACATTTACACAAGGAAATGATTTATTTGTAATTTCGTCAATGACTAAAAACGAGGAAGTCATATTAAAACATCACATGTGAATTAGTTCCTGTATAAAATGGATGATGTGATTTAAGTCAGGTGATAATGGTATTCTGATCGATAAATTTTGTATTCATTTAATGAACGATGTTTGTGTTTGTGTTTCTGTGTATGTTTGTTCATACTGTTTTCTGTATGCAGTGCAGATCGCAGACTAATAAACCAGTAGATTGGTAAGACTTAAGTCACGTGATAACATTTAAAATTTAATATTATCTTACATCTTTAGGAAACTTTACAGTTCTCATTCTTTTGAAACATGTTTAAACACTTTTCGTGGTGTCTAATATAGACAAAATCAATTGGTTTGTTTGTTTGTTTGTGTGTGGTTTTTTTTTTGCCTTTTTCTTACATACAAAGGATAATACAGATAATGATTTTCAACCTATAAAATTAATTTAGTCAACCTTTTATAGATTTTTACATATATTTCTTATAGGTGTATAATTTTGTACTCGAGAGGTATTTCGTTTTCATTATCTACAGCAATTGTGCCCAGATTATCAGGTGTTCGAAAGCCAACGAATATGAAATGGAAAAGCATTCAAAACCGAAATTCTTATAAGTGTTGCTAAATAGTATACGACTTACTTAGAGGTAATCTATGTCTAAGTGTAGAAAAACCTGAATAGTCTGGTAACCTTTCATTAAAATCACATGTACAATCAAGCTCAACATATCGGTATAATACAAAGACGCATAAACGTGTTAACGACGGGTGCAACATTTGGAGCAGGATCCGATTACTCTTTGCGAAGAAACGGAGAATATCCAAGTTTCTGGTAGGGTTAGTGTTGCTCAGTTTTGAGTTGTATATGTTGTGTTTTTTACACAGTTGTTAGTCTTATATTCGCTTTTTGTCATGGCATTGTCAGTTCGTGTTTGGCTTATAAGTTTATCCCTTTGGTATATTTCGCCTCTCTGGTTGTCTGGTATTGAATATGCATTCATCAAATTTTTATTTTTTTTTATATATATTTCAAGGTTCATAGTGTACAAGATACCTAAGTTGGGAAGTCATCCCGATCCTAATTTCCAAGCTGGGACGGGATTCTATTACATGGATAATAATAATCCTGAACTGACAACTTCTGACAGAGGATTAGATGTGAAGAGTGATGCCTTGTTTTATACACTCGATCAAATCTACAATAACAAGGTAATTTCAATTCAATTTGGCACATTCTGCGTAGTGTTACGTCTTTAAAGTCATACAGGGGAGGGTTGAGATCTTACTAAACATGTTTTTTGTGCCTGTCCAAAGTCGGGAGCCTCTGGTTTTTGTTAGTCTAATATGTTTATTTATTTATATATATGTTTAGGAGTATAGTATGACGTTCATTTTTACTGAACTAGTGAACTTTGTTGTTCAGGGGACAGCCGAAGTCCGCCACAGGGTGCGGGATTTTCTCGCTGAATTAAAGACCCATTGCATTTATTGGTGGTCTTCGGTTGATTTTTCTTACTCTTTGGTCGGGTTGTTGTCTATTTGATAGATTTCCTATTTCCATTCTCTATTTCATAAAAAAAAAATAAAAAAATTGTAGAACAGTGAGATTAATTAATTCAAATATCAAATGAAAATAGCGCTTTAAGAATACCAATGATGTTCAAGGATTTAAAAGAACGTTACAGTTGAAGAGCTACATGTATTTGTATTTTCAAAAGTGTATTTAATCGTTCTAGAATACTTGTTATCGACAGGACGATGTTCATGGACCTTCATACTCTCCAGTGGTTTATTTAAAGTAATAGGGTTAAACTTTGAATGCATGTTAATTTTTTATTTTATTTTATTAAGTTATGATAGAGTTATCGAAATTAAACTACTTATTTTTAATCTAGTGGTAAAAAATGCTGGTCAGTAATTCTATAGGACTCACTGGTCCCATAAGTCATTTCCTTTCATAATACGCAAAAAAACAAAATACACGAATTTGAGTGGTTTGTCTATTTTCAGACAGAAGTCGGCTATTTTATGTATAGCGATCACACACCAGCCAATGGAACTGGTGCCAACCCAAGAGGACATGCGAAAGGTAAACAAGGGCTTATGTTCTTAATATGATTCATTCAAACTGATCTTTTATAGGTAATAGTATTTAAATTTGCATAACTCTGATGTTTGTTACATTTGACATGACATGTTTCAAAACCTCCTTTTATGTAAATTTTATCAGAAATCATAGTTGCAGCTAAGGTATAGCTGATAACGGTTATTTTCTAAATACATTTAATATCACGCACTTAAATTTTAAAAGTAATTTTTTCAGGAGTTTTGGGATTTGAACAATCAGGTGGATTTTGGATGATACATAGCGCACCACAGTTCCCGCCATTAAGGTCTGATGGCTACAAATGGCAAGAAACAGCCTCGAAAAATGGACAGACTTTCCTGTGTATATCTTTGGACTACGGGATCTTTAATCGTACAGGTTAGCAGTATATAAATGTAAAGTGTAATAATTATTATCTATACTATTAAACGAGAAGACCTCATTTTGTGTGTCGCTTCTCTTCCTCCCACAATAAATTAATCATTATGCCTCTAAGACCTATAGGTACCGTGCATAGTCGCATTTGTCATCCATTCTTATGACTATTCAGTTAGGGTTTTTTTGGGAGAAAAACGAAAATAAAGGCGTCCGGATATTGATTCCGTATTCAAACCGACTTTTAAGTCAGAAATAACTTCCGGTTTTAACATTGAGAACCAATCGTATGATAGATTAGAAAAATGAAAAATAAATAAGCCAATCAGGGCGTTGTCCGTATAGTGGTTTTTAAATCGTAAAAAACCACTACTATTATACCTCGGTTTAAACTTGCACTTATTTTTCATAAGTACTCGGACGGGGACAGGACAATTATTTTCGCGTTTAGCTGCATGTATACTAGGATTAATATATTACTATAATATATAGAGACTGTCTATAAACTATAGCAGTGATCGCCATGGAGAAGAACCTTAAAATTAAAAGTTAATAGAAAATTAAATACACTTTAAAGTCATGAAGTCAGTCATAGAAACCTCAAATTTTAAAAAAATATGCATATGTTTTTTATAACTAAATGGATAGTTTTCATTATACAACTTATGTACATACACTTTTTTCTGAGGAAAATTCTTTAATTTGTCCATATTTAGAAGAAGTTTACTTATTTTGAATTTCTTCCTTCCAGGAATTCGACGACATATTTTCCGTATGCATAGTGACCTGAGCGTAACCCTCCTCGTAAAAATCCGGTGATCGCAATATGCATGGATCTGTTATTAAAATAAACAATAATTATTATCTGATTGTAGATGTTAAACACGTGCTCAATACCCATGCATGCTTTTTGTTATTTGTTTACTATAAGGTGACCATCGATAAACTTCGGCATCAAAACACGGCAGGGGCCAGCTGAAGGACGCCTTCGGGTGCGGGAATTTCTTGCTACATTGAAGACCTGTTGGTGACCTTCTGCTGTTGTTTTTTTCTTTGGTCGGGTTGTTGTCTCTTTGACACATTCCCAATTTCCATTCTAAATTTTATATTTAATGAGCAGCCATATTTGTTAATTCATAACAGACAGAGAGACAAAAAAATGATGATTATACGATATATTTGCGTAAAAAATGAGAAAATCGTTCACAGAGGACTAAGTTTATGATATATACATGCATTGGTTCAAGAATTGGATAAACATTATTTTTCACCACTCACTCCTTTCATATGACTTTAATATTTATAATATAGATACGTATGTTCATAGTATACAGAAACGCGAAAATAATGGAATATAACAGAAAACTAAATAATAATGGACTATGAAAAAAAAAGAGGGAGGGCTTAGAAATAGTGTCCTGTCTCCATGTACCTATCATATCATCTCTTAAAATCTTTTACAAAAATTCATCCTAAAATAGTTAACATACTTTCAACCAAACTTAAAATGCCCACGATTTTGCTTTTAAATCAAACAGGACTTCCGGATTTTAACTTGCACATCAATTTCATTAGAGTACTCGGGGACAGGACAATAATTATCATCAGTCGCGTTGATATAGACTCTCTATATAATAAAGCAGTTCAATCGCCTAGGAGAAGAAACTTGAATTTGAAAGCTGACAGTAAATACACTTTAATTATAGTATATGTATGTTCATAGTATACAGAAACGCTAAAATAATGGAATTTAACAGAAAAAAAAATAACAGACTTTGGAAGCAAGGGAGAGGGCTTAAACGATTTCCAGGTACCGATGAATGATTATATACCTTTTCTGAAATTCTCCAGACATGAATTTTTTTACAAATATTCTCCTTACAACAGTTTACATACTTTCAACCAAGCTCTAAATCCCCGCGATTTCGCGGCTGTGTTATAGTAAACGAGAAGACCTCATTTTGTGTGTCGCTTCTCTTCCTTCCACAATAAATTAATCATCATGCCTCTGTGTTCTTTAGGTAACATGCATAGTCGCATGTGTCACCCATTCTTATGATTATTCAGATTGAGTTATTTTGGGAGAAAAACGACAAAATAGGTGTCCGGATATTGTTTCCGTTATCAGACTGACTTTTGTCATAGATAAGACTTCCGGTTTTAAACATGCACAAGAACAATCAAACGTATGCTAGATTACAAAAATGAAAAATAAATAAGCCAATCAGAGCGTCCTCCATATCATGGTTTTTAGATCGCAAGAACCCCGACTATTATACCTCCTTAGAGACAATTATGTTTTCGCGTTTATCCACCTGTAAACTACGATTATACTACAGTACTATAATATACAGAGACTCTCTGTATTCTGTCTACTTTTTTCTGAAATATTTACTATCTAAGGGGTCATACCAGTTGTATATATATATTGAAATAAGTAAAACAGGTGGAAACAAGAATGTGTCCATAGTATACGGATGCCACATCGGTACTATCATTTACTATGTTTAGTGGACCGTGAAATGGGGTAAAATCTCTAAGTTGGCATTAAAATTAGAAAGATCATATCATAGGGAACATATTTACTAATTTTCGAGTTGGTTGGACTTCGACTTCATCAAAAACTACCTCGACAAAAACTTTAACCTGAAGCGGGACAGACGGACGGACGAACGAACGAACGGACGAACAGACTAGAAAGCATAATTCCCATAAATGGGGCATACAAATTTATTGTTGAAAGTGAAAACTTTAACCTGAAACCGGACAGAAGGACGGACAAACGAACGAACGGACGAACAGACTAGAAAACATAAATCCCATAAATGGGGCATTAAAATGTACTGTTGATAATGAAAGTAGTGATTTGGCCGAAATGAAAGTAGGGTAGAGATAAGAGGAAGGCAGGACTTATTCGGGACGTCGGGATCGGGTGTTTTTAAGCTCAGGATTTCGGGATTGATCTCTACGGGATGCGGGAATATATTTTTTTTAATTTCGGGATGTCGGGGTATGAATTTCGTTAAAATACGCACCTCGGGATTTCATGTTTTTAAGCCCGGGATTTCGGGATCAGGGCCCTCAGACCACCCCGCAAATGAGCCTTAGTCATTTATACGAGATTCAAATCCTACCATTGGCATGTTAAGGATGTACACCTCTGAGGAGCCAAAAATTTCTAGAATTAAACTTTTTTTCTTAACCTGATTTTTAGGTTTATAAGACTGTAACAAAACAATTGGTGAAGAAAAAATCATATGGTGGTGTGATTCTTTTTTTGCTACGGCCCTTTGAAAATGCCCAATTTTGATGATTTTCTCACTTTTCATCGATTTTTACCTATTTTTGGGCTATTATCGTGAAAAAAATCACAGTTCCACAATTAAACTTTTTTTCATACTTTCCATAAAGATGAAGTGGACCAATCTGAATAAATTTAACTGACAAAAACTATAGGTAGGTGTTAATATAAGAAAGTTTTATCATATTATGATGCTTTTTTGTGTAAAATTTACCATACTGCCAATTTTGTATTTTTATGATTTTTCTCATTTTAAAGAACAAAATGCATATTAATTCAACTTTTTTGTTATAAATGATTGGAAAAATACATATCTAAGAAATTTGAAAAGACCAAAATGAGATGGGATGTATATTATTCTTGTAAAATCATTTTTTGTATCCCTCACCCATTTTTTCAAAATTTTGACTAAAAATACTGACTTGAATGGTCGTAAAATTTGAAAACTGGATTATTCAAAAACCGTTCATGGTAAATACACAATTTTTTCACAGAGTTATGTTTGATTATAGTATTTTTAAAATTCATTGATATTTTCCACTTCTATCATATGTTTTGGAAATAATTTAAGAACGAGATTTCAACGAGACTGAACGAGACTGAAAAGTCAGAAGAATACATCCTTAATAGGGCTCTCAAAAAAAAAAGCACTCATGGATTGTACTAGAAGCACATTTTATTAGAATAATAATGGTCTATAAGCAATTTCATTTATTTCCTGTTTGAAGCGGTGCAAATTTTTAAGTTAATTTGACCTTTACTTAAAAATGCATTGTAGCATGCAAAGGGGAAGAATGATTGTGGTATAAGGCCAGAAACACGAAAAATTGAATTTAACAGAAAGGAAGCACATAACAGACTTTGGAAAAAAAGGGAGCGGGCTTTTGATACCTTATATGAAATTTTCCAGTCATAATATCTTTTACAAAATTTCATCCTACAACAGTTTACAAGCTGTATATGCCCGCGATTTCGCGGGTGTGTTCTAGTAATTATAAATTATCGTCTACATATATCATCATATATGTTGTCTTCAGATATCGTAACTCACTTTGTCTTCAGATATCGTCTCACGTTTGTCTTCAGATATCGTCTCACGTTTGTATTCAGATATCGTATCACGTTTGTACTAGATATCGTAACTCGCTTTGTCTTCAGATATCGTCTAACGTTTGTCTTCGGATATCGTAACTCACTTTTGTATTCAGATATCGTCTCATGTTTGTCCTCAGATGTCGCCTCACATTTGTCTTCAGATATCGTCTCACGTTTGTCTTCAGATATCGTCACTCGCTTTGTTTTCATATATCGCTACTCGCTTTGTCTTCAGATATCGTTACTCACTTTGTCTTCAGATATCGTCTCACGTTTGTCTTCAGATATCGTCACTCGCTGTGTTTTCAGATTTCGTCTCACATTTGACTTCATATATCTTTACACTTTTGGGTTTTTAGTTATCTTCACACGTTTTGTCTCCAGATGTCATCACACGTTTTGTCTTCAGATACCCTAGTACATTTTGTTGCGAGATGAAAATATCAACAAGTTTACTTTGGTGGTTAGAGATATCTTTATCGTTACATTTGTGGACATCTGTTTAGATATCTTTATCTTACATTTTTTTTAAATTTTTTTAGATATCATTATTAACCTGTCTCGTAAGATATTTCTTAATTGTGTAATTTTTTGTTAAAGTGTTTAGATATCTTTATTTATTGTAATTTGTAAATGAGTGCAGATATCTTTATGTATTTGTATCGTGGATATATATCTTTACTCATTTGTAAATTTGTTAAGATATCTTTATTCCTTTGTAGTTAAGCTATCTGTCTTCCCTAATTTTGTCTACAGATATATTATTGTATGCTTTTTGCTGTACGGTAATGCATAAACAATTGTCATTTGTTGGAATCTTAATATTTACCCTCAAATGTCTATTTTTTTTTTATTGTTGATGGGATTTTGGCTTATTGTTATGAATCCATTACCAACCATTAAGTTTTAGTTATTTTTGTTCATATTAGTTGTGTTCAGATATTCTTTAGTCATGATTATTGTTTCAGACGTCTGTGTTTCAATATATTCACTATTTCAAAAATCTTTTTACTATAATTTTTTAATAGTTCATATTATATTATATTCACAGGAACGGTGTTCAGATACATTTTCCCGTATATATACGATGTTGGATTTCCTGCAATGTTCAACAAAGACTATCCAATGTTAAGACTTTTTAGTGTTGACAAAGGTACAAGACAGCTTCATGTCCAAAAG
Organism: Mytilus edulis; assembly: GCA_019925275.1. Classification (NCBI taxonomy): domain Eukaryota; kingdom Metazoa; phylum Mollusca; class Bivalvia; order Mytilida; family Mytilidae; genus Mytilus; species Mytilus edulis. The sequence goes on along the minus strand of CM034354.1, from coordinate 83,146,451 downwards.
CCACCATGGTATGACGTAATAAAACTGCCAACAAAAGAAGGTGTGGGTTTTTTGAGTTTTTCGAAGTATGGAAAGTTCGGGAATGATTTATATGATGGCTTATTGTCAAATGAACTTCAACAGGACTTACTAGTGCAGTCATGGATAGCGACACACAAAACGGCGGGAGATAAACTGCCTTCCAACTGTTCTATTCAGTACAAGGTATGTGCAGTAATGTATAGATAGTAAGATAAACTGCCTCCAAACGGACATATACATTACACAATAAGTGCATTCACTAATATTGACTAAAATACCTCGAGATAAGCTGTTATATACAAGTTATAAGTTCAGTCATGGAAATACAAATGTAGATAGTCGGTCTTCTTTTTAACTTTTTTGGATTCGAGCGTCACTGGTGAGTCTTTTGTAGACGAAACGCGCGTCTGGTGTATATACAAAACTAAGTCCTGGTATCTATGATGAGTTTATTCATACTGTTCTATAAAGACATATAACATACTGTTAGACAAACTGCCTTCTAACTGCTCTTTCATGTCTGTATAACACAAAGTAAAGGCATACATGGTTAGAGACGAAAAAAAAACTAGCTTGAGACAAACAGTCTTTTAACTGCTGTATACAGCACAGAGTATGTGGTGCCTTGGATAGAGAGTCAGAAATTTTGTAGAATATGCATACAAAAAAGCAACAATTATAGAATGATAATTTCGTTGATTGTATATTAAGTAAGATTAATACAACGTTGTATTACCCAGTCATCACATATACATCAATCGGCAGATGTGAAATAGATCAGACACATATCAACCGACTGTCCAGAGTAAACACTTAAATCAAAATTGAAGACTAAATTCTCAGAATTAGTCGGTTTACGGTTTAACATGTATATTATATGAAGGAAGCTCGATAGATTACTTTGTTGTTGCTTAGTTTTTTCAAGTCCTCTTTTTTTTCTTCTTTCAAATTCACAATTGTTGAACATGTTGAAACGAAATGCAATGAATTTTGTACATTCACAGGTTTACAATGTCAATACAATGAAGTTTCCAGATAAAAACATAGAATTTTCAACATCTAAAGACCACTCTAAATGGGTTGTCTCTAAAGACAAGGGGAACTGGTTGTGTATCGGTGATATAAATAGACAGGTTAGTATTTGGTTCATTAAAAAGTCAATCTGTATGTGTCGATTTGTAAAAAGGTTAAAACTGACAGTTGTGCTGTTCGCACTGAAACCTGGAACGGACTCAGAACACGGACTTTGTTCTGAAAGCCGGTTTGGTCTTATATTTATGCATTATATGTATACATATTTATTTATTTAAGATAAAAAAAAATATGAAATTGGCAGACACAATAAAGCGATCAACCTGGGACTAGTAGTATATTTTGTGTCGTAAATTTTACGGACGCCATCACGAATTAGTTGACCGTTATGGAATAACAGTTTCCGAGACAATATCGGATTTGTTCTTTATCATGTTTATGTCGTAATAACAACCCCCTTCCCTTTTCACGAATGAGACGTACCGAATGAGACTACTTACCGTTTTTGTAATAAAATGGGCAACATGACGGGTGCCACATGTGGAACAGGATCTGCTTACCCTTCCGGAGCACATGAAATTGTCCCAGGTTTGGTGGGGTTCGTGTTGTTTAGTCTTTAGTTATCTATGTTGAGTCTTGTTTACTATTATTTGTCTGTTTGTCGGTTTCACTTATAGCCATGGCGCTGTCAGTTTATTTTGTATCTATGAATTTGACTGTCCCTCTGGTATCTTTCTCCTCTCTTCAATCATGAACATAATCCATACCTTAGTCTATAAAATGATGCCATGCAAAATGAGGAAATACAACGGAACAATATGGTTTAAACAAAACAACACAACGTTAAAAAACATATGATAAACAGCAACCAAGAACAATAACTGAATTACAGGATCCTGATCATGACGTGGGACCAGAATATATATAATGTGCTGCCGGCATTAATAATATTATGTTTGTGAGTTTTCAATCCCAAAAATTGGAAAATAGGCGTAAGAGCACATACTTTAGTGTCCAGAATATCAATAGAACACGAAGGCCCTTTTAATGGAACATTTAAAAGGTCACGACTCTGAAATTAAAACAATTTATTGAAGTGGTTCACTCAAGAAATAACCCACAACATATTGCTCCATATGAAAATAGTTCAACATTTTGAAAGTTTTAATTCAGTATTTAGTTGACCTAATTCTTTATTGTTCTTTGTTCCTTTGCCTCCATTATTTTCTAATATTTGCTCAGTTTTCTCTATTCAATAATTGTTGCCATTTATTTTCTATTCTGGTGACCCAATCCTGACGCTCTTTTTTACTCATGGCATTGTCTGTTTATTCAGACTTACGAGTTTGAATATCATTTGATATCGTTCGCCTATATTTTACAAAAAGATATAAGCATTCACTGTATGCAATTAAGTTGAAATAACAGGTTTTATTTTATTTGAAAACAAATGTATAAAATAAAAGTTTCAAATGATAAAGCAATGCTTCTGTATTCTTATTATAGCCTGTTTTCCTCCAGAATGTGTCTTTTGTATGCAGCTGTATATCTTCACTTTAGTGTTTTCATTTTAGAAGCCACAGAAATATAGAGCTGGTGGGCAAGTTTGTTTTGAGAATAAATCTGCGTGGAATAGTTTCAAAAAGATTGTCAAAGAATTTGCAGCATGTTAAGCATGTGGGAAGTTATGAAAGATCGAATTTCTGAATCACCTTTAACTTAACTAAGAACTGATAGTATGAAGATTTTTTTTCATTTTGTACAAGATTTATTTTGTAATAAAGTATGTGCCTACAATAAAGTTTGATAATTGCGTGTCTTCCTGACAATCATTTTAATACCATGAACAAGATTCCTACATTCAAAGTACATAGGAATGTATCTGTATATTTACATCCGTTTTCAAGCATCATAATTTAAGAGTTCCTAACAAACAACTATTGGAATTAACATTTAAAGATTATACTGATCATTCTCTCTGTTTCTGGTGGGTTTTTTTTTGGTTAATATCCAATAACACTTGAACTATTTAAAGCAGGAAGATAAAACAAGGAAAAATACCAAAACTTCCCGGTAAATGAACTGTCAATAATTTGTTCAGATCATATCTGCTATTGGCTATGTTTATGTTGAGTGAGAATTGTGTATACTCAGCTGATTTACAAAGGTCAAGGGTGAGTGATTATAAAAAGTAAAAAACAAATTTAATTCGTTTAAATATCAAAATAAAAAAATCAAACTCATCAAACTATTAGGAAACAACTGTCATATGCCTGACTTGGTACAGACATTTCCTCGTGTAGGAAATGGTGGATTAAACTAGGTTTTAGACCTAGCTAAAACTCTCACTTGTATAATAATGACATACACTTCCATATTGTTGACAACAAAGTTTTTAAAACAAAACAAACAGACATCATAGTTAGAAATATAACATTTGGGGCACACCAGTCAAGTTCGAGTTATCAAAGACCAGCGTGAAGCTTAAACAAATGAGAATAATGCCACCTTACAGCTATTAAAAACAACCATATTACAAAAGATTCATGAATTGGGAAAGACACGTAAGGAAGACGATTTTTTGTTTGTTTCTATCTTTTTAATGGTTACACATGTATTCCCTTTTTATATCTCATATTGTCTTTGAATCAATGGTTAAGCTAGGTTGATTGCAAAACTACGCATAACATACCGTATAACGGGTTATTTTCGCCAATGTAAAATTTCGCGATTTTCATCGAATTAGGTATACGAAATAATTTTGCGTTTTTTTTGTTTTTTTTTGGCGGATTCAACACTTTTATGAATACTTTTGCATTAGCTCTTTTAAATTTGCGGGTTTGTTCTATCCGCGAAAATAAACATTTACACCCCGCGAAAATAACCTGCTAATTCTTTGTATCAACACAAATTAAACGATGCTTAAAGCTTTATGACACAATCTATATTTTATTGTTCGTAAACAATAGCAAAAAAGAGTAACAAATAAAAGACTGAAAACATCGTCAGGGACCCACGAAATTGGACAGCGATTATGGAACGTAATAAGGTCAACACATGGTTGTAATCAATAATAAGGAAACAAGTAATGGATAAGGCAGTTGTTGTCAAATAGTCAGCTTCTATGTATGTTTGCCTTTGTTTTTGTTGCACGTGTTGTTGTTGTTCCGTTGTCCTCTCTCAATCGACTTATGACATCTGAAGAGCGGTAAACTACTGTTGCCTTTATTTACAAATAGAGCAAAGAACAAATCGAGGTAATAAACATTATCTGAGTGAATTTCATTCCAACAAATAAACTCATCATATATACCAGGATTGAAATTTTATATTTACGCAAGACGCGCGTTTCGTCTACAAAATACTCATCAGTGACGCTCAAATCTAAAAATGTTAAAAATGCTAAATACCGTACGAAGTTGGAGAGCATTTAGGACCAAAAACATCTAACAAATTTGACAAATACAGTTAAGGTAATATAGGTAGAGGTAGAAAAGCCCCAGTCTTTCAAAAATTCAAAAGTTTTGTTAACATTTTAATAGGCTCGAGGGTACAAAAATTTCGGAAAAGTTTTTTTTTTTTTTTTTCATAATAAATTTAATTTCTTACATTACCAATTGGTTTTCATGATATGGTACAAAATTCAACCAAAAAAATCGGTTGGTTTTGGTCCAAGAGGACTTTTAAAATGTTTAAATCATTAACAAAGTCTCCAAATTAACCCCCTCTGGTGCAGAAATGCCTCTTTTTCGCATTACAATTGAAATATCTTTTTTAAACTCATCGGTGATCTATATGTTTTATTGTTATTTTCAAATAAATGTAATAAAAATCGGAAATAGGAGCCAATCGGATTAGACGACTATTCTTGTACGTAAAGCTCTAAGCAAATCACTAGTAAGTGTGGACAGATACATCAGTCATCAATCTTTTGAAGTCTAAAGTAAAATCACAAAATTACTCTGGAGAAAATTCAGAGCGGAAAGAACCAAATCAAATGATTAAACAAATCAAACGAATGGACAACAACTGTCATAAATATTCTGTATAAGAAGCTTATGAAGTAAATCAAGGATGAACATGTAAGACCGTAAATTAGTAATTGAAGTATGAAAACGACATACGATGTGGCAGGTGATATATTTCCGGAAATAGGAAATTGAAAATTGTAAAAGAAAAAGTAGAATCTTCACTTTTTTCATAGATATTAGTTTGTATTGATATAGAGGAAAAGTACAAGTTATGAACCAATATTTCAATTGCCATTATTATTATCAATCTCAATTTAAATGTAGTTATATGAAATATAAGCATTCTGTCCTAAGTCAGGAATCTGATGTACAGTAGTTGTCGTTTGTTTATGTAATATATACGTGTTTCTCGTTTCTTGTTTTGTTTATATAGATTAGACCGTTGGTTTTCCCGTTTGAATGGTTTTACACTAGTAATTTTGGGGCCCTTTATAGCTTGTTGTTCGGTGTGAGCCAAGGCTCCGTGTTGAAGGCCGTACTTAAACCTATTATAATGGTTTACTTTTTAAATTGTTATTTGGATGGAGAGTTGTCTCATTGGCACTCACACCACATCTTCCTATATCTATTCACTTAATTCTGAAGTATCTAGTAAGGGGACATCATCTATATATCTGAAAAAGGAAACTAAAGAACATGTCAAGAAGATTCCTTGTAATGATTATCTTTTAGAAGACTACGTATTATTTGTGCTTCATATGAGTACAAAAACAAGTCGACCAGTAGCAGTGCGCCATACGTAAACGTATGCATTGCTTAATCGACGATTCTACCTAGAGACTGTGAAAAATATGCTATAAACAAAAAAGATCAATGAAAAAAATAAATAACGATTTGGCTCTAGACGAAGTCAAGTACTAGGCATATATTCAATGATTCTATGAAACCTGTTTATGCGGAGTAATTGTTTGTTTTTTTAAAAGTAATGTCTGTTGTGAGAGGTAATGCAATTTGCGTGAAGAATCTAAGGATACATTAAAACGTAATTTTACAAAGAACATCTCATTTCATACGATTTTATATTTCTTGTCTAATATAATGCATTGTTTAGATATAAAGTTTTATAGACCCAACCGGTCTGACATATTCATTCGTTTTATCATAAGGGACGACATCAAAAGATCGACGTAGGATGAAAAACTTAAATGAAATAGTTTGGGGGGGGGGGTAAAACTTTACAAGTTTTGTATATCTAAAATCGATTCTTACATATTTTTTACATATATCCCTATTGCTAAATCAATTTTTCCCAAATTAAGTAAAGAGGTGGTGGGTGCGTCAGTGAAAACACTATCTGAATTAAGTTTTTTTTATCCTACAATGAACTTTTGATTTCGTCCCTAAGTGTGAAACACTTGTATCAATATCATTAAACGGAAATCAAAAGACAATTTTGTAGAACGGAAACCTAAACCTACCATAATTTTTAATCTGTAACGCATGGATTTTCAAGCCTCTGGTTTCCAGTTGTAGGTAATATATTTTTTATCAAATAATTGTAAATCTAGTGCACAAAGAAATGTTAATGTGTATTGTCACACATTTCACATATAGTAGTGGATAAATCCCAAAATAAATGAAACACCAACTACCATGCAACATCAAACTTAATTTAATTGTCACAATCGGGAATAGGAAAATTCCAATTACAGACTAAAAGACTATCGAAGTATTTAAAGATTCAAGACTGTAAATATACGCGGCTAGTGAGTTAAGGATATGACCGTATAACTTATGTATAAGTATTACGTTCAGTTATTCCCCATTATAACTCTGTAAGAGCAGTTTTTCATAAAGATTATCATCTGTGGAATATGTACAAATTGTGTTAACATTTATGAGTGTAAAGTTTCAACTTATATATGTAATTTCCATACGATTGACAAATTGTATGTTTTGAGGAACTAGGAGTTGACAATTTGAAAATTGAAATCGTCACCTGTTCCATAGATTCTTTATTTATGTTGTCAGATATGACCTTGAACTTTCGGAATTATCCTTAATCTCAAACATACTGGGATAAATAAGATTTAAACATTCATTGAGGTGTTGGTTTTTGTGTGAGAGGACATTACCAATATCTCTACAAGAGATATAAAAGAACCCTTCATGATAACTGTTTTTGTTTTTGAGGAGATTATTTGTAAGGTTACAAACGAAATCGCTTCTACACTTAGGGTACCACATGTGAAGCAGGATCTGCTTACTCTTCCGGCGCACCTGTTATAGCCACTTGTTTTTGTTGGGCTCAATTTTTTGTGTTTTATCTTGTTTTTTTTTGTATACTTCTGTTTGTTGATTCAACATATGCAATTCGATGCGATTGAGTTGGAATCGAACGAACTTGCGGGTTCGAAATTTTAATTGAAGCGGTAGCAGACTGATGTTACTATATTTGAACGACATAAACTACTTTGCAACCAATGTCCCCCTTTTGTTTTTATTCGTCAACTTCAGTGCCTCACAGTCAGGAATATGACATTTTTTTATTATTTTTATTCCCTTGAATATAGACCAACTTGTTGTTTTGTCGTGTTTTAAAGACTTTTCCCATTTTGAGTTAATCATCAATTTTGTTATTTTATTTGTTGATACTCTTTTTCCTTTTCAAGCATTTGAAGGTTAGTTCGTGACTTGTTAAACAATACACCTTATTGGACGGGGAATTCGCTTAATAGAATGAGGAGTTTATATGTCAAGAAAGAAAAGTATATTTCTTTCACATGTTTCACTAATGCACACATGAGAACAAAATTCATTACCCAAAACCCAAAACTACAATATCAAAGTCAAGCTTTATAGAACAGTTTTATGAAAACCTATTCCTGCAAACAAAAATATATGAAAGTGTCATACGTTAATCACATCACTCTGAAATTGATTAAAGTGTAAATCCTCATAATAAAACAAGGGCTTTCTTGAATAATTCTAGTTCCCTAGTAAAATTTCACAATAAACGTACCGCCGCAAAGTTAAGTTATTGTACAATATTTTGGAAAATATTAAAATCTTCATAAATCAGTCTCACTAACTAATTAAATAAACACCGACAAAAACTAAGTGCCAATAAAATGGCAACACTTTTAAGAGTTCTAAAATGGTGAAGTTAAAATCATCCCTTCGCTAATTTTACGGACGCCATCACGAGTTCACAAATGATATCGGATATGTTCTTTTTGTCGTAACTACTATCCCCTTCCCTTTCATGAATGTGATCTACCGAATCAGACTATTAACCGGATTTGTTATTACATAAGCAACACGACGGGTGCCACATGTGGAGCAGGATATGCTTACCCTTCCGAAGCACCTGAAATCACCCCCAGTTTTAGATGGGATTCGTGTTGTTTATTCTCTAGTTTTCTATGTTGTGTCATGTGTACTATTGTTTGTCTGTTTGTCTTTTTCATTTTTAGCCATGGCGTTGTCAGTTTATTTTCGATTTATGAGTTTGACTGTCCCTTTGGTATCATGCGTCCCTTATTTGTAAATTTCAAATATTAAAAAAATATATATAAATATTTGTTTTAAAATGATTTCCTATATACATTATATATATCGGTTTGAAAATGAATTGTCAGACTTCCTCAAATAACTTAACGCTTCAATGATTTTAGAAAAAGCGTAGCTTGCTTGGTTACAGAAAAGAGGAGAGAGTCGAGTGTATCGTTATTTTACGCACAAGTGATGTTCTCATGTTTGGTTTGAAAGCCTTGCTTAAGAATTAAAATTTCCCATCCTTTTTCGTAAGCTACTTCAATAAACTAAGACGTAGTTGCCTAAACTTGCAGACTTTACCAGATACATGAAGTTTTGGGCATGGTACAAGGAGGCATTTCAAGTCGTGAAATATCGCAGAATGAAGTGTTCAGCCTCAACAATTACCAAACTCATCCAAAGATTCAACCACACTTGGTCTGTGAATGATAGGCCATGTCCCGGAAGACAGAGTGCAACTTCTGTCCAAAAGGTCCGATGTATTCGTCTTCAGCACGTTCGAGATTGTTTCCGTACGACTTTCCAATCAGCATGAGAGACTGACGGCGTCCATGGGAGACAAATCGGACCACACACGGTAAGATGCGATTTGCCCAGCAGTGGGTTAAGAGCAAGGCTATTTCTGTGGTAATATGCTAACATCAGTAAGATACCAAAATCGCCTTAGATGGACACACAGGCAATGGCCAACTTTCTTTAACGGACGAATAAGGATCACATCTTCGCCGTAGTGATTGACGAACTCGTGTGTGAAGGAGCTACATTGAGGAAGTTATATGGCCGACTGTTATACCGTTTATGGCTTGACATCGTGATGTTAATGTTTTTCAACAAGATAACGCTCGTGCACACTCCGTTGTACTCACAGATGCTTCAATCAATGACAACCATATTCAGACATTATCATGGCCATTCCTTTCGCATGCTTTATTTCAATTGGACAAGCCGTAAGACGACGACAGCCACCACCAGTTACGCCGTGCCAACATGAAATTGCACTTTGGAAAAAATGGACAAAAATTACACATCACCGTATTCGACGTATTTTCAGGTAAATGCAACGTTGTTAAAGAGATTGCGTTACAGCACGCGGTGGACACAATAGTTATTAAAGATGTTTGCTCCTCCATCTTTGAATTTTTCCCAGGTTTTCGAAATCCTCTGGTTTTATCCATGTATTGTCATTAAAAAATTTGCCCACTAATCCCTACTTTTCTTTTCATAATTTTATCACATTAAGTTTGAAAAACCATATTTCAAAATTTTATAAATTTTTTATTATTTTTTCATAGGTTTTGAAACAAAGAAGGTGTCATTGTTAAATGTAAGAAAAACCTAGAGAGAATTATTTCCCGCCAAATATTCAATGACTTGTATCTCAAAAACGAGCACACGGACCCTCCATTTTTTCTTTATTTTATATTCTATCAATTCATAAATGTCTTTTAAAAAGCTTGTTATTTTTTTACAGAGTAGCAAATATCCTTGAGACTGTGAGTTAGTGAATTGTAGCGTTGTGTTGCATTAACGTATTGCATTCGAATTGTGGTAATTGACCATTTTAGTTTGACCTTTATCTTCAGATAAACACATAAAATATCATTTACAATTACTGTAAAGAAAGTATTACTGTGTATGAAAATGTTTTTTTTTTAAAACAAAGTGTTGAGTGTTCATTTGCACTCAGTATAATAAATTTTAAATCAACATCGACACAAATAGTAAATACATTTCAATTAGTCAACATAACTGCAATGATACAATTCATGGCATAACATAAACACAAATCACATTGTACACTTTTCGCATAACATGTATACTATTTTTCCTAATCTAATACATCATTACCAACTAAAGGTAAGGCACGGAATCAGATAATTCATTTACGGAAATGAAATATTCATTATCAATTGTTAGGCATAGCTAATGTATTTGTGATGTGTTTGAAGTCAGTATCACAAAGTTAAGAGCTTTTTAATTGTTAAGAAGTCTGATATAAGAAACACAATATGAATTTACACAATCAAGTTTCAATCAAGTTTTGATATCCTTTTTACTGCTGTGATACTAGATTGGAATCTATTACGTTGCAAAGCTTTCTCGTAACACTGGTAGGCTCTGTCTTTATCACCAGATATTTCATAGCATACACCAAGTAATATTAAGGAAATATATATATATGTGAAACTGTAAATGAACAATTGTCTGTTACTATTAAATATAAATCACTTAAAGCCTGTTGTCTTTTATCTAAATCACCAAGACGATGAAAGCATAGACATCTTAGACAATGAGACATAACATTCGGCGGTACGTGTATATCTTCATCTTCAACCTCCAGCTTCAGTTCTGATGGAATTAATGATGAGTTCCGAATGTATTTGACATGAGCTATAGTAGCTATTTTCATCCTTTCATTAAATTTCATTTTAGAATGTACATTTTGTCGGTAACAATTTCTGTGTTTTTCACACTCGTAATCATCATCCCTCATCATATCAGATGAACATCTTGATAGAACATACTCCGCTAGTCTGAGTGTAACATTAAACTGTCCTGTAACATAATAAAACGACGCGTATAACAACCAACCTGACACAGCATCTGTTTCGGTGCCGTTCTGTAAATGTCTATGATAACGAGCAGATATGCTGTACGATTTACTTACAGATTTTGGTGGCGGTAAAATTTGTGCTACAATTTGGCTGATTTTAGCATAATGATACTTACATACATCACTTACAAATGTAAACGATTCGGACATAAGTAACGATTCGGTAAATGATAGATATTTATGGCAACCTGAAATGTCTTTTGGTACTGGTATCCTGTTTGCAATCTTGTAAAAAAAACAGTCTAACATAACTAAGGAAGATTAACTCTTTGTACTTTCATTGTCAGGTGGAAATAAATTCATTAGCAATCCACCAATCCCTTCATGCTTTATATTCTCAAGAGCACGCATTAATATCTTACTGTTACTCTCACTGATCGTTCCTAGGAACATATTATGTTCAGGTGTAAAATAGTTCGGACAGTAGCAGATCTTTACCCATGATATCAATTTATCAAGACAGAGTGAAAAACAATGAAACAATTTTGGTAATTGAAAAGTGTCAATATCTACCTCCTCTGATACCCAAATTAAAGCCGTCTTCAGAAAGTAAGAACACACTAAGTCCTTTACATCATTATCTGTATTAACAATACGCTTAAATGTTAACTTGAGAAGACTGTAACAAAGGAGTTGAGTAAAATTAAACGAATGTACAAGTATTCTTTCTGCTACAGAGAAAGAAAATCTCCATAAGTAACGATCTGATATAGTTTTAGGACCGATAGCCACTATCAAGCATCCATAACTTTTGATCCTGTTGATTACGAAATTAGACGGTCATTGTCGTCGATGACGGACTGTCCATTGAATTGCATTGTGAGGTAAATACTTACTTCTTATGCAGAATGCGTTGTCTTCAGTCCTACTTAGATTCGATATACATGGACCATGTATACATACACGTTCGCCATGTCCGTATCTTCGAATGTAAAAACCAAGAAAGTCATCAACCGAAACATATGCACCTCTACATGTATTTGGAGGACAGTTACATTCTACATTGAACTAGGAATTTCGATCCGTTATTATTCTGATTCTAGTAAATCCAGGATGGTCAATGGCCGTCTCCATAACCAATATATCACGGTTAATTGGGTGTTTGATATTCCTTTCGTCCTTTATTAAGTCTCTGTTATTTATAACGTGCATTGTATCTATGTCACTGTCTGGCAAAGCAAGTCCTTCTGCCAAACTTCCACTTGTTATTTGTGTGTGACGCTGATCAATAGCACACACATTGGCGATTCTATCATGTATGATACATAGTCGTTGTTTGTTTCGTATATCTAGTTCAGTACCAACTGCTATTGCTAGTTTTTTGTATAAGTATTTCTCCATCGAGTCACTTCCAAGTAAAAGCAAAATATCTGTAAAAATATATGTTTTTATCAATCATCCTAAAACCATTACATGACGTTAATACATCCGGGAGAGTAGTGTTTCAGAACATCGGATTTTAATGAGATTGTTAATACATAGATTATCATCTCCCTTAGATTTATTGAAAGCTGTCTATCTGATCGGATCGCCAAAGGTGAGTGTTAAGGAAATGTATCTCTGTTTGAAAATAATAAGCTTTTTAAAATGTAGTAGATAATATTGAGGAACTGAAAATCCTGACTTTTGGGTCATGTGCTTTTTTCGGGATATCAGCTTTTGCATATTTGGAGGGAATTATTTCGTCTTGATTTCTCATACAAATAACATTGGCTGCATTTTTGTTTAAAAAAACCAATGAAAATAGCATATTATATAGGCTTTTGAAACTATATATTGTATAAGATTAACAAAAGAAAAGTTGGAGTTAGTGTGCAAAATTAGTATTGCAGTAAGTAGATAAAACAAGACGATTAAAAAAATGGCAAAAATTCAAAACCAAGAGGAGCAAACATCCTAAGGTAGACGCCATTGAAGTCTTACGTCGAAAATGTTTAGTCAGGTATGGCTATTTATAACTATATATACCCATGACATCAATTCTTTTAAGGGAGGGGGCCCCAACCAAGGATTAAGGGGAGTTCCAACTATGTATCCCCTTCAAGTGCATTGATCGGTCAAAAAAGAGGAGGTTCCAACCCCTGGATTCCCCTTCTGGATCCGGCACTTCAAGTATTCAAAACTATTGCTTTAATTACTAGAATAAAACAATCGATAGTTTGGCTGCTTGTGATAAATGGTCTGCTGTAAAAATGTTGATATGAATAATCCTCTATACTTTGATATTTTGTCTATTTTTATTCTATATCAACAGTTGAAATCAATATAAAACCTTTAGTTATTGTGTTGTCTGTTCGTCATTTCAATTCTTTAGTCATAGTGTCGCCTGTTAGTAATTTTGCTTTTCTAATCATGGTGTTGTCTGTTTGTCGGTTCTTTTCTATAACACCGGTTTTTTTTTCTTCGGTGTAAAGTTTCCTCTTATTACACTGTTTCTGATCACATCAAGACCTCGTTTACACTCTAAATTTTCAATAGTTTTAGAAATTATAATTCGAAATGTATTACCTTTCTGAGTGTCTGTACAGTTTTGTAAGTAGTCCAGATATTCATTTGAAGATTTGTCAGGATATATAAGGTTAAGTATCCACTGTTCTCTTGTTTTCCTTCTTTCTAAGCAAGCTTGATACGTTCGTTCAAACTGTTTAATTGTTAGTCCAAAAACATCATTTGTTATCATCATTCCGCCATCTAAAGATTGGTAAAGTAAAGGTGTAAACTTACGCTTTCCGCGGTACGGAAAACGTTTTACACCGTATATTTCAGTACATGATTTTCTTAATGCAAAATAATTTTCATCATCAGATTTGCCTTGGTTTCGGGATGACATGAAGCCTGTTGGAAAGATACGATTACATAGATAATTTGGTTACTACACTTTAGTTAAATGTTTCTATAGTTATTATTTTAAAATACGTTGCTTTGAAGGTAGTAATATGATATGTATCTAACGTTTCGTAGCTTTAATCGCTCTCGAAGGTTAAGATTTAAATATGTTAAACGTATTAAACAATTCGCCGAATACGTACCCGTTCTCCCGTTTAAAATGTTTTACACTTGTCATTTTTGGAGCTCTTTATTAAAACCATGGGTTGTTTCTTCAACACCAATAGAAACGAGACCGGGTGCGACAACAAGATGAGCGTCTTCGCCTGTGCATGCTTTTGCCGTCATAAAAGTGAAAGGTTAAGCTAGCTAAAAAAACAGATCTATTTCCAATTTTCTATACAAGAAAATGCCTGTACTAAGTCAGGAATATGATAGTTGTTATCCATTCGTTTGATGATTTTGATCTCTTGACCTTGCTTTAGGAATTTTTGTTTAGAATTCGTATTTTTTTATTTTACTTTTTAATATGTATTTCTTATCTTTTTCGCTTGGCCGCAGGATATACACTTGTTGCCTCACACTACAACTCGACTGATTAGAACTTTGAGTTTATGGAAGCTGACACAAAGAGAGAAAACGTCCTGATGAAAACTTTGTAAATACGTGTACTGATGCTATCTGATTGTGTTTGTATTAAAACAAGGATGGCATTGGGTGGCCACTTAACAAAAGTGTAAATTAAGATTACAAGGAAATCGAAACAGAACGTAAGTGAATTTCCCATCATCCGAAACCTCTCTTTCCTCTTTATTCTAATACATATATTTCCCATTGATCATTTGCAATTGATAACGTGTACAATGCATTTACGTACTTGAAAAATTATGGATTATATTTTTTTATATGTTTGGTGTAAACTTATGAAACAAAGACCGAACATATATACTTACTAACATAATCCACTTCGTCCCATAATAGGGGCGACTACAGTAGCTTCCATCTTTTCCTGTCATTGGTTATTTTCTGTGCTTCTCCCCATGTTTTCCCAATTTCCTGTAGATCAGATGTAAGATCTCTGCTGCGCCAGGTGGATTTTGGTCGCCCTCTTTTAACATGGCCCTGCGGATTCCAATCTAGTGCCTGTCTAGTTACATTAGTTTTTTTACGTAACGTGTGTCAAAGCCATTTCCATCTACGTGTCGTAATTGTTCTTTCTATTGGTTCCTGTTTAATCCTTTTCCATAGTTCTTTGTTGCAAATGGTGTTAGGCCACTTGATTCCTATGATGTTTCTAAGACACCTGTTCATGAAAACTTGTAGTGCTTTGGTAGACGCAGCTGTTAGTCTCCAAGTTTCTGACCCATAGAGAGTAGTAGATTTTACATTGGAGTTGAAGTTCCTGATTTTGGTGTTTTTTATGCTCTTCCAGACTGTTTTAAGGATTGCAAAGGCTTGTTGTGCTTTTTTTCAGATTGGATGTCTTAATCTGTCCCTCCTGATGTACTGATTACACTTCCAAGATATTTAAATTCTCGGACATCTTCAATTTCGGAATCTCTCTTTTTGGTTTTGTTAAGATTGTTCGAGTTTACTCTCTTATAGTTTGTCTAATTTGCATTTATCTACAGTCCTACTTAATTTGTAGTTTTATTAAGGTTGGTGGCTTGGTTTTGGGAGTCTTCATGGCGATGGGAAAGCTGGCAAATATCGTCTGCAAAGTCAGTGTCTTCGAGGCATGACTGTAGTGTCTATTTAATACCGTGAGGAGTGTTGTATGATTTCCTACTCACCCAATATATAACCATCAGAAGAAATAAATGACGGCAGAGTAAACATCCTTGCCTCAAACCAGTTGTCACAGGAAATAATCTGTCAGAGTCTCTGCATGGCTCACTTGACAAGTAAAACCATCATAGAGCTGTTGGATGACGGATATAGTTTTGTCAGGTATTCCATAATGCACAAGGATGTTCCACAGTACTTTATGGTCTATACTACCGAAGGCCCTCTCAAAATCCACAAATGTTATGCATAAAGATGTCTGCCATTCAATGTTTTGCTCAATAATGATTCCTAATGTGGCGATTTGGTCAATGCATGATCTTTCTTGTCTGAAACCGGCCTATATACCGGTGATATTTCCTGTGTTGATAGTTAAGTGGGTTTGTTAGAAGGGGTCTGTTTAGCACTTCGTCAAAATGTTCTTTCCATCGTTTTAATTGTTCTTCGATTTTTGTAATCACATTACCTTTTATATCTTTAACTGCAGCATTTAAGTTGGATCTTCTGCCACTAAGTTGTCGCGTTGTGTTGTAGAGAGATTTTATGTCTCCTTTGCTAAAGGCAATGTCTGCTCCTTGTGCTAGTTGTTCAACATAGTCTCTGTTGTCATTTTTACAGTTCTTTTTTTACTTCTTTGTATATTTCTTTATGAAGATCTTAGTCTTTTGTGGATAGTTGTCTCATTTGCAATCATACCACATCTTCTATTTTATATTGTGTTTGTCTTTTCTGTTGTCTTGTTGTGGCAGTTAAGACTTTCCTTTTGGCCTTTCTCCTTTCTTCAACCTTAACTCATGTATCATCTGACATCCACTTTTTGCGTTTATACTGCATGTATCCTCATGTTTCCTCGCATGTTTCTATGATCACATTTTTTGCCTGTTCCCATGTGTCATTAATATTGTTGTTCTCGACATCCCGGTTACTTATTGTTTAAAAAAAAAAAAAATTTATTCTTTATTGACCCTATAACTAGATAATGGTATGACGCTGCATCTGCCCCTTTTTATTGGTCTTACATCTTGCAGTGAAGATCTCCGTCTTTAGGAAATGGTCTATTTGGTTTTCTGCATTTCCTGCTGGTGACACCCAGGTTACCTTATAACATCTTTTGTGTTTGAAGAGTGTACCTCTTATACCTTAGGTTGCTGGTAGCACAGAAGTCTGCAAGAAGTTCGACGTTTTCATTCTTTTTTCCTATCCCATGAGGAACTTTTTTTCTCCCATCCCTTTCTGTCTGATCCAATCTTAGCATTTAGGTTACCCATAAGTACCAATAGGTCTCTTTTTGGCACTTTGTCTATCATGGTTGTTTGTAATGAGTGATAGAAGTCTTCCTTTTTTACAGTAGTCTGCACCATTGGTAGGGGCATATCTTGTATCAAGGTGTATAAACATGAGTTAAAGCGTGCTGTGAAAATTATTGGTGAGATGGGCTTCCACTCCAGCAAGGCTGTCTTGTTTGGTGTTTCTAGAATATATAATTGTGTGGCCTGTATTCAAATGTGTCATACCTGATGTGTTCAATCTGACTTCGCTTAGTTCTAGAATTTCAATTCTGTGTATATCCATCTCTTTTGTTACTTGTGCACATTTACCACTTTGGTATATTGTTCTTACATTCCATGTGCCTATTCTGGTGGTTAGTGTGTTTAAAAACAGCCCCATCGGCCTTCGAGTATCTGCTGTTTTCAGTTAAAAACATATTCTTTGTCCAGTCTGTGACGAGTAGTGGCTATTGTAGTCGTTTCTGTAATTAAGATTTTTTTCAAAAACAGTTTGATTAAACCTTCGCTTTACCCCCTTTGCCTGGAGGACCGGCAGCTTTTCTGTATGGTTTCCATCCCTTAGACGACTGCTTTTCCTGGCGAGTTCCATCTACCCAGATTTTTTGTCTGGACTTAATTGTATAGCCTTTGTTTTAAAACTCCAATCACAAGGCAGTGATTTAACCCATAGCTGGGGCAAGGCGAATGAGTACCACGCTGGTGAGCTTACACACTGCATCGCTGAGGCCCTTGCTGCTCTGAGATCCTCTATAGATGATGCCTAAGATAATATAACCTAGTCAACCGTGTGCTGTTGCGAGAAGGCACTGTTGAAGTCTTGGATAGTGTGTGACGTAGAGGCTTTGTACTGGTAGGAAAGATTTATACACTCGACTTTCTGTTCACTCACAATTGAGTTAGCCAGCGGCAGTGTTAGAGTGTAAACTCCCCACTACATTTGACGCATCTACAACCCCTGTGGTAAAACCACAAGCACATCGTTATATATACAATAAAAAAAAGTTGGTATAATTTCACATGTTGCAACGAAACTGTGAGGACTGAGCAGAGAATCGTCTAGACTGTTTGAGACTGGATGAGCATTTGTAGAGATCATATTCAGACTATACCAAGATTATCTAGTACTCAATTATACTTTTTCAGTAAAGTCGAGACCAAAGTAGAGTACAGTTTAGTTTAATTAGATACTGTAAATATTAGGTAGAGTCTTATCAAGTAAACTATGTACATCAATTCTCCAATCTGAACAAATTTACTGTCGATCAAAATTGACGAGTCTTATCAAGTAAAATATGTACCTCAATTCTCCAATCTGAACAAATTTACTGTCGATCAAAATGTTTAGCATTTTGATGATTTTATCTTTAGTATTATCTGGTAGATTCAGTATGGTTTTTCACAAATTTCGAACTATTACAATCCAAAACAAGACATTTACATCTACGATTCCCATTCTTATATTTGTACTTTCTGCTAAAATCTCATCCTTGTTAAATTATATATATGCTTTTTTTTATGTGGGGTTATCTGAGTGCTCATTTATTTCTAATTCTTTTAAAGACACTCGCTGTAGTAAGATTTAAATACAAATATAACACTATTTAAAGCTTTGTCCGCAGGCACAACATACTTGTCGTGGAGAGCCGTCACAGGCTCTTTGTCTTTGAAAACGGACTTAGCATGGTCGATCGTCCACACATGTTTAACTTATGAATGCTGCGTTTATTCAGAGACCAGCTTGTTTCTACCATTCTGACAAAATGTTTAACTTCCTTTCGTTTATCTCATGCACTATCTCCTCAATGGAATCCAGTCGGGTTTTTTTAAGTTTTAGTTCCAGTTGATGGGTTGATGAGGTTCTTTGAACTAACGATCAT
>CM034354.1:82697311-83121424 GCA_019925275.1 Mytilus edulis | reverse complement strand
GGAAACAAAAATAAAGAGATCAATAAATCTTCCTTTAAAATAAATATAAATAATTATCCAGATTAAAATCTGTTAACAGTGAGAACAAAGTTTTATCATAAGTGTTAAACACTTGACAAATGTATCAATATCATTAAACGGAAATCAAGATACAATCTTTGTAGAACGGAAACCCAAATCTACCTTAATTTTTAAGCTGTAACGCATGGGTTTTCAAGCTTCTGGTTTCCGATTATAAGTAATATATTTTTTTATTTGAATCAAATAATTGCAAATCTAGTGAACAAAGAAATGTTAATGTTTATTTTCACACATTTCACATATAGTAGTGGCTAAATCAAACTTAATTTAATTGTCACAATCGGGAATAGGAAAAATTCCAATTACAGACTATAAGACTATCCCAGTATTTAAAGATACAAGACTGTAAAAATACGCGGTTAGTGAGTTAAAGATGTTACCGTATAACTTATATAAGTATTACGTTCAGCTATTCCCCATTATAACTCTGTAAGAGCAGTTTTTCATAAAGAGCACCATCTGTGGATTATGTACATATTGTGTTAACATTTATGAGTGTAAAGTTTCAACTTATATATGTAATTTCCATATGATTGCCAAATAGTATGTTTCGAGGAACTTGAAGTTGACAATTTGAAAATTGAAAACGTCACCTGCTCCATAGATTCTTGATTGATGTTGTCAGATATGACTTTGTACTTTCAGAATTATCCTTAATCTCAAGTTTACTGGGATAAATGAGATTTAACCATTTGTTGAGGTGTTGGTTTTTGTGTGAAAGGACATTACCAATATATCTACAAGAGAAATAAAAGAATATTGCAAGATAACTGTTTTTGTCTTTGAGAAGGTTCTGTGTGAGGTTACAAAAACAAAACCGCTTCTACACTTAGCGTACAACATATCGAACATGATCTGCTTATTCTTTCGCCGCACCTGTCATAACCACTTGTTTTGTTGGGCTCAATGTTTAGTGTTTTATCTTGTATTTTGTATACTTCTGTTTGTTAATGCATTGTTTTTCATTTTTTGTTTGCCATGGCGATCTCGGTTTGTTATTTACTTATATGTTTGAATAAACATTAAATTTTGGAAATTTTAACAATTTCTTTATAAGGAGTTAAATGCCCATAATGATATATTAAGACGAACAAATATTGCCTCCATTTAACCGTTAAAAAGGCAATTAGATTTGGAACGACACCACAGTATTGTTCTAGGTCAACAAAGACAACAGTAGTATACCACCGATCGAAATTTATAAATCGATTGAAAAAAAACAAATCTAAAACTAAGGGAAACACATCAAATGTAAAATGAGAACTACGACACAACAGAAACGCAACATTAAAATAATTTATTAATTGATTGTTTCTTAATTTTCGGAACACGTTTTAGAAATTTAAATGTGACGTCACTTTCGGCGTTGCGTTGACTGTGGGTAACAGGGCTGTGATTTTGTAATGTATTCGTTTATATTCTATAGATAGTCACCACTTAAGTGTAATCATGTTAATCTATTAGTTATTTTATAAATTTCACTGTTTGCAAAACTATGTATTATTCTTGATAATAATGATGTTTTTGTCCCAGGCAATAACCCTGGCCTCACAACTTTTTGTAACTTTTGGTCCTCGGCGATCTTCAACTTTGTAGTTGTTATGACTTTCAACTTTTTTACATCTGATCATAGTTTTGTGTGGACGTACCGGGCGTCTGGCGTATAAAAACATTTTTTAACCTGTTAACTTTTGGTGGCTATTAATCGTTTGTTTCTCTGTCCTATATTTTCTCCTATTTATCTGTTTATTTATTGTAACTCTGTCGTGTAATGTTGTCATTTTAATGTTATAATTAACACTGACATTAAAGCGGGAGGTTTGGCATGCCAGAAAACCAGGTTCAACCCACATTTTTTTCATAAAATGCCCTGTACCAAATCACGAAAATAACATTTGTTACATTATAGTTCGTTTCTGAGTGTGTTACATTTCGGTATTGTATCTCTGTTGCGTCATAGTTCTCTTATGATTAATACGTTTCCCTCAGTTTTAGTTTGTAGCCCGGATTTGTTTTTTTTCTCTATCAATTAATGAATTTTGAACAGCGATACATGTATACTGCTGTTGCCTTTTAGTGGCGGATCCAGAAATTTACATAAGTGGGGGCCCACTGACTGACTTAAGAGGGGCTCGCTCCAGTCATGCTTCAATGATTACCTATATAAGCCCCCTAAATCCTACTCTGCTTTTATTCAACGCCACGCCAGCAGTATTGTCAATATAGTTGCAACCATCATAAGTTAAGACAGGAAAAGCGGGAATGGCCAAAGAGAAAATAAACATGCAATTCTAGGCGATTGAGGTTGGAGTCGAACGAACTTGACACGTGCTGTTTCGAACTTTAAACGGAAGCGATTGCAGGCTGATGCTACTATATATATGAACGACATTGACCGCTTTGCAACAAATGACCCCATTCAGTTTGTATTCGTCAACTTCAGTGCCGCAAAGTCAGGAATATGACAATTGTTTTTATATTTATTCCCTTGAATATAGTCGAACTTGCTATTTTATAACGATTTAAGTGCTTTTCAGGGTTTGAATTAACCATAGATTTTGTTAATTTTTTATTTTAACTGTTATTTTCCTTTTCAAGCATTTGAAAGCTTGTTTGTGACCTTGTTAAACAATACTCTAAATTGGACGGGGAAGTCGCTTAACAATGCCGTGAGGAATTCATATGTCAACCAAAGAAAATTATCTTTCTTTCACATATTTTACTAATGCACACATGAGAAAAAATCATTACCGAAAACCCAAAATTACAACCTAAAATTCAAGCTTTTTAGAACAGCTTTATGAAAACCTATTCCTGCAAACTGTAGTATATGAAAGTTTTTCAATTGTCATAAGAGTGTAAATCCTTATAATAAAAAAGGGTCTTTCTTTGAATAATTCTTGGTTCCTAGTAAAATGTCACGATAGCCGTTTGACCGCAAAGTTAAATTATTGTGCGACATTTGGGAACATGTCAGATTCTTCATAAATCAGTCCCATAACTAATGAATCATACTGCATGAGTGCCAATGAAAACGCAATATTTGTGTAAATTTCCAATCTTTAAAAAAAAACATATATATTATTTTTTTAATTGATTATCTATATACATAAAATATATCGGTTTGAAAATGAATTGTCAGACTTAACGCTTGAATGATTTTAGAAAACAAAGTTGGTTACAGAAAAGGGGGAGAGTCGATTGCACCGCTTTATTACGCACTAGTGATTTTCTCATGTTTGTTTTGGAAACATTGCTTAAGAATTGAAATGTCCCCTCCTTGTTTGTAAGCAACTACAATAAACTAAGACGTAGATGACTAAACCTGCAGACTACCAGATACATGAAGTTTGGGGCATGGTACAAGGAGGCATTTTTTTTTTACAATTCCTGTAAAGCAGATATCACTTTGTATTAAAATGTTATTTTTAAAAAACAAAGTGATGCGTTTTATTGGCACTCAGTATATTAAATTTGTAAATCAACATATACAATGCATAGCATAACATAAACACAAATCACATTGTACATTTTGTTCATAACACGTATACTATTTTTCCTAATTCTTATACTAGTACATCATTACCAACTGGAAGTAAGGCACGGAATCAGACAATTCATTTACGGAAATGAAATATCCGTTATCAATTGTTAGACATAGCTGATGTCTTTGTGATGTGGTTATAGTCAATATCACAAAGGTAAGAGTTTTATAATTGTTAAGAAGTCTGATATAAGAAACACAATATGAATTTACACAATCAGGTTTCATATTAGTTGCAATCCAGTTTTGATATCCTTTTTACCGCTGTGATACTAGATTGGAATCTATTACGTTGCAAAGCTTCCTCGTAACACTGATAGGCTCTGTCTTTATCACCAGATATCTCATAACATACACCAAGTATTAATAAGGAAATATACATATGTGAAACTGTAAATGAACAATTGTCTGTCACTATTAAATATAAATCACGTAAAGCCTGTTGTGTATTGATTAAATCACCAAGATGATGAAAGCATAGACATCTTAGACAATGAGACATTACATTAGGCGGTACGTGTATGTCTTCATCTTCAACCTCCAGCTTCAGTTCTGATGGAATTAATGATGAGTTCCGAATGTATTTGACATAAGCTATAGTCGCTATTTTCATCTTTTCATTCAATGTCATTAACGAATGCACATTTTGTTGGTAACAATTTCTGTGTTCTTCACAGTCGTAATCATCGTCCTTAAACATCATGTCAGGTGAACATCTTGATAGTACATAGTCAGTAAGTCTTAGTGTTACATTAAACTGTCCAGTTACATAATAAAACGAAGCGTATAACAACCAACCCGATACAGCATCTGTCTTGATTCCATCCATTAAATATTTATGATAACGTTTGTGTATGTTGTACGCTTTACTGACTGATTTTGCTGGGGGTAGTAATTGTGCTAAAATTTGACAGATTTTAGCATTATGATATTTACATACATCGGTTATAAATGTAGACAGTTCGGACATTATGAAAGATTCGGTAAATGATAGATATTTATGACAAACAGAAATGTCTTTAGGTACTGTTATTCTATTTGAAATCTTGTAAAATAAACAGTCCAAAATAACAAACGAAGATTCACGTTTTGTACGTAATAGATAGCCGATTTCATTTTCTAGCGGAAATAAACTTATTAGCAATACATCAATCCCTCCGTGCTTTAGATTATCAAGAGCACGCATTAATGTCTTACTGTTACTCTTATTGATCGTTCCATCAAACATATTGTGTCCAGGTATAAAATAGTTTGGGCAGTAGCATATTTTTACCCATGATATTAATTTATCAAGACAGAGTGAAAAACAATAAAACAATTTAGGTAATTGAAATGTTTCAATATCAACCTCCTCCGAAACCCAGAATAAAGCCGTCTTCAAAAAGTAAGAACACACTAAGTCTTTGATATCATTGTCTGCGTTAACGATGCGCTTAAATGTCAGTTTGAGAAGCCCATAACATAAAAGTTGAGTGAAATTAAACGAATATACAAGTATTTTCTCTGCTACGGAGAAAGAAAATCTCCATAAGTAAATATTTGATATAGTCTTAGGACCAATAGGAACTAACAAGCATCCGTAACTTATGATCCTGTCAACTACTACATTAGGCGGCCATTGCCATCGATGACGGGTTGCCCATGGAATGGCATCGTGAGGCAAATGTTTACTCCTTATGCAGTATGCAATGTCTTCAGTCTTACTTATGTTCGATATGCATGGACCGTGTATACAAACATGCTCGTAGAATTGCATATAGTGTTCAAGAATTTCATTTACTGTTAAATATATAAATTTACCGCTACATGTATTTGGAGGACAGAAACACTGTACACTAAAGAAGGAATTGCGATCGGTTTGTGCCACCAATCTGATTCTAGTAAATCCAGGATGATTATTGTCTGTCTCCATAACCAATATATCACGGTTTATTGGTTGTTTGATATTTCTTTCATCTTGTACTAATTCTAACTGATCGATAACGTACATTGTGTCAATGTCACTGTCTGACAAAGCCAGTCCTTCTGCCAAACTTCCACTTGATATTTGTGTACGGCCAGGATTCATAGCACATGCATTGGCGATTCTATCATATATGACACAAAGTCGTTGTTTGTTTCGTATATCTAATTCAGTACCAACTATTTCTACTAGCTCCTCATATAAGTGTTTCTCCCTCCAGTCATTTCCAAGCAAAAACAACGAATCTATAAAAATATTTGTATTTTACTAATCATCTTCAATTACATGACGTTTGTACATAAATTATTATCCCCCTTAGAATTATTCAAAGCTTTCTGTCTGATTGATTGCCAATAAGTGTTAAGGAATGGTCATTATCTATCGGCTGAGGGGCTTGCTTTAAAATTTTTACATTCAAACGGTTTAAATTTGTTAGCAATACAAACTTTAATTGTGTGACACCCCCTCCTTTCTAAATAAACAAACTATTTGTTGATCGAAATCACACCATCATCCCATCTATATGAAATATTTTTCGAATGACCCCCTAAACTGATAAATAATGATTGTTCCCTTTTTTTGCATCGAATATGTTTAGCCAGGTATGGCAATGTAACCTTATATACTTATACCTTATATATCATAATAGCAATTTCGTTCTCGGTGTATCATCGTCCCTATTATTCAAAACTATTACTTTTTTGTAATGTGTTTATTGGCAATAACATTAACGGTACCAATTTTTCTGCACCAGATGCGCATTTCGGCAATACACGTCTCTTCAGTGATGCTCGTGACCAAAGTATTTGAAATCCAAAGCTTATATAAAAGATGTAGAGTTATAAACCAAAAGACTAAAAACTACATATATAAATTAATTATAGTAAGTAAGTCCATAGTACATCAGCAAAATCGAGACACATCTATATAGTTGATATTTTGAATCATTCGACAAAACTATTACTTAACATAACATAAAACAATCAATCGCTTGCCTGTATGTAACAAAATAGTAAATTGTTTGTCGTCAAAAAGGTTCAATGTTGAGATGAAGTATCCCCAATACTCAAATATTTTGTTAGAATGCTCTTAACCAACAGTCGAATTATAATTAACAAGTTGTTTTTTAAAGCATGAGCTATATTTTTACTTGAAATCTTGGATTTATAATGTTAAGCACCTCTGATAAAGAAAAGTTGGTTTAGAAAAACGTTTCGCGCAATTTATAGATAGCTATTTCATGACTAATGTAGATTTTACTGCAACACTTATGATTGATAGAATTTGCATTTCGTGTTAAATCGACCTCTACATTTTTTAACATACATCAATATGCATGTTGGAATTTTAAAGTATTGTACTGTTTTTACAAATATCATACCTGTTCTTAAAAAGATTCAGAACCTTGTTTTTCATTTGACATTAACATTGAGTCTGCCTCGTTCGGAAGAGATGTCGCAACGCGTAAGACATATTTTGCTTAACAAAGAGAATTTATATATGATGTTGTCAATTTAGTTCATCTCTTCTACTTGTCTACGATTGTAGGATATAAAAAGCGAATGGTTATCAATTTGTGTTCTCGTTATATTGTTCTTTCGCTTTATGGTCATGGTGTTGCCTATTTGTCCGTTCTCTTTCTCATTCATGGTGTTGCCTATTTGTCCGTTCTCTTTCTCATTCATGGTGTTGCCTATTTGTCCGTTCTCTTTCTCATTCATGTGTTTGCCTATTTGTCCGTTCTCTTTCTCATTCATGGTGTTGCCTATTTGTCCGTTCTCTTTCTCATTCATGGTGTTGCCTATTTGTCCGTTCTCTTTCTCATTCATGGTGTTGACTATTTGTCCGTTCTCTTTCTCATTCATGGTGTTGCCTATTTGTCAATTCCCGTTCTCATTGAAGGTGTTGCCTATTTGTTATTTCCCTTTCTCATTCATGGTGTTGCCTATTTGTCATTTCCATTTCTTAGTCATGGTGTCGGCAGTTTGTCTTTTGTCTTTCATGTCATGATGTTGTCTGTTTGTCCTTTCCTTTTCTCATTCATGGTGTTGCCTATTTATCATTTCCCTTTTTAAGTCATTGTGTGGCCAGTTTGTCATTACACTTTCTTAGTCATGGTGTGGGCCGTTTGTCTTTTCTCTTTCTTACCCATGATGTTGTTTGTTTGTCCAGTCAATTTCGTAGTCGTGGTGTCGGCTGTTGGTCTTTTCTGTTTCTAAGTTTTGGTATGGGATGTTTATCTCTTCCCATTCTTAGTCATGGTGTCGGGTGTTTGTCTTTATTTTCTCCTTAGTTTTGGTATAGGCTGTTTCTCTATTACCATTCTTAGTCATGGTTTCAGCTGTTTTTCTTTTGCTTTTCGTAGTCATGATGTTGCCAGATTTTCATTTCCTTTTCTAAGATATGTTGTGCGCTGTTTGGCCTTCCTTTTCATAGTCATTATGTTGCCGTATTACTATATCTTTTCTTGGATGGGTTGTTTGTCATTTTCTTAGTCATGGTATCACCTACTTGTCATTTTCCAGTCTTTGTCATGGTGTTATCTTTTTGTCATTTCCATTTTTTTTAGTCATGGTGTTGTCTGTTTGTCATTTCAAGTTCTTAGTCATTGTGTTGATTGTTTGTCGTTTCACGTTCTTAGTCATTGTGTTGATTGTTTGTCGTCACGTTCTTAGTCATTGTGTTGATTGTTTGTCATTTCACGTTCTTGGTCATTGTGTTGATTGTTTGTCATTTCACGTTTTTAGTCATTGTGTTGATTGTTTGTCGTTTCTCCTACTAATCATGGTCTCGTCGTTTTATCATTTTCTATTCTTGGTCATGGTTTTGTCTTTTTGTCCTTTCCCTCTTTTATTCATTGTGTTGTCTGTTTGTCATTTAACTTTCTTAGTCATGGTATTGCCTGTTTCTCGTTTCGCTCTCCTAGTCATGGTGTTGCCTGTTAGTCAGTTTCCAATTCTATTCATACAGCTGCCTATTTGTCTGTTCTTTTTTAATGTCATGGTATTGATTGTCTTTCTTTGGCGTATGGTGTTCGATTTAAATCATGGTATTGTTTCCTCTCATCACACTGATTTTTTTTTTATTTGTATTACAGCAAGGCCTCGTTTAGACTTTACATTTTCTAAAGTTTTCGAAAATAAAATTACAACTGTTTTACCTTTGTTACTGTCTGTACAATTTTGTAAGTATTCCAGATATTCATTTGAAGATTTATCAGGATATCTAAGGTTCATTATCCACTGTTCTCTAGATTTCCTTCTTTCTAAACATGCCTTATACGTTCGTTCAAACTGCCTTATTTTTAGTCCAATAACGTCATTTGTGATCATCATTCTACTACTAGTATCTAAAGATTGGTATAATAATGGTGTATACTTATTACGACTTCCATGGTACGGAAAACGTTCTATATCAGTACGTTGTTTTCTTTATGAAAAATAGATTTCATCAAAATTATTGTCTGGGTTGCTGATGCCTATAGAAAAGACACGATAACATAGATTCACTAATGGATTATAAATGTATATGCAATGAATTAAAAGTTTATGTTAATGTTTAAAAAAAAGCATAGAATACATACTTGCATTATTGAACAGTGACAAACTAAGAGCAGGGACTTCATTAGGTTTTTAAGTCGAGGCAACACTATCAAGTTCTAGTAATATCAAAACCAATAACGGTAAAGTTAAATCAGTTCAAACAAAGTCATTTCGTTTAGAGTTTTAAATAAATTGCTGCATTCGTATATGAAATATAAAGTATTTCTTGGTTAAAATTCTAGATAATTAGACATATATTTAAACAAAATATTGGTGGATTAAGAGGAAGGACGGGTGACCGACCCTCCCCATTTGTTAGACAAATTTTGTTTACTATCAAGGGACCAAAGAAGCATGACTTGAGACGGTCACCTCCTATGGCAGTCAGTTTGTCTCTTATGAACATGTTTAGACCCACTACATAAGTAGAGTGTTTCTGATTGAAACAACATTCTATCTTTTTCCTCAAACTTAAGGACTGCTACACGTATTTTAATTTATTATCATAAAATTATTATTATAAAACCAGGTTTAATTCATCACTTTTTACATAGGAAAATGCCTGTACAAAGAAAGAAATATGACATTATGTTAACCCTTCGTTTGATGGGCTTGAGCTTTAAATTTTGCCATTTTCGAAGGGACTTTTCGCTTAGATTTGCCTCTGATATAAAAAAAAAAAGAAGATGTGGTATGATTGCCAATGAGACAACTGTCCACAAGAGACCAAAATAACACAGACATTAACAACTATAGGTCACCGTATGGCCTTCAACAATGAGCAAAGCCCATACCACATAATCAGCTATAAAAGGCCCCGATATGACAATGTAAAACAATTCAAACGAGAAAACAAACAGCTTCATTTATATAAAAAAATGAACAAAAAACAAACATGTAACACATAAACAAACGACAACCACTGAATTACAGGCTCCTGACTTGGGACAGGCACATACATAACTAATGTGGCGGGGTTAAACATGTTAGCCTCCCCTTAACCTGTGACAGTGGTATAACAGTACAGCATAAGAACGAACTATAAAAATCAGTTGAAAGCTTAACACATCAGATGGACAAACATACAAGTTGACGTGGCCGGGTGCTTGTACATCCCGACAACAAAAAGTCACTAGGAACAGACCTGAGTTATCTGACACCTAGTTCAAAGCCACTAACAGCTAATAAAAAAATCATGCATCTAAAACTAAACAATCAATCCGTACACATCCAACATCCAATGGATTAAGTGTAAAGACGTCATAAACAGTCAGAGAAAAACATGACCTTGTGCAATGCCAAGTTAGTTCAGTATTTATTTTATTTTACTTTTTAAAAGATGTACATTTTACCTTTTTTTACTTGGCCGCTTGAGATACACTTGTTGCTTCACACTATCATTAGAATGAATAGAAGTTTAGAAAAGCTGAAACAAAGAGACAAACACTTCCTTTTCAAAAATTTGTAAATACTAGTATAGATGCTATCTAATTTTGTTTGTATCAAAAACAGGATGAGCGGCTACTTAACAAAAGTGTAAAGTAAGATTACAAGGAAATCGAAACAGAACGTAAGTGAATTTCACATCTCTTCTCTTAATTCTAATACATATATTTCCCAGTGGTCATTTGCAATTGATAACGTGTACAATGCATTTACGTACTTTATTTGCGTACTAGTATATAAATGATTGAGGTTATGGAATAGTTTTTTTTACATTAAGTGTAAACTTATCAAAGAACATATATAATTTTGTATGATTTCAAATGTGGCAACGAGACTGGTCAGGACTGAGAACTGGATGGTCATTTGTAGAGACCATATAAAGACTATGCCAGGATTATCAAGTACTCAATCAGACTTATTGAGTAAAGTCGCGAGCAAAGTCGATTACAGTTTAGAAAGTTAAATACTGTCGAAATTAGGTAGAGTATTATCAAGTAAAGTATGTGCTCGAATTTACTTGTCGAGCACAATAAAAGGTCTTTTCAGAATTTGAGCTGTTTGTATTAAGACAACTTAATACCACTACGCGAATAAACAGTTTCATACTATTTTTGAAAGACCCCTTTTAAATGCGGACAGAATTTTGTCAATCTAATAGCCAATTCTTTCGTCGAACATGCAGATTAGACGGCAATATACCGTTATATGTACGAAAAGTTAAGTTATCAAATACAAACAAGTTAAGTCACCCGATTTGCTATTCAATGTTATGGTCATTAAAGCAATGAAGGACTTATGATTTGCCAAGATCTCATCCTTGTTAAATTATATAATTTTTTGTATTTGGGATTACCTGATTGCTCATTTATTCCGAATTCGTTTTAGAGACACTCGTAGTAATACGATTTAAACAAAAAACAAATACATTTGAAGCTTTGTCGCAGGTACAACAACATACTTATCGTGAAGAGCTTTCACAGCCTCTTTGTCTTTGAAAACGGACTTATCATGGTCGATCGTCCACACATGTTTGAACTTATGAATGCGACGTTTAATCAGAGACCTGATTGTTTTGACTCATTCTGACAAAATATCCAGTTTGACTTCCAATCGTTTAGCTCATGCACTAGCTAAGTCCTCAATGGGATCCAAACTTTTTTGAAGTGTAAGTTCCAATTGATGGGTAAGATTTCTTTAAACTTACGATCATAAGATATCACCTTTCGGAGATGTTTGATTTTTCTACGGTTTATCAATACTTACATCTCATATATCCAAGTGAAATTGAAATTAAGGGAGCTCGCTTCTCAGTTTCAAAGTAATTAACTTTTCAAAACACTAGTTTATATTGATAGGGGATTAATAAAGGAATACAAAGAGCTAAAAAAAAATATAGGTCACCATGCTTGTTTCCGATTTATTGGCCATTGAAATTTTGGCGGGAAAATGTTCTCTTTCATAGTTTTATCATTGACAAGTTTTCGTCCTTAAAACTATTAAAAAATAATAAAAATTCTATAAGACTTTATCAGACAGCTTATCATTATACATTTAAAAGAATTATAAAAAGAAAAATGGGGGTCACCAGGCAAAATTTGTTAAGGCATTAAAATGGATAAAACTAGAGGATTCCGAAAATCTTACCAAAATTCCAAAACATGCCAAGCCAGCTTCCTTAAGGATACTGTTGATACATGAAGGACTGCTTCATACGTTGATTTTATCAGCAATATTGACTTCGCAAATAAAATCTATGACAAACGAGACGATTTCAACTTCCCAATTATCAATTTTCCCTCTTCTCAGCAGTAACATACCCTCTTACCCATCCTATGGTGTTTACATATCTCAGTTGATACGTTATGCTCGTGCATGTTCACACTATTCGAACTTCATATACAGGAGTGTGCTCCTTACGCAGAGACTGCTCCAACAAAGTTTTGAGGAGGAAAAATGTTATGTACACCATCACGAATAGGTTGGTCCATACGATATGTCTGTGTCTAAACTAACTAAGGACATTTTTATCACGTGTTATTGTGATTTACCAATTAAAGCGTCTGGTCATTTACGCACAGAACATGACTTATTCCCGAAAATGACTGTTTTGTTGAGTGTGAATTCGCATTGCTAGAAGACGTGTCACGGTATTTGTTATCCAACATTCATGTATTTAGTTATAATATTGTATTTATAATTGATAAATGTCTTATCGTTTTGTAGTTGTAATTCTTCTTTTTCTATTTTCTATTCGTATGAAAAAGTGAAGATAATCAATCACCCAGTTCATTTCTATGATTTTAGTTTAAAGCAACTATATGTACACAATTTATTTGTTTTACAGTTCTATCTTCAAAAAAATACCGACATAGCTAGACAATACAATGAATTATCTAAGTACTTAAACAAGTCTTGAAATTTAACTGTGACGTCATTTTTGTGACGTTGACCCAGTTTGTAGTTCTGTTGTACTGTTTTGTGTGATGTCCAATTTTGTGTTACGTGTTCGTTTTTATTCTGTTGTTAGCATGTCAAAATGTATACTAATGTGTTGTTTATGTGTGTATTTCTCTGTCCTGAATGTACTTGCATTTATTTGTAATTTATTCCTGTCATTTAATGGTGTCATTTTAGTGTTATAGTAAACAATGCCATAAAAGTGCGAGGTTTGGCAAGCCACAAAACCAGGTTCGACCCACCATTTTTTTCTTAAAATCTCTTGTACCAAGTCAGGGAAATGGCAGTTGTTATCTAATAGTTCGTTTCTCTGTGTGTTGCATTGTCGTTTTTTTTTCCACAATAGTGTTTCTGTTGTTTTCCTCTTAAAGTTGATGAGTTTCCCTCAGTTTTAGTTTGTAAACTGGATTTGTTTTGTCTCAATTGATTTATGACTTTCGAACAGCGGTATACTACTGTTGTTTTTATTCGTTTTGAAATATTTTTAGATCACCAGTATAATAACATGGCCAGAGGGGCTGACTTAAATATAATGTGAGTAGGAGCAATCAAGTGTCAGAGGTTCACGATGAATGTCCGTCGGAAGAGGACGATAAATGGCTGACCCGTGTTTAGAGAGAGCCATATCTCTTGACCGTTAAAGACACCCTTGTAGATTTCGAAAAAGAGTAAGCTAATGCCGCTATAAGGCAGCACTCGCACCCGCAAAGTGGAAAGGGATTAATATAAGTTGCAAAAACTTGTTTCCCAATCCACTATAAATAAATATGTTTAAACTAAATGTCAGAGGTTTTGTAAGGTATTGTTCTTTATCTAGGTCCTGCATGCTTGATTATACTTAAAACTTTAGGTGCAATGGTTTGGTGTAACTGTAGGATATAACAGTAACAGACTGATGTTGAGAATAAATATTTTAAAAGTTACCTCCTTGTGATTTAAAACATTGCTGATGTTGAATGCATCCGTTATTATACTGGCTCCTTTATTGTTAAACAAAACAGGAAGGAAATTCCTCTTTTTGTCATGTAAAAGTTCCGATCTAGCGGATTAAAAGAGACGAAAAAGGGCTACATCACAAGTTATATTGACCAGTCTGTATATCAAAGGAAATGTATTCATGTATCCTTTGTAAAGTGCATAATCTCTCAAACATTTTAAAATATTAACAGGCATTAAATAAGAACAGTTCTAATGTGATGTAACCATAATTGATGATGAAAATGTAAAAGAAAGTCTTCAAAGCTCCAAGATAGCGATCTAGATCTGAAAGACTTTTCTTACATTTGACCAAATGAAATGTTTTCCCCTTTACTATATTACTAGCTTTCACGGGTGCCACATGTGGAGCAGGATCTGCTTACCCTTCCGGAGCACATGAGACCACCTCTTGTTTTTGTGGGGTTCGTGTTCTTTATTCTTTAGTTTTCTATGATATATCATGTGTACTATTGTTTGTCTGTTTGTCTTTCATTTTTAGCCATGACGTTGTCAGTTTATTTTCGATTTATGAGTTTGACTGTCCCTCTGGTATCTTTCGTCCCTCTTTTAAGTAGTATTGAATAAGCTCAAGGCTACAATTGATTAACTGATTATTAAAGTGAATGTATATACCCAAGGACAATAACTCATGACAAACAAAATCACCAGACGGTTTTGATCTCCAACTTTTCATGATAAAACTATATAAACGTAAATGAACAAATTATTAAATCAATATTTTCCAGCATTACAAATAAAATAGTAAAACTGATTATTGGAGTGAAGGACAATGACTCTGCATCAGATCAAACCGGAACAAAATTGTAACTTGGTATCTTACTTGTTTTGAAAGAACTATTTTTACAATTATTAAATCTTTATCAAAAATTATAAAACATGATGAAAAAAATATTAAACTTATTTGCCAGACTTACAGATGGACAGAAGACAGACGTGCAAAACGAGTTCAAACCAACTTCAACTTTGTCCGTAGGGGACTTATTAAAGTACCTTTTGTGTGACGTCGGAGCAGCAAAAATAAAGGTGTGCTATTGGTATTTTATGAGTGGGAAATGATGGTATTTCAATACAACCAATGTAAACACACACTGTCAATACTTATTAGTTATAATTCTCACACCAGTAAGCTTAAGACAGTGACAATAATATGTTGTAAAATAAGAAAATTTGCTACCATACTGCATTTGTCGCATCTGTCCTAAGTCCGGAATTTGATGTTCAGTAGTTGTCGTTTGTTGATGTGGTTCATAAGTGTTAATCGTTTCTTCTTTTTTTTTTATATATGCAAGACTTTTTTTATATATGTAAGACCATTAGTTTTCTTGTTTGAATGATTTTCCACTAGTCAATTTATGCAGCCCTTTGTAGTTTGATGTTTGGTTTGAGACAAGGCTCTGTGTTGAAGACCTATACTGGTTTACCTCTTACAAATTGTGACTTAGTTCGAGAGTTGATTCATTGACTCTCATACCACAAACATACAAAATGCAGAGGAAAATTCAAAACTGAAAGTCCCTAATCATATGGCAAAATCAAAAGCTGAAACACATCTAAAAACTGTCATATTCCTGATTTGGTACAGGCAATTTATTATTTATAGTAGTTGTATATCATCATTAAACTTTGTATACTGTTAACCAACTTATTTTCATGGCACATTATATTCAAATTATTATACAACCGCAAAAATTAAAAAAATTTTGATCCTATATTGGTATTTCGTCATTGTCAGCGTCCTACGAAGACGGATGCTTTCCGGAAAGTAACTTTAGTATAAGTAAATAGAAAACAATAAAATTCTAACATAAGGTTTATAACTGTTCCGGACCAGATGAGTATTTGGACCATACGCGTATGGTCATGACCATATGCGTATACTCATATGGTCGACCATAGGCATATGGTTGGACCATATGAGTATAATACTCGTTTGGTTATTAACGGGTTGGACCATATGAGTATTTGGACCATATATTTTTTTTTTTAAATTAATTATTAAAGTCTCAATATACAATAACTGTATCTAATAATACAATGATGGTTACATGACAATATATTATTTTATAATTCAAATACTACGTAAAAATTAAATATTGATGCCATAGTTAGTTTTCATCGCTAATTACATTCTTGCATGTAGACTTTAGATGACATTTACTTCCACACGGTATCATAGCTTTTTTTGCATTTGCAAGTCTTGGTTGTGCACGATCCTTTTCATTTACACCTTTTGTTTGTGAGTGAAAAGCTAGCCTTTTTGTAGCTGTGTACAGTGATACCGAGGTAATAACAAATCGGTAATCGGTTTAAAATGTGTTTATTAAAGTTTGACAAGTAAGTAAAGTTAACTATGTGAGACTTATAATTTTTATTTAGCTTATATTTTTATTATAATATAATAGTACAATTACCTATATGTTAGCTTCTTTTTAATGAACCGTCATACCATATAAAGAGTTTAGAAGTATTTAAAGTAAACTGTAACAGAGTGTTAATTACCCCCACCATACACAAATTGGACCATATGAGTATATACCCATATGGTCATGACCATACGCGTATGGTCCAAATGCTCATATGGTCCGGAACATAACCACTAAAGGAAGGTTGGGATTGATTTTGGGGGTTTTAGGTCCCAATAGTTTAGGAACAAGGAGCCCAAAAAGGGTCAAAATAAGTATTTTTCTAGTTTTGAGACAATAACTTGTGTGTAAGTGTATGGATATTTCTGAAATTGTACCACAAGGTTCCATTTCAAAAAAGGAAGGTTGGGATTGATTTTGGAGGTTATGGCCCAAACTGATAAGGAATTAGGGGCCAAAACCAATAATACTGAACAGTATATTTTTGAAAGCAGTGTCATATAAACTATCAAATAATACCAGAAGTTGCATTTTCAGAGAGGAAGTAACAAATTACCTCACTTATTTAAAACAAAATTGTATAGAAACCATATCTTTTTGGAATCCAAAAACAATGCGCTATCATTTGACACTGGAAATGACATTTTAAACTGAATTTTAATGTTATATATTTTATTTACCAGATGAAAAACTTTACAAATTCAAATAATATGCATGATACAAAATAACATTTATTTACAATGTTCAATGAAATATATTTATCATTAATACCATACAAAATAAGATGTGGTGCAACTACAAAAAAATAACCATCCACCAGCAACCAAAAAGTGTGGATTTCAGCAGATAAATGTCACAACATTCATTCCCTTATGGCAACAGTACAATGCTGGACATTGCTGTAAAATTCAAGTATCTTAAAAATCTTAAATAGAAATTTCCACTGTCAGAAAGAACCAGTCAAGCAACAAAAAATAGAACTTAAATATACAACTTTTAAAAATATATATCTCATATCTCAAGTTTAAAATAAAATGAACATAAAGAAAAAACAACATACAATTAATTGATATAAAAACTAGAATATTAAATAACAACAGACTTAAGATAACATATTATGTGGATTCAGTTATTTCAGCATTACAAGTTTTAGTGGATTAGGGAAAAATTGTATTTTAAAAGAACATTTTATTTGATAGTTTAGTTGAAGTTTGATCTACTAATTATGAAATTTATAAATCGTTGAACATTAGATACATATGCTTCCGGGTGCGGGAATTTCTCGCTACATTGAAGACCTGTTGGTGACCCTCTGCTGTTGTTTTTTATTTGGGCGGGTTGTTGTCTCTTTGACACATTCCCCATTTCCATTCTCAATTTTATTGGTTCAATTATTCCCTGGAAATCCATGAAAACAAATAATAATAAATCTTAAGTAATACACAAAGTAAAATATTAACAGAGATGTTTTTCACCTGTATAACCTAAACACGAACTTGAACATCAGCTGACATCAAATACTCAAAGTAAATTATTAAACCTGGGTGGGGTTACTTCCTATATTTTTAGTTGTATGAGTGTGCCGCAAAAGAGAGTCGCTTTTTCTTGCCCTGCTGGTTAGAACCGGGTCCCTTTTTCATGCCCTGTTGGTAAAAACAGGGTCTTTTTTTAAACAAAGTATTTGTCTAGAACAGGAACACTTATTTAACTGTTTAAGATACAGTCTAGAACCCGGTTGTAGAACAGCATCTATTTTATACGGTCTAGAACACTGTATACATTTTATGAGCGTATTAAGAACAGGGTATGTATTTCAATATTTCTATTCAGAACAGGGTATGTTTTTCAATGTTTTCTGGTTAAAACAGGGTATGATTTGGCAAGTGCTGTCGGCACATTTATACCCAAAAGGATAGTTTGTAACCCCCCTGGGATATTAACATATATTTTCCTCACCTGTATAACCTAACCACAAACTTAAACAACAGCTGATGTCAACATCAATTTCAAAACAGTACACCTTATTAAACAAAATAAACATAAACAAATTACAGGTGAAATGTACAAAAAAAAAAAAGATTGTGTATGATTGCAAATGAGACAGCAGTCTGCTTAATTATGAAAATTTAGGCAACTGGTTTATAGTTTTATGTGTTTTTATAGTTTAAGTGACACAACATTGGCAAAGTTGTTTGACAAATGTGGCTTTTTGAGAAGACAAATTCTTCATTTAAACAAAATTTGATGTTATTATCTTCATTAATATTATGTCAAAATTTTGACTCATTTCAATTACTTTTTCAAAACGTTGTACACAATAAAAAAATGATTTCAAAGAAACTAATGGAGGGGTTTCTGCTATTCTATTACCTCGAGTATATTGAACATCATATCTTAAAATTTTCCCTAATATATTTGTCAATTATGCAAAATAAAAAATGTTATGGTAATAATAATATTAATATGCAGAATTTGAAATATCTGCAGCTAAAATGAAGGTACACAAACCAGCAGATTATTATGAAAATAGAATTGACTAGTTGAACATTTTTCTGTGTATACTTAAAATAAATATAACATACATAATCTACAACAAATCTGTTAAAAACATGAAAATGAAAGACATGAATAAAAAGGATTAACTTCCCTCAAGTTTTTGTATAAATCAAAACCCACTAGTTATAATATTTTTAGTTTCCCATAATTCTTTGTTTCAGATTTGCTGCGACATAGTCACTTCCTGATTAAGCTTCTGTTTTCACTGTCTATTGTGGATGTGCTAGACATTTCTTCGTTGACATTATTCACAGATGCTGTATCAGGGCCTGAGGTAACAATGTCTGGTTGTGGTGGAGGACTCTCACTGTTCTCAGGAACACTCTATCAAAATAAAATATTTCATAAAACAAAGTGTCTTATGCAGCAAACTTAACAATTATTGATGCCAACTATGTTGAAGCAATTTCTTTGTCTGGATTTCCAGAACTTTTGGTAAGAGGCAAGACAATACATAACATTCAAAATTCAAAATCATTATTTCAGATAATTTTAATGACATGTTGAAGCAATCTATTCTTCTAGGGTCTATCTATATGATGATTGATGAACAATAGACAAACAAGTATGTGTCCATAGTATACGGATGCCCCACTCGCACTTTCATTTTCCATGTTCAGTGGACCGTGAAATTGGGGTCAAAATTTTAATTTGTCATTTACATTAGAAGGATCATATCATAGGGAACATGTGTACTTAGTTTCAAGTTGATTGGACTTCAACTTCATCAAAAAATACCTTGACCAAAAACTTTAACCTGAATCCGGACAAACGGATGCACAGATGCACAAACGCACGGACGAAAGAACGGACGTACAGACCAGAAAACATGATGCCCCTCTACTATCGTAGGTGGGGCATAAAAATACAAGATTAGTTATTATAGCATTGTTATGAAATACTGCATCTAAATAATGTGAATTAAACTAAAAATGTAGATAAGCATTGGAGGTGAAGAGGAATAACTCTTGCATATCAAAGCAATCATGTTAACTTTTTTGATATCCTCCTTTTTTTTCTCCAATTTCTGACTGCATATATTTATTTTCTATTGAATATACTGCTATTATAGGATTACACACCTTTTTAAAGGAATTTAATTGTGTATAAACTGCACCAATTCACTTATAATCAAATAAAAGTCTGAAGAGGACTTTATTGATATGTTTGAGTGACTTGGTGCAGTTTATACACCAATAAATTCCTTTAAATTTACGTTTAATCCTTATAGTTCTTTAAAATTGGAAATAAGTAATACATAATGCCACATTTGTGACCTCTATCACACGTAAATTGTATATTTGTGTCATTGAATAAGCCTGGCGCATGAATATATTTGTTGGTTCACCCAAAATTATGTACTCAATGAAATTTGCTATCTGATAAAAAAATAAACAGCAAAAACTCTTATTGTCAATCAAATGAATGTTTACGCTAAGAAGTCTGGTTATCGTCATCTATCGAAAAATAAAAAACGTCAAG
Source organism: Mytilus edulis (assembly GCA_019925275.1). Taxonomy (NCBI): domain Eukaryota; kingdom Metazoa; phylum Mollusca; class Bivalvia; order Mytilida; family Mytilidae; genus Mytilus; species Mytilus edulis. The sequence goes on along the minus strand of CM034354.1, from coordinate 83,100,991 downwards.
CACAACAACCAGAAGTTCTCTCGACCAATCATATTAACGTTTTCCCCAATATGCAAATCATATAAGCATGATAAGAATTATCAGAAAATATTTGTGTCTTAATTACTGAATAACAAGAGTTTAGTCACGACTATAAACATTGACTCAATTTTCCTACTTAAGTAAAATGTTTTCATTTCATCCTTGGAGCAGAAGACATTATTATTTTTAAGAAATCACATATAACACTCAGTTCATTGTAGACTTAAATAAAAATATTTTACCACTTTTTTAATTCCATTCCATAACAGTTTAAATTCTCCTCTGATACAGCCAATCACAAAAGTTGTTATAAGTGTACAAGGCACAAGGTACAATAAAGCTGGTTGGCCAGTCTGCATCAACTCCAAGGCAACAAATGTTATGATCATTCCAATTCCATATGCTGTAAATTCATACATACATTTATGGTACAATATTAATCATGTCTATAAAATTACATTACATGTATATTTCATTATATTACTTTATTATGATTGGCTAACAGGAATCTCGTGTCATGCTGAAATCAACCTGCATTTCAAAATTAAATGTAATTTATAATGACACAAGCTTCCACAATGAAATGGACAGGTAAATAAAATAAAAACTTGATAGAGGGGTGTTTTCATGATCGTAGCAAAAAATGTAGTTATAAGAATTGAATGCTTCTTTTAGTAATTTTATAGGGTGGTAAAAGTGTTGACTGTGTGTCAATTTGTTTTGTTATTGCAGAAAGACTTTCATGCAATTTTGCAGTCAGGAATCTAATGCATTATGGGTAGTATTTTCAAAAGTGTACATAAAAACGTTGTGATTGGTGGAAGATATCCTAAGCAATGTATATTCGACAATTGATAGAATTACCCCATAGTCCTCCAGATTTTGAAACAGCAATTGAACTGATGTATTACTTTGAGAATTCCTGAGTTTTAATGTTAATTATCAGACATCACGTGCACGTAACACAACACAGCATTACACAGGCCTTCTAATAGGTGTGCAGTGGCGGATCCAGAAATTTCAATAAGTGGGGGCCCACTGGCTGCCTAAGAGGGGGCCCGATTTCGTCATGCTTCAGTGATTCCATATATAAGCAACCAAATTTTTTTCTCAACAAGAATGTGTCCAAAGTACGCGGATGCCCCACTCGCATTATCAGTTTCCATATTCAATGGACCGTGAAATTGGGTAAAAAATCTAATTTGGCCTTAAAAGTAAATTGATCAACCAAAAGGGAACATGTGTACTAAGTTTCAAGTTGATTGGACTTAAACTTCATTGAAAACTACCTTGACCAAAAACTTTAACCTGAAACTCACACTTTTAATTTCTATGTTCAGTGGACCATGAAAATGGGGTCAAAAGATTAATTTTTTTTAAAATAAGAAAGATCATATCATAAGGAACATGTGTACTAAGTTTCAAGTTGATTGGACTTTAGCTTCTTCAAAAACTACCTTGACCAAAAACTTTAACCTGAAATGGGACGGACGGACGAACAGAAGGACGGACGAACAGACAGACGCACAGACGGAAGGACGCACAGACCAGAAAACATAATGCCCCTCTACTATCGTAGGTGGGGCATAAAAATCCGCCGTTAGTGTGAATTTTTTAATGGAGTGATTATTGCTTAAGCATACATATTATTGGTTTCCAATGATCAACCAAAACATGGGAGCAATCAGTCTTATTGCTTTAAATTTAATGCTGATTTTACACATCAATGGTTTAGGGTACATATCAAATGTAAGAAAAATCTACGGTTTAAATAAAATGTTTTTAAAATAAGTTTGGGATGATTTGGTTTGAAATGTAGATCCATTGATCAGAACTGTTTATTATGTGAAACAAGTTAAATGAAGAAATTGTTTATTAATATGTGAAAAAAACAACTTCAGACCATGTTTTCAAAGGTATTGTGCATCACATTAATCTTGACTTGCCAGAAAAAAAACTTGGTATTAATTTAATGCAAGTAATTTGCAATCTATGGTTCTTGTCAGTAGTTTTTGCTATACTTTTTAAATATCAATACTCTGTAAATCGCCAATCTAAACCAACAAATTAAGGTGGAAATAATGAAACATTCAAATATTTTCATTTTTTGTATACATTTTTGCTGGGGACTAAATCTAAATTTTGGTGCATCATTAATAATTTCATTCTGCACTTTATCATTGTTTCTTTCTACAAAGTAATTAGCTAGGTATGATTTTGAACATTTCATGAGATCGCAAGATTAGTGAAAATAACCTTGGCCCTAACTATGCATGTTTACAGCAAGACATCAGGGTTGAACTTACCTATTACTGTAGCTATGTAGTATATCTTTTTACTTTTGACATTTAAATCTATTCCGTGGTTATAACCAACCAATAAACCTGCAATACATCAACAAAGATTGGATGGATAAATATATCAGTAATGTACAATATATTTAAATGTGGGGTATTACTCAATAAATACATATTTAGCCTCTCATGATGAATTTTGATTACTTTTTATTTACTTCTTGTGATATTTCAATGGACACATAATGTTTTTATGAGTAAGGTGTAATTTTTTTTGATTTCTGAGATCTTTCAATTATTATGACTTTGTACATTCATAAATCATTCTCACAAAACATGTCACATTCAAATTGATTAAAGCTCAAAATTCTACATATGAAAATTTAAATTTGACTTTGCACATATTTAGTTCATGTGTTAAAAATATTTTTGTGTCAGGTAATGTGTTTTCTTTTATCATGTTTATTTCTGCTGTTTACTTGATATGAGCTGTGTTGGATCTACCTTATGCAAATGATTATCAGAAAATCTGTTTACTTTTTCAAGTGAAAAAATCCTCTATGCAAAGTTTGTAACTGTTTGAAAATTGAAGCGATATACAGGATATAGGAAATCTATACAAAACATGCCAACAATCACCTTTATTTCATATTTGAATGTTCCAAAATTAACCAAAGTTTTATCAATGTTCATGTATACTTACATAAGGGATGACATCAAAAGTTCAATGCAGGATAAAAAATTTAATTCACATAGTTTTTTCACTGCCCCCCCCCCCCTCTTAACTTAATTTGGGAAAAATTGATTTACCAATAGGGATATATGTAAAAATTGATTTTAGATATACAAAACATGCAGAATTTTAACCCCCACCCCAAAACTATTTGATTTAAGTTTTTTATCCTACATCGATCTTTTGATGTCATCCCTAAGGTCAATTTCTATCCTAAGCAGCTCATATATTAATATCAAATATTATGAAGCCAAATATTTTGCTAAAAATTTAGACTGTTAATTGCTGCTGTAACCTTGACATATCCTAGGGGGTCACTTCCTATATATATACAAGGTGATAGGACATGCCGCTGGAAAAAGGCCTTTTCAAGTTTGAAACAATGTGAATAGGTCGGGAAAACTATCAAAAATATATGATTAGGTCAACAAGTGCCCATAAATTCTTTGTTTGCTATCTTTCGACTGTTTTTATCAACCAAATTTTTCTCTTTTGGCACTTTGATATTCCACTCTTACATTACAGACAATTATACACCACATAAAACCCAAACAATATTGAAGAAGGTTACATATCTACCTACGCAATATATGAAAAGGTAAACATTTTAGAAATCTAAATTATATGAAAAGGGTCGGGTAACAGAACCCAAGCGGCACCCCCTATTAATTAAGTATATAGAGAGCCCCAAAAATGACTAGTGTAAAACAATTTAAACAGTAAACCAACAGTATAATCTATATAAAAAAATGAGAAATGTTAAACACTTCAGCTTATATTATGAACCACATCAACAAACCACAAACACTTGTTCAGATAATAAAATTATTTCATTACACATTGTTCTTACCTGGAACTATCACATCTCCAAATCCTAACATGGAAGGCTGATTTAAACAGGAACTATAGGGAGAATAATTCAACTTTGGTACAACAAACACCATTGGCAGCTGAAAAATATATCAATATATGTCATTGGATACTAAACCACAAACACCGTCGGCAGCTGAAAAATATATGAATATAAGTCATGGGATACTAATCTAATTTTTGTAAGTCTTCTTAAAAGTTTGAAATTATGTGCTTGAAATCTAGATAGACAATTGAAAAACATATCAATATACCGGTAAGTCATGGAATACAAATCTTGTAATTAGTTATAAGTACATAAAAGTCTTCCAAAAGTTTTAAATCAGTGCTTGAAATCTGAACAGACAATTGAAAATTGCCTGTCAGATGTGAAGATCATGTATAAAATTTCAATAAAATTATCAACATTTTGTAAGACAATTGGCAATATTTGTTTGACCAAACCAATATTTGCCTGACATGTCTAATGATAAGCATACTGCATGGATCATAAATACTTTACCTAACTACATATTAAAATGCTGATCTTGTGGGTAGTTCACAAGGTAAAAGTCAATGAGAAAACCTAGAAAACATTCCAAAAGCTTGGCAAGCTTTACTTTTCTTCCAGTTTCTAAAGTTTATACAAATACTTTTAATTTTTTTAGTAATACACATATATTTTATATGTAACTTTAAAATATAGTTCACTTTTAAAAGTGTTGTTGTCAATCTAGTGGTAACTTATATGAGTACATCTTTTACCCTTTCTTTGGATTTTGATGCTCCTCCAGTAGCAACTTTAACCATTATACTTTCACCATTCTGTTCAAAATTAACATAAATTCAATATACATGTAATTTAAACAGTCAAAAAGTAATATGACATATCTATATATATATATAAAAAATAAATCCAATGTATTTGCTGTGAACAATTTATTTATATAAGTTGTTATGCCACAAATTAACGCACCCATGGTTCCTTTAACACTCTCAACAGTTGGAACCAATAAAGATAACATAAATGTGGCATTTCTGAATAGATATTTACTCCTGACAATATGACTATATATGAAAGTAACAAATACAATTATAATCAGTGGTTGTTGTTTGTAGCAGTGTTATACATGTATATGTTTTTCATTCATTTTTTTGTACATAAATGAGACCATAAGATTTCTCCTTTGAATGGTTTTACATTTGTCATTTCACAGTGGCGGATCCAGGGGGGGGGGGGGGGGGGGGGGGGGGGTGGTCCGGGGGTTGGAACCCCCCTTTTTTTGGCCGACCAATGCATTTGAATGGGAGCATATAGTTGGAACCCCCACTTTACTCTGGGTTGGGAACCCCCCCTTTTTAAAATGGCTGGATCCGCCACTGTTTCAGGGCCTTTAATAGCTGACTTTGTTGCAAGGGCTTTGCTCATTGTTGAAGGCTGTATGGTAACCTATAATTGGTTATTTCTATGTTATTTTGTCTCTTGTGAATAGTTGTCTCATTGGCAATCATACCATATCTTCTTGATGCACTTTTTTCCCCTGTTTCATGAAAGAGAACATTTAGAGATGCTCAGACTTGGGACATACCTTATATATTACTTAGTTATTTGATCTTTCTTACACATATTTAATTCTGTTGTAATGTAAATTTTTCATTCGAGTATTTTTTTCTGATAAAATAAAAATAATCCAAATTTGAGTCATAACCTGTTTGCCAATTCCCATAATTGAACCTGTAATAAGAGATCTTTTTTTTTAGTTGTCTTTCTTATGAGGGACTTTAAATTTTATTGACAATGGAGATCTAGAGCTAGTAGAAAGGGCACATTTATCTGTGTGTAACCTTTAATTTTTCCAATCTTTTTATTACATTTAATGTGTTTTTAAGCTAAATACTTTCGATACCAAAAGTTAATTGTCACTGAAAATTTGTTAAAAGGCCAATATATCACTTACAACTTATCATGTTTTGATCAGGTAAAAGCCAATTTTGTCCAGTATGGAACCAGTCTAAGATTGACAAAGGGAAGTAATTTGTTAAAAAAGTAGGTAATAACATAATCAAATCCATAATTGGCAAATGAATTATTACAAATGCTTCTCATGTCTAATACAGCTCTTTAAGAATAACTTATGTATTATTTTAGGTTCTTACTCTTCTAACTATGTTATGTCACAAGTCTAAACATCTCTGTTATGGCTTTGCATGTAAGTGTTATGGTATATCTTCTTTCAAAGTCAGATATATATGAACATTTTATATCTATATAAATGTTTAATTATTTACATTCAATTGGAGCAAATCATAATCTATATTCCTTATCAGAAAATTTGGTAGGATAAAATACCAAAATCATAATGGGACAACTTTTTTAGCTCTTGAAATGAAGACAATATATAATGAAGAAAATGTTGTAAATGGTATTTTCATATACCTGGTACGTAATTAACATAAGCCACACAATATTAAATCATGAAGCAGATGGTCTACTTGAATATCTTTAAAGCTAAGATTATTTTATTTCAAAATATAGCATATTACTGGTACATGCTTAAGAAAAATTTAAGCAATGAAAAAATTGCAATGAATCTAAAAAAATTTCACAGAAATAAATAAACATTCAATATCATATGACATTACTAAAAAATAAAAATACCATTTAAAAACTTATTTTCAAGTTCACCAATTTTGATTCTGAAAGGTTTATGATATTCATATATTTCTAAATCAAGTCATTTTTTGCTTGAAATTTGAAAATTTGTAAAAATAAGAATAATAAAAAATATGTCAGGAAAGTCCATGAGAAGAATGAGAAAAGTGATAAATTGTCTTAAATCATGATTATCTTACAACTAAAACCAGCCTAATAAATTATTATTAATTTTTTTCAAACCATCAATCTGATGATCTTGACACACCCAGAATTCATTAAGATCATTGTCAGTAAAATAGGTAACAAATTTGCTTATCTAAATTGTTCTTTAACACATTTTCTGTTTGTATTTTGTATTTATTCATTTTATACATGTACATAATATATGCATATTTGGACCTATAATTCAGATAAAAAATATGCATGAGATATTTGCACCAGACATTTAATAATGAATTAATTGAGCAATCAATTATAAGAAACAGTTTAACCAATCTGAAAAAAAGACTTACCAGAAATTGACCAATATTAAAAATAATCTTACATCTTTATATAACTTTTCGAAAGTTTGTAAAAGCTTAAAAAGTATTGCTATTCCAAAATGAAAACTAGTGAACTTGAAATAAATCCTTTTTAAAGTAATCCCACATGCAGATATAGAAAGCCTTACTCTTTTAGTCACATCAAGAATTTCTTCATCCTAATCAACACAAAAATTAATTTAATTAAAGGTTCCATAATGGACAAGGGTTTCTCTTCTTATAAAAATATCTAGAAAGTATTTGGGCAGCTTATTTAAAAGTTAATTTGTGAATGTGAGCTTTCAGATATTTATATTGGAGTCTGTGACAAGGCAAACTTAGAGATGTCCTGAAAGGAGTAGGTCCAGTAAGACCCCTTTTTGGCCCCCAAATAAAGCAGTTTTACAAAATTGTTAAAATGTAAACTTTAAGTTATCTATTGGAAAGTAGAATGCATCTGCTTTGAAAATATAGGCTGTTTTTTTTACAATACAATGCACAAATATCGGATACTAGCATCATTAAGTCATGCTAAATTACTGAAATCTTGACAATTTTAGCATTTTAGTTTAACTTTTGGCTGTTTCCGTCTTAAATGAAAGTGGCCGTATTTGTGTTCATTCTTAATCATATTTGATAGATTTTTCATAGTTAAGCTTGAATCGGAGCGTTTTTAAAGACTAAATCAGTTAAAATCTTTCACTTAAACTAATTGAGTTAATTGAAATAGACACTTAAGTGTTTAAAAGGTGTCAAAATTTCGTCAGATGAACCTGAAATTTGAGGCCAAAATCAGCCCTTACTGGACCTACCCATTGATCTGAGGAAAGTAATAACCTCCTGGAATTTCTTTTTTGCGTAGCATGTTTCTTGAATAAAAGGTCCAAATATGCATTTGGTCTTGAACATGTTTATATCACATTTTTTAAGTTCAGTCTTTCAAAACAGACAAACATTTATCAACAGACTTTTTGAAGTAATAATCTGTATTGGAAAGTTTTTAAATATGATATCCCTCTTGAACCTTTATATCAAATAAATTTGAACTGACGAAACCCAGTTTGGCAAAAAGAATCATTAGTTTTTCTTAGCATTTTACACGAATTTGACATGTTTCAATGATAACTACTGTAAATTCAGAAATTATTGCTTGCATTTATTATTGCGATTTTATCATTTTAGACTCAAATGTGATTTTAATTTTTACGATTTTGAGAAAAATCCTGTTTAATTCATATAAAATATTATATTTCAAAATGCAAGTTTAAATTATTGTGTTTACAACTCCGTCGCATTTTTCCCAATAATAAAAACATCGCAATAATTTCTGAATTTACAGTATTGATAAAGTGTAATTCTGGACAAGTGAATAAGCTGACTTAATTAGCCATATCTTACCTTAGTAAAATAAGGTGTGATAAATACAAAGAAAATATCATACAGGAATAACAGTATCAGTAATATTGAGCAGATCTGTAAAAAAATAAATAAACATTCAATTCTAACTCATGATCTTAATAGTACAAGATGTATTCAAAATGTATTTTACAGTTTATAAATTTATAGAAAACACGAGTTTCCATGATATAAATTATAACAGTTTTAAAAATTTACTGTTTGATTGACAGGTATAAACATTGGGGCTATTCCATTATATGTAGTAGGGTAGGAAAAGAAGTTCAATTATTGAATGTGGGTCACAGGTCTTTTTTTCAGTATGTGTCTATAACCATTATGCAAAATTATCTAAAAAATGGTTCTTGTTTGTAGGAATATTTTGAAAGTCCCTTATTACCCTCACACATACATTTTAAGGGAATAGTACTTATAAAATTAACATATTTAGTCTTGTCTTAATTATTTTAACTTCAGTAATTCTAAAAATAGTCTAAATTTACTTTCATAAATGAACACCTTATCCAATACCAAACATAGGGTTAAAATAAATTGTCAACTGAACAAATTATCAATGATCATGATGATGAAACTTTTGAAAAAATGTATAAAAACAATACCAGCTTTTTTACATACTCACCTTTAAATTAGGTACTTGAATTGTTTTTAGCATGTTGATACAGAAAGCCAAACCTAATATGTCTTGTAATACCCAAGCATAGCTGAAAAATATTTGAGCACATTAAATTCATACAAAAAGTAAATATGTTATCATAAATTAATTGTTATATAAATAATTGGACTTCAATTTTATCAAAAACGTCCTCGACCAAAAACTTTAACCTGAAGCAGACAGACAGACCAAAGAACGAACATCAATTGGACGGACAATCAAACAGAAACACAGACCAAAAAACATAATGATGCTAGCTATAGGTAGGGCATACAATCTTGCATTGTGAATTTTAACAGCATTATTTGTATACAGTGAAACCTGTTTAAACTTCAGATTGTGTTTGGTTTGGCCGATGTTCGGTTTTATCAGATTTTATCAGGTTCACAACGCATGCAATTTGATATGACGGTGCTTAAGAACATGTTTGGTTTAGACAGGTTTTCGGTTTATGCAGGATTCGGTTAAGTCAGGTTTCACTGTACAATCTTTGTTAAAACCCAATTATAAATCTCTCAATGATGTTCACTAATGGCAACAATAAATGCATGCAACAATTCTTGGTTTTACAATATTAGTCTTTGTAACAATCCTATAATCACTTTTTTAAAACATAAGCTTGTTATTTTTACCTTTCATGTCGTTCTACAGCCCAAACAATGGCGAAGGTTAAACATAAGCTTGTTATTTTTACCTTTCATGTCGTTCTACAGCCCAAACAATGGCAAAGGTTAAACATAAGCTTGTTATTTTTACCTTTCATGTCGTTCTACAGCCCAAACAATGGCGAAAGTTAAACATAAGGCATATAATATCAAATTCTTGACCTCTAACTGACTTTTACAGCATGGTAACTTTGGTGTACTACAATACAGAAATAACAAATATATAGCATTGTTTTATTTGAGGCCTTCAAGATTTAAAAATATTGGATTAAGGGCATGGTAGGTACTTTTATTAGATCCCAATTCAATCTTGAATAATATAAAGTTTCATTATAGGGGGTCTCATTTGGGGGGTTCCGATCCCGGATCCCGCTTACAGTTTTGTCAGATTCCCATATCCCGCTTACACTATGTACATAAGCAATTCTCATTTTTATGTCATTTCCCTGGTTCCGCTAGACCTCATTTCCCGTTTTCATGACACAATAATTTGACTTTCACGTGTCCCACTTACAAAAAATCGGCAATCCCGCGTCCCGCTTATACCCCATTGAGACCCACATTATACTTATACTTCTTTAGGAATTTCTAGAGATAATGCAAACCCACCCAATTTTATTCACTTGAATACTGTCATTTGTAGTTATATGTCCTTGGGTTGTGAAATCATTGACATATACCTCAAATCTCCGTGTATTCATATATTGTAACAAAAAGAAACATTTGATCTCCCATTTTCTTTATGTGCTGTCCTAAGTCAGGAGTTGCCTTTGATTGGTTCATGTCTGTTATATTTGTTTTTCATAAATTGTTTTGATATAATTCAATTCTGGATGTAACGCGTCTTCTGATTGGCTGACGTTATTTTGTTATCAGCCCATAGACATAATTTAGTCATGTGACCGTAACGTCATCATCGTTTTTTCATGGTTTTCTACAGTTTAAAATGGAATTTAGAATTAAATTATAAGAAATGACTATGTGCGTTATTCAGTGTGCACCACATTTTTTATGTTATTTCTTCATAGACAGAAAAAATATTAGTCATTCCTTAAATATAATTATATAATAGTGATGTCTTTTGTCTTTTTCGAAATTATGTCCATGGGTTGTCAACTCATTGACATACCTCAAATCTACTTTTGTTCATATTGTTATAAGAAACATTTGGCTTAAACAAGTCTTGTAGACATACCTTGTTCTTATAGGGATATATTTCCAGACTGGCTGTATACAATAATATAGTCCCATACTTCCAGCTATACAGAACAAACTGATTATAACATATACTGAAAAATATAATACAGTCATAAATGGTCAGACAAACTAAACAGATAAAATATGAAACAGTTCTATAGGGCATTTATGGGGATTTTCTTATTTACCTAGCTATCAACTATAATCAAGAACCCTCAAACCTAAGCATTTTTAAGAATATGATACAGTGTCATCTACTGAAGGCAATGCTTTTAACAAATACTGTAAATTCAGAAATTATTGCATGCATTTATTATTGCGATTTTGTCATTTCAGCCTTAAATGCGATTTTAATTTTTGCGCTTTTGAGAAAAAGCCAGTTTTATTAATATGAAAAAATTAAAAATGCGAGTTTAAATTATTGCGATTATAATTCTGTTGCATTTTTGCAATAATAAAAACATCGCAATAATTTCTGAATTTACAGAAGCAACAATAATATGTGTTCCCTACTAACAATTGCAGTGCAGTCTTTTTACTCGTAAGGTTTTTGTGAAAAGAGTCCTTGACTTAGGACAGGCACATATTGAAAGTGGTCTCATGTATTGTTTTAACTAATAGAATGATCTGGGGATGGGTGGGGTTTAGAACCCATCTTTTTTTTGGATGATCAATGCATTTGAATGGGGACACATGGTTGGAACCTCCCTTTCATCTGGGTTGCAATTGGGAAAAAGCTGGATCCGCCAATATCTACAAGAAGACCACCCCAATATTTTTATCCTTACCAAGATAGTCATAAAAGAAGTACAGCAGTACTAAGAAAGCACAGACTAGAACAAAAAAGACGATAACAGCTGGTACAGTAATGTCTAGATGTTCTTCATCCTCTTTTTCATCATCTGTTTCATCTTTTCCCTGATCAGATGATTGTACATATTTCTTCTCTCTTTTCTTCTTCTCTTTTTCTTCTTGCTTTTTCTGCCTATTAATCAATAATAAAGGCATAATTAATTTGCTTTATCCACATAGTCATCAAGTAAGAATGCCTGCTTAAGATTATCTTATATTTGAATGAGAGAATATGTATCTATGTTGTATACTGTAAATTAATTTAAATTTACAAATTGAGGAACACATTTTTTTCTTGTCTTTTGAAAGGTGTTTGTTGTTGTGTATGCATTTTTTAAAAGAAAATTGAGAATGGAAATGGAAAAGTGTCAAAGAGACAACAACTTGACCAAAAACAGCCGAAAGCCACCAATTGATCTTCAACAGAGTGAGAAACTTGAGGTTGGTCTCAGCTGGTCACTGAATAGAAATGTGTATTAGCTCAGTGAACATTATCGTCATTACAAAACTCAACAAAAGTTTGTGTGTTCTTCTATGTATGTATGTGGGTTTAATTCATAAATAAATAAATCATTGCTTTACTTATCTTTATAAGCAATTCCAGAAAATAATACATGTCTCAATGTTAAAAGACTGTATAAATGTACAATGCATGCATGTGTATAGTAGTGTAGATTCACTGAGTCAATTCATAAAATGGGATTTCAAAAACACTTCTCATTCATATCATAAAGTTCTTTTTCTTTAATCCTGCAACCTCCCCCTCCCCAGTATATCAAATGGCCATCTCTTTATACTACACGATATACATGTACATGCCAAGTGAAAAAGTTTTGCACATGATTGGTTCAGATTAGTAATTTTATTTGTATGTCCATTTTATGTATGCAACATCACTCAAATAAAGTAATCTTGGCATTCAGAAATTTTGGTAGTCAGTTTCAACCTCTATCTCTTCTATTTTAATGAGGGGCCTCAATGACAAAGTGGTCTAAGTAGTCAAAGTCAAACTACTGTATCACTACCCTGTTGACACTGATTTTGAGAGTTTAAATCCAGCATCTGGCCTGTGCTATTGACTCCAATCTTAATTGACTAGGACTTTCAGCTTTCCTCCTACTACAAAATATCACAAAAGTGTTGATACAGTCGATTCCACTTAATTGCATACCGCTTAATAGCATAATTCGGTTAATTGCATACTTTTCTCCTGCACAAAACCATTTCCCATTCATCTAATGTTAAATTGTCCGGTTATATGCATAGCCTTATAAGTGTCATTTCGGTTAATTGCATAGAAAATAATCGCCAGCTAGATATGCTTAGTTAAAAATAGACGAGATCTTTGACCGGAAACGGCAATTTGGTAAGTATATTTTCCCTGAATGCATTATAATTTTCGTTATTATTTCATATTTACTTCTGTGTTATTTAAATAAAGTTTTAAAACAGTTTCTTTCGTGTTTATGATTATAGAAAGGTCTGGGTGTGTGCACAGGTAAAGTTTCCCATAATCTATTTTAAGCCTCGAGGTCATAAAAATGTCAATCAACTGATTGTTGTAAAAACACAACCATTCTATGATCTTCTATCTCAAAAGGTGTTAATTATTGATTGGATTTCAAACATTGTTCATAGATTACATTTTGGGTGAATTTTTAACAACATTAACGCCTGCTAATTTATCGATCATTATCAACTGAGTTATCTCGTATTTTGGCTAGGGGTAATCTACATTTATGCTAAATATTACTGGGCATTTATATATGGTTAAAGAATTTTATACGTCAATCTTTCATTTATAATATTTAAAAAAATAAAATTAACTTCTAATTATTTTATTTTCTCACTTTCAACACTTGTGTCCAGCAAATAACCCGTGCAGGGCCCCATTACCTGTTATACGAAACTAATGAGGTTAAAGTAACAGTGTTACTTCAATGTGCAATAGGTAAATACTGCATATCAAAGGCAGTTCATTACACATTTATTGTTTGAAATGATTTAAACTGAGTTGTATTGTTAAACAGTTTGTTTTAATCAAAACATAACAATGTAATTTGTACATCCGGGTCATAGAAACAAATCTATTTTTAGAACAATTTTATTTTCGTATCTCAGGTAAAGGAAAAGTCATTACATGAATAAACTAAAACAAAATGTGTTAATAAACTTTATTGAAAGAATACACAATGTAATAAAATGTATGACACTAGACAAATAACTTTTTATTAGAATAAATAAACATTCAATATGTTGTAAGTGGATTATGGACGTTCATCTTTCTTCAGGAATTTCCCTTTACTGATCTGCACTATCGATGTTATTTGACTCTGTAATTTGGCATTTCAGATATAAGCATACTCCGCTTTATTGCATAATTTCATCTGACAAATAGGCTATGCAAATAACCGGAATGTATTGTAGTGGCTTTAAAACTCAAATCAATCAATCTATTATAATGATATAGCCCTAACATGTATGGTCAGATTATACATAGATATAGGAAGATGTGGTGTGAGTGCCTATGAGACAACCTTCCACCCAAATAACATTTATAAAAGTAAACCATTATAGGTCAATGTACAGCCTTCAGCACAGAGCCTTGGCTCACACCGAACAACAAGCTATAAAGGGCCCCAAAATTACTAGTGTAAAAAAATGTGTTTTCCGACATCATAGGATTTCGTACTATGGATGCTTTTTCAGTGGAAATTGTGATGTCACAATGCATACTTAATAGTACGAAAACCCATGAGACGATGCTATTTTTATATTTTACCTCTCAATCACTGTAAGTCCTGACCAGAATCCTCCGACAGCAACACATACAACAGCCAGCAGAAATATAACTACCATACACGGATCAAATAATTTGTCTGACACTTCTGGAGCATAAATCATCATTTCAACAGTCTTCCCAAGTTTCTTAAAAGAAAATAAAGACTTATTATTAACAAATAAGTGATAATTGAGAGTTGCATATATATATACATCTCCATGCCTTAAATATCATGTACTGTAGTACGACGCTAGATTAAAACTGACGTGGAAAGGTAACACCCGGCCACTGAAAGCTTCATTTTTATGAAGCCCAGGTGGTCGTGTGGTCTAGCGGGACGGCTACAGTGCAGGCAATTTGGTGTCACGATATCTCAGTAGCATGGGTTCAAATTCCAGCGAGGGAAAAACAAAAAATTTGCTTTTTACAGATCTTACATTTTTGGGTTGATGTTTAGACGAGTTGTATATATATGTATATATATACTGTTGAATTGATATCCTTATCGTCGCTGGGCTTTTAAAATGTTGTAAATAAAAAAATATCTTACAAACAGGCTTTGAAAATTTTGGCAAAATGCATGCTTCCAAAATGTTGTATGTGAACTTGAACATTTTTGTAAATAGCAGTGAAATAAAAACTTTGACATTTCTGGATTATCCAAGAACTTAAATTATTTTCACAAAAATAAAGAAATGTACAATTATTTTTTTCCCAAAGCCATTCTACAACGATTTTCAAGTTTTCATACAACATTTTGGAAGCAAACTTTACAAACAACTGACATTGGCAATTTTATAATATGTCTTATTTCACACATTTTGATTGGTCTAACTGTATGCTATTTTGTAATACCAAAGATTTCCTCCCGCCAAACCATTGGTGTCAAAAAGTATTTTTAGCCAAAAAAGTCATACATGTATACAACATTTTAGAAGCCCAGCGACATTATTTTTTGTGGGATACCAATTTTCCTGGGTACCAATTAACCACAAATTGAAACGTTAAAAAATGTACACATCTTTTATAAGTGTGTATGCAGAATTTTTCGAAACAACAAAATAAATTATCGATTGCAATTATTGCATTAATTACATTAAATCATCATACTTTTCAAGAATTTACAATAATAAATGCACACATTAATTTCCTGAATTTTCAGCATACAAATTTTAGTGCAAACACTTCCCTTTCTCAAACTGATTGCAATGAACAGGATGAAGAATTATAAAAATTTAGCCTGATCTTTTTCACCTTTCTACAAACTTTGTATAATATATAACTTACCTGTATTTTGATGAAATCTGACTTGAGCATTGTTCCCGATGGTATGGTAAATCTATGTATATCTGATGTCTGGTTAATACCTGGTGAAACCTATAGTGACATAGAGCACAATTATCAATGGTCATTAACACTATTTCAATTCCACAGCTGCTGATTCAAATTTTTGTGAATTTCTTGGCTAAAGGTTAAACATAAATTTGAATGTACAATGAATGACAAATGTTCTATTGCAATATGTAGGTTGTATGTAGACATACTTAAAAGTATTGGTTTTGCTCATTGTTGAAGGCAGTAATGAGTATCATGACCTATAGTTTCTCAAATGCCTTTAATTTGGAATTAAAGTGGATAGTTTAGAAAATTTTAATGTATCTCCTTATCTTATACTAAGCATGACAATTCCTTTCTGCAATCATGCAATCCTTTCCCATGGCATTATATATATACCTATGCATATTTAAAATTTACAATTTATGACAAAGTTAAAGCATAAATTAGATAGAAATTGATGTATCAAATTGCTAAGAAATTAATAAATACCCTTCATCCATCTACTGGTAATAAAAAAAAATCCCCTAAAAAAATATAAAAAATTAAGTACGTACATATGTACTTGATACAACTATGACAGCTTTAGCCTGGTGTTGTTCTGCCATATCTGTTTTCTCTACAAATGTACAGTTGCCCCTAGCAACAGCTACAATTTTGTTAAGTGCGCTTCCACCATCATACGCTCCGCTGTCATCACAACCATAATCTGGGGTGAAATCTTTGAATAATCCTCGAATCTGGAATAAACACATGAAGCATGTAAAGTTTTCAATTTGAAAATAAAAATTTCTTATTTCCTTGAGTTATTTTGGCTACTGGGACAATACATCACTAGCCATATGAATTATTTTAGATACCAGAAGTTGATTTCATAAAAAAAAAACTTAAAACTAAGATTGATCATAAGTAGGAAGTATACCATGTATACTGAATTGTTCATCAAATTTGATAAAAAGAGCGTAAAATAAAGTGCCTCAAGGTTCTATTTTAGGTCCCCTGCAGTTTTTAATTTTTATCAATGATTTATCACTTCATGTTAAACAATACAACAGGGATTTATATGCTAATGATTTAACATTGCAATTTCATGATAAACAAGAATGTGTCCAAAGTACAAAATGTACAAGGATGCCCCAATTGCACTTTCATTTTCCTTGTTCAATGGACCGTGAAATTTGGTAAACAAGAATGTGTCCATAGTACACAGATGCCCCACTCACACTATCATTTTCTATGTTAAGTAGACCATGAAATTGTGATAAAATCTCTAATTTGGCATTTAAATTAAAAAGATCATATCATAGGGAACATGTATACTAAGTTTCAAGTTGATTGGGCTTCAACTTCATCAAAAACTACCTTGACCAAAAACTTTAACCTGAAATTTGCACTCTCATTTTCTATGTTCAGTGAGCCGTGAAATTGGGGTCAAAACTCTGATTTGGCATTAAAATTAGAAAGATCATATCATAGGGAACATGTATACTAAGTTTCAAGTTGATTGGGCTTCAACTTCATCAAAAACTACCTTGACCAAAAACTTTAACC
This sequence comes from Mytilus edulis, assembly GCA_019925275.1. Classification (NCBI taxonomy): domain Eukaryota; kingdom Metazoa; phylum Mollusca; class Bivalvia; order Mytilida; family Mytilidae; genus Mytilus; species Mytilus edulis. Next base: position 83,083,467 of record CM034354.1, on the reverse strand, counting down.
TGAAATTTGCACTCTCATTTTCTATGTTCAGTGAGCCGTGAACTTGGGGTCAAAACTCTAATTTGGCATTAAAATTAGAAAGATCATATAATAGGGCACATGTGTACTAAGTTTCAAGTTGATTGGACTTCAACTTCATCAAAAACTACCTTGAACAAAAACTTTAACCTGAAGCAGGACATAGACATAAGAATATGTAAGTTGTCCATTAACAGGAAATTGAGAAATCATTGTGGTATTTTGGATTTTTTTATTGGTGAAGAAAGATGAAGTGCCTGGAATGAACCACAGACCTTTGGTAGGATTTATATAAAGGACAATTCAATTCAATTAAGATTGAAGTCAATTGCACCTGCCATGTGAGGAATTCAAACTAGCATTCTAAGTGTTGATAGGCTAGTTGTCTCATTGGCAATCTACCATACATGTATCACCTTATTTTTATGACTCAAAGCGACTACACAGAACCATAATCTGCTCATTATGTCATTTGGTCTCTTGTCGAGACTTGTCTCATGTCGAGACTTGTCTCTTTTGCAATCATACCACATCCTCTTTCCTATATATACACAATCCAAAATCTGTATCATGTGACCTTATTACTTACAGCATATTTTTCCTCTGTAGGAAGAGGATTCTGTATACTGAGGTATTGAGGATTATATGTCAGACAGATAGGATTTGACCATTCTGTTTTTCCTTCCTGTCTTCCGTATACCAATCCAATGTTATTTGCTGATGCAGCTGCCTGAAAAATAATAAAAAAGGATAAAAATATTATGATTTAATATGAAGTATGGACATGATGGATAAAAATTAATGCAGATTCATTGACACATTGTCCATGTCGTCAGTAGTATAATGAATTTAATCCGGAAATTCCAGGCCATTTTTAATACACTTCAACTGTGTATAATCCTCTGGCGGTAAGAGCACCTCTGAACACAAATAGACATAACTCAAATTTTGTCCATTCTCATTATAAAACTATGATTATTAACACTTATAGATTTACTCAAGATCTGTCTTGATTAACATGATCTATCTAAGACTGAAGAGTCTTCACTTTGTATCTTTATTATATTTTATCAACACTTTGCAATAATAAAAAACCTCCCAATAATTTCTGAATTTACAGTACATCATTATTAGCATGCCAAAAGAAAAAAAAAGAAGAGATATGCTGTGACTATTTCAACACTAAAAAATCTGGTGGCACACTTAATTTCCCCATAAGCAAGATAAGATTTTCAAAAGTAGATATGTTTGCTTTTAATTTTCAAAGGAGGAACCCTCTTGTTCGAATCCGGGTCCGTTCGCGCCCATTCACGTTGGCACCCTATCACATTCGCCCCCTTTTACTTTCCACCCTACACGTTCGTGCCCAATTTTTATTAGTTTTGTGTTTAATAACTTTAAAATCAAGTTTTGGCAAGTGTTTTCCTATACATTTTAAGTATATTTGCTGTCATTGTCCTAAATTAAAGTGAGACAACATGGTTTTTTTGTGTTGAATCAATCTTAATCTTGTTTTGGCTAATGTCAGATTGCTAACTTTTATTTTATAGTTTCAAAATTAAGTGAGACTATGAAAACGTATTTGTTCGTGTTGAATAGATTTAAATCATGTTTTGGTAAGGGCATTGCTATGATTTTTTGTTTCATTGTTTGGGATCAAAGGGGCGAAGCTGTTAAAATTTTCTGAGTTTTTCATTTATTATCTTCAGCTTTTACTCATACCAAGCTAAATACAGTATTTACATTAAATCAATTAAAAAATGCAATCTTGATTTTCTAATTATTCAACTGGAATTTTATTTAAAATTGGATGCGAACGGACCTTGGGTGCAAACGTGCGAGGTGCGAGCATGTAGGGTGCAAAAGTGTACTGGGCTCCAGGGGTGTGGAAATATTTGTTGTGAACTATAAATTTTACTTGTCCGGAAAAAGTTACTTGCCCTGATGATCCCAATAAATATTGTAGTATTTCTTGTGAGCTAATATGTGATTCTTACTAAGCCGTCCCTTTTAATTTACCACTTCGACAATAAATAATATTGACCTTTCATCAGTAAATAATTTATTTTGCGAATTTCCATCCTTGATAGCCAGGGTCAATCTGATATCCACAATGTCTGAAATTCTCTGTTTTTTATTTTTAAATACTCTGTGTCCTCCATTTGCCTTTTAGGTTTTCTACTCGACTCATTACTCTTTTTTTCATGCTTGCGCGTCTTTTTATTAAGTATTTATCAATCTGAATATCAATACAAAATTTAAAGAAATGACACTTCTGGTAAATGATGAATAAAACCTAATCGATGATCCCGGGTCAATTGACAAAGCCAATGCAATTTTACGTGACTTGGGTTTGTATACTTATTTTAATTCATTTTGGTAATCGATCTATTTCCGGTATAATGTAATATTTATCGTCAAGAACATTGATACTTGCTGACCATTGGTTTCTTTTACATAAATTAAACATGTTTATACGTTTTTGAAATCAATTTTATATTTTTGTTGGAATTGAACTTTGTTTTGTATGTCTTTTTACTTGTCCACGGGCAACCAAGACAAAAATAATTACTTGTCTGGTTGTTCAAATGTACGATTCGGGCGAGTTGGGCATAGCATTTCCACACAACTGGGCATGAACGGACCTGATACCCTCTGGTTCTCTCTGAGTACGTACTTCTACTTCAACCTAGTCCACTACAATAATAGACTTCCCGGTGTCCTTTATATTCCCTTGGTGTTGGGTTAGATATTTTCTGTGGTAGAAGGTAGATGTGACACATTCTCATAATAATTTGATCATTAAAGACATAATTTGTACCGTTTTTGTACAGGAAATTTCCACTGCACCCTCGCAGATCTGAAGAAGTGCTTGGATAACGGAGAAATTCATACATATTCATAATAGAATACAAATATCTGTTATCTTAAGTGTTCATACTTTACCTCTGACAAAGTAATGTAACAGAAAAGTATGAGTATTTTCTTCATATTGTCATAATTCATTTCTTTTCGTTGTTTTCGTTTTCCAAATATTTATAATAAACAAGTCGAACTCAGGAACGGATATGAGTAACTATACGTCATCTCGTACCGTCGCTAACTCGTACTCAACCATCTCGTACCTTTGTTTACCAACGGGTACTTCTACTAACTCGAACCTAATTAATGGTTTATTATTGTATAGATTGTATTTGTTATTTTCTTGCTTAAGCATACCTACCAACTTTTCAAAATGTCCATGGGGGTTTTATGTGCAAGATGGATTTTTATAATCCTACAAAACCTTCAAAGGGGCCTTCAAATATATTCAAATGTTTTTTGTTTTTTTTTGTTGCTTTTTCACATTTATAAAAACCTATATAGCCATTGTAAAATTAATCATTTTGTTTAAAATTGTGGACAAAATCGCTCTTTCAAGTTTCCATTTGGGAGCCTCCATGGGGAAAATCCCCCGCAAATAGTCACAGTTGGCAGGTATGCTTAAAAGTCGGGTTACACTAATGACTGGACCGAATGACGGGACCGAATGACAGGACCAAAAGAAAAATGCTAATAACTTTTTCATTTCTCAAAGGATTGATCTGAATTTGAAAGAATTTGAAATATAATAAGATTTCATCATTTGATAAATAGATTTAAGAACAAAAAAGGAAAAAAATTTGTAAGAAACTTAAGAAAACGTGACATGACCAACTCTGATAATGACAGGACCAACATCGAGAATGACAGGACCATATAAAAATGCTAATAACTTTTTTATTTTTCAAAGGAATTATCTCAGATTTGAAATATAAAATGATATGTCATATTTTGAAACATAAATGTTATAAAAAATATAGATTTATTTTCAAAAACTTTCGAAAACGTGACATGACCATCGCTGACTGACATGACCAACCTCGACAATGACAGGACCAGATGAAATTGCTAATTTCTTTTTCATTTCTCAAAATATTTTTCTGAAATTTGAAATAAATAAGATTTCATCATTTGATAAATAGATTTAAGAAAAAAATTAAAGAAAATATGTAAGAAACTTTAGAAAACGTGACATGACCAACTCTGATAATGACAGGACCAACATCGAGAATGACAGGACCATATAAAAATGCTAATAACTTTTTTATTTTTCAAAGGAATTATCTCAGATTTGAAATATAAAATGATATGTCACATTTTGAAACATTTATGTTATAAGAAATATAGATTTATTTTCAAAAACTTTCGAAAACGTGACATGACCATCGCTGACTGACATGACCAACCTCGACAATGACAGGACCAGATGGAATTGCTAATTTCTCTTTCATTTCTCAAATTTTTTTTCTGATATTTGAAATATAATAAGATTTTATCATTTGATAAATAGATTTAAGAAAAAAATTCAAGAAATATGTAAGAAACTTTAGAAAACGTGACATGACCAACTCTGATAATGACCGGACCAACTTCGACAATGACAGGACCAAATGAAAATGCTAATAACTTTTTTATTTTTCAAAGGAATTATCTCAGATTTGAAACAGAAAAGGATATGTCACATTTTGAAACATAAATGTTATAAAAAATATAGATTTATTTTCAAAAACTTTCGAAAACGTGACATGACCATCGCTGACTGACATGACCAACCTCGACAATGACAGGACCAGATGAAATTGCTAATTTCTCTTTTATTTCTCAAAACATTTTTCTGAAATTTGAAATAAATACGATTTCATCATTTGATAAATAGATTTAAGAAAAAAATTAAAGAAAATATGTAAGAAACTTTAGAATACGTGACATGACCAACTCTGATAATGACAGGACCAACATCGAGAATGACAGGACCATATAAAAATGCTAATAACTTTTTTATTTTTCAAAGGAATTATCTCAGATTTGAAATATAAAATGATATGTCACATTTTGAAACATTTATGTTATAAAAAATATAGATTTATTTTCAAAAACTTTCGAAAACGTGACATGACCATCGCTGACTGACATGACCAACCTCGACAATGACAGGACCAGATGAAATTGCTAATTTCTCTTTCATTTCTCAAATTTTTTTTCTGATATTTGAAATATAATAAGATTTTATCATTTGATAAATAGATTTAAGAAAAAAATTAAAGAAATATGTAAGTAACTTTAGAAAACGTGACATGACCAACTCTGATAATGACCGGACCAACTTCGACAATGACAGGACCAAATGAAAATGCTAATAACTTTTTTATTTTTCAAAAGAATTATCTCAGATTTGAAACAGAAAAGGATATGTCACATTTTGAAACATAAATGTTATAAAAAATATAGATTTATTTTCAAAAACTTTCGAAAACGTGACATGACCATCGCTGACTGACATGACCAACCTCGACAATGACAGGACCAGATGAAATTGCTAATTTCTCTTTTATTTCTCAAAACATTTTTCTGAAATTTGAAATAAATAAGATTTCATCATTTGATAAATAGATTTAAGAAAAAAATTAAAGAAAATATGTAAGAAACTTTAGAAAACGTGACATGACCAACTCTGATAATGACAGGACTAACATCGAGAATGACAGGACCATATAAAAATGCTAATAACTTTTTTATTTTTCAAAGGAATTATCTCAGATTTGAAATATAAAATGATATGTCACATTTTGAAACATTTATGTTATAAAAAATATAGATTTATTTTCAAAAACTTTCGAAAACGTGACATGACCATCGCTGACTGACATGACCAACCTCGACAATGACAGGACCAGATGAAATTGCTAATTTCTCTTTCATTTCTTAAATTTTTTTCTGATATTTGAAATATAATAAGATTTTATCATTTGATAAATAGATTTAAGAAAAAAATTCAAGAAATATGTAAGAAACTTTAGAAAACGTGACATGACCAACTCTGATAATGACCGGACCAACTTCGACAATGACAGGACCAAATGAAAATGCTAATAACTTTTTTATTTTTCAAAAGAATTATCTCAGATTTGAAACAGAAAAGGATATGTCACATTTTGAAACATAAATGTTATAAAAAAATATAGATTTATTTTCAAAAACTTTCAAAAACGTGACATGACCATCGCTGACTGACATGACCAACCTCGACAATGACAGGACCAGATGAAATTGCTATTTTCTCTTTTATTTCTCAAAATATTTTTCTGAAATTTGAAATAAATAAAATTTCATCATTTGATAAATAGATTTAAGAAATAAAAAGAAAAATGATATGTCATATTTTGAAACATAAATGTTATAAAAAATATAGAAAGTTTAAACGTGACATGACCATCGCTGTCTGACATGGCCAACCTCGACAATGACAGGACCAGATGAAATTGCTAAAATGTACTTTTTATTTCTAAAAAATATATCTATATATGTTATATCTATTATTGTAATATCTTCTCTGCAACTATGTATTTGGTTTATGAGAATAAAGTTCATTCATTCATTCATTCAGAATATTTTGTATATTGATTACCGGTCATAATCTGACACGCCTGAAAGCAATTATTAGGTACGTAACAAACAAAAGGTGTGACATAAGCCATAAATAAGTTGATAAATCCAATAAAGATTGCGATGACAGTAATTAAAATCACACAATAGTTCATGCCGTTGTTTTATTAATATTTTTCAGAACAGTAAATAATTATTTCCATGTATGCTTGAGTATATGCAGGGTATATCTTGATAGTTTTTTCCCCCTCATAATAAACAAATAAACATTTCTTGAAGTATGCCCGACCCTTGCATGCATGATTTCTTGGTAGATTTAAATATTTTCATAAAATATACTGAAGCAAACATTTTCACGGACTACTTAAAAAGGTTTGATACCTTTCCAAAGTGGCTTAAATTGGGCTTCATGATGTCAAGAAATATTATGATGATAATTCAATAAATCTTAATTTATCTATAGTTTAATGAACTATCTCTTAAACTATAAAATGATTATATGTAATAACATATAAATATTTCAAGATCTCTTTCTTAAATATAGTGATCATTCGTGTCTTTTTGTTCTGTGATTCTGCATGTCCTGTGACTCTCCGCCAACATACGTTTAGTAGCTAGGTCAAGATTTTAAACCACCATATAATATATTTTCCTGAATTTATAAGATATATCTTACTAATTATGGATCAGAGTTGAACAATTTCAGTAAAATAAAAAAGAAATTATGATTTTTCATCGGCCAGATCATAGTCAATGTTAGTCAGGTCACACAACCGCAAGCTTTCAATACGTTTTTTTTCTATATTTTTCTTATATGATGTGCGAAATGGTCTAAATTGTCATTATTTCAAATTTGAGAGGATTATTCTAACAAATGTTATGCATAAATATCATTTTTATTTGGTCCTGTCATTAATTGTCGAGGATTGTCCTGTCATTGACAACGTTAACCAGGTCACATTTCAGCAAGCTTTTTATACTTTTTCTTATATTTATATATAAAATGGTATAACCTTCACATATTTTAAATTTCAGAGAAATATTCTGAGAAATAAAAGAGTAATTAGCAATTTCATATGGTCCTATCATTGTCTAGGTTGGTCATGTCAGTCAGCGATGGTCATGTCACGTTTTTGTAAATAAATCTATATTTTTTATAACATAAATGTTTCAAAATGTGACATATCATTTTATGTTTCAAATCTGAGATAATTCTTTTGAAAAATAAAAAAGTTATTAGCATTTTTATTTGGTCCTGTCATTGTCGAAGTTGGTCCTGTCATTATCAGAGTTGGTCATGTCACGTTTTCTAAAGTTTCTTACATATTTTCTTTAATTTTTTTCTTAAATCTATTTATCAAATGATAAAATCTTATTATATTTCAAATTTCAGAAAAATATTTTGAGAAATAAAAAAGAAATTAGCAATTTCATCTGGTCCTGTCATTGTCGAGGTTGGTCATGTCAGTCAGCGATGGTCATGTCACGTTTTCGAAAGTTTTTGAAAATAAATCTATATTTTTTATAACATTTATGTTTCAAAATATGACATATCATTTTATATTTCAAATCTGAGATAATTCCTTTGAAAAATAAAAAAGTTATTAGCATTTTTATTTGTTCCTGTCATTCTCGATGTTGGTCCTGTCATTATCAGAGTTGGTCATGTCACGTTTTCTTAAGTTTCTTACAAATTTTTTTCTTTTTTTTTTCTTAAATCTATTTATCAAATAATGAAATCTTATTATATTTCAAATTTTAGATCAATCCTTTGAGAAATGAAAAAGTTATTAGCATTTTTCATTCGGTCCTGTCATTCGGTCCTGTCATTCGGTCCAGTCATTAGTGTAACCCTTAAAAGTCCCCTGGTGAAGAGCGACCACTCAGTATTGGCATTCAAATTCAACTGTTACATTGAAGAAACAAACTCAGACAGGATGAAGTTTTACTATGATAAAGCAGACTTAGATGGACTAAGGACAGATTTGAGCAATATAGACTGATGACATAATGAAAGAAAAGTCTACAAATGAACAATGGATATATTTTTAAAGACAAACTTCTGGAACTTAACACATACCACATAAAAAGATAGAACAATCTAGCAAAAAAAAAAGCTGTAGGTCCTCAACCAAGAAACATTGAAAGCAATAAGAAAAAACACAGATGCTGGACAAGGTATATGGAAACAAAAATTAGCGACAAATATAGTTAGAGAATTCTGTAAAACCAGAAACAAGGTCAAGAAACTTACCAGAAAAGCAGTCAAGATGAAAGAAATTGCCAAGCAAGTAAAAAATAACCCGAAAAAATTCTGGCATTATGTAAAATCAAAAACTAAAACTTGAACCGGAATATCCGATCTCGTCATGAATACACAAGATGGTAATGATGTACTAACAACCAACGACAAAGAAAGGATAGAAACACTTTCGAGTTTCTTTGCCAGCGTCTTTACGAAGAAGGACGATGGCGACATTCTAAAACGTAAAGGACAAACTGTCAAGGAAGCCATGAATTATCTCGTAATTAAACAGGAGAATGTTAAAAAAAAAAAAACGCATGAAAACCCATAAGTAAATCACAAGGACCCGATAATATTCATCCTGGCTAGACTATTACATGATGTGTGTGATGCACTATCAACCCCTATAACCATCATTTTCAATACGTCGCTGAAAGAAAAAAAAACTATACCACAAGACTGGAAAGAAGGATGTATTACAGCCATATCCAAGAAGGGCAACCGAATTTCGAAAACAGGCATCACATTATAGGCCAGTAAGCTTAGCGTGCATACTTTGTAAACTCCTAGAAACATTTGTCAGAGACCATTATGGTGTCACACATGAGGCTAAATAAACTATTTAGAAATTACCAGGTCGGATTTTTATCAGGAAGGTCGACTACATTACAGCTACTCCATGTTCTTGAAATATGGACTAAAATTCTTGATAACGGAGATTCCATAGATACTATATACCTTAATTTCATGAAGGCATTTGACACCGCACCCCCCCCCACCCCCCACAAATGACTGATTGGAAAATTAAAGAGTTACGGAATAGCAGAAGACATAATATCATGGGTAAAATCATTCCTTAGTGGTAGAAAACAACAGGTACGTGTCAACGGCAGCTACTCAGAATTCAAACAAGTGACAAGCTGCGTCCCTCATGACAGTTTAATGAGTCCAATATTGTTTGTCATTTACATTAATGATCTACCAGAAATGCTCGACTCAGATTGCTACATGTTTGCTGATGATACCAAAGCCTTTCGACAAATACAAACAACAGATGATAGTGATGCACTTCAACAGACTTATCTCATCTAGAAACTTGGTCAAATACTTGGTTGCTAAGATTTCACCCCGATAAATGTAAAGTCCTAACAACAGGGAAGCAACATGATAACAATCACAAATACAACCTGTGTAACACCACACTAGAACATGTTGACAAAGAAAAAGACATAGGAGTAACCATTGATAACAAACTAAATTTTGAACAACATATGAATGAACAGATAAATAAAGCCAATAGTATTATAAGAATCATTAGAAGGACATTTACCTGCATCAATGAGGAAATATTCTTACTACTGTATAAAGCATTAGCAAGACCAAACCTTGAATATGCCAATGCTATATGGAGCCCATTTAAAGTTAAAGATATAACAGCAATTGAAAATGTTCAAAGGCGAGCAACGAAAATGATATCAACATTGAAAGATCTAGAGTATGAAGAACGGTTGAAGAAGCTTAACTTACCAACACTTAAATACAGACGCATGAGATAGAGGTGACATGATAGAAGCTTACAAATTAACATCTGGAATATACGACGAAGCGTTACCTAACCTACTAACATACAACACCACTTCTGCAACTAGAGGACACAACAAAAAACTGACTATCCAAAGATTCAACAAAAATATATGATCTAACTTCTTCACACAACGAATTGTACCAATATGGAACAGCTTACCCAGCAACGTTGTAAATGCACCAACTATTCAGACATATGAAAGCCGCATAGATAAATTTTGGACAAATAGTGAAATGAAATATAACTATAGAGCAAAAGCTGACACAGGAACAGAAAACGAAACAAGTCAGCAAATAACTAAAGATCTGAGCATAGTGGAGCGATCCAGCGCTCAGTTACAGACTATGTAAGACTATGTAAGAAAATAACAACATACAGATAAAATAAAACATAACTTTGATAGGTAACATGATACACTAATCTTATACTTATGATAAATTAAATTTTACAAAGAAATCCATTGACAAAATCGAAATTGTACAAAAAATTGTTGGTTTGTAGTAGGTATGTCCCTGTTGCTAAACGACAGTGATTGATAAACCTTTTCACCTCATGCGACTGATTACCTAATAGATTGTGAAATTTGATGCGGTTTTCCTTTTCCCACGTCGAATGCAGTTTAGCTGTCTAACGCAATAATATATAACGGTTTTAAAGGTACGTATTTGGATTCTGATTTACATTCTGATACGATTTACATTCTGAGAAAGGCAGCTATTAGCATAGAGAGACCTTCTGTAAAACTAAATTGCATGTCTGCTTGGATAAAGGTTTTGGTAAAACTTGGTAAGAGAACATATTCAAAAAGTTTGGTGAGTGTTGGTGTCACTGTGAAACCTCTATTACTTTCTGCTAATGTTGGATCCTTCAGCTTTTTTAGTACTAGGCTGGTAATTCCAGTCTTAAAGAAAAGCGGTATTTGTTTTGTGGCTATGATTTGATTAAAGATGGAGGTAAAAATTGGTGAAAGAGTACTTATAGCAGTTTTGATATGTTCTGCGGAGATGCCAAATTCATCCGTAGTGTTGCCCGTGTTTACTTTTCCTATTGCTTCAAACATTTTGGTTTCTGATGGTGGTTCTAATTCAATGTTCATGTTGTCATATATGAGGTATATGGCGTTTGTTCTCAGTGTACTTCATTCTAGAAATGTATTATCATAGTTGTTATCTTTTGGTACAAATAAGTCTTCCATGCATTGTGAAAAGAGTTTAGCTTCGTTTTTCAGATCAGAAATATCACAATTGTAAATAGTATAAGAGTAAATAGTAATAAAATCATTCACAAACGATTCAAAACAAGTCTGAGGAAAAACCGCTTTTTAGTAAGAATTGCCAAATTGTGGATCCAATTGGTCAATTTACCTTTGTTTCACTTTCACTATTGACATTCTTTTCCTGTAACCGTTTACACGCATACTTCACGTGTTATCCATCTCTACTTAAACATTGTTAAAGGGTTAAATTGAAGTTCACATGAATGCGAATTCAATGAAATAGAATTAATAACTTGCAAGTGAATAATACATTATCAATGATTTTTCGCTTATTTTGACAAAATTGAACCATGCTGGCTGCTAAAAGCGAATTATTATTTCACTATTTCACTTTCATTAATGATTGACAAAAAAAATACTTCAGATTTTTGATACATCTCGTAGCTAGTGTCCCTTTAAAAACACTCGACAATAAGCCTAAATCAAAACTTAAATCAGAAGACCCTTATATTCTTGAACTTTAATATGGTTAACCGGTTTCCATTACACATATTACACTTCACACTTATACTAAAAACAAAAGGGCACACAACCATCATACGAGTCACCGTTACGGTAACGCTTTGGTAAAAATTAATCAAAACCAAATAAAACGAGCAATTTGGACAAACATATTTGTCGCTTTCTTTTACGATTGCAAAGGAATAGTAATGACAAGAAAACAGTGTGCACAGAGATATCTTACAAAGAAAAGTATTAGGTCAAGCGGTGTGAGTTTCAAATGCGCATGAACTGTTCGATATCATATACATCAAGTACTTAAGTAACATAATTTGAAACACAAATTCAGACAACAACAAAACATTATACGGATAATATTTTTTTTTATTCTAAGCACAAAGGCTAAAGGTTTGTTCACTAAAAATTAAAAGTAAAACACGTGTAGGTTTGAAAATTATCGAATTCACCATAACTTACTTTTCATCTATAAATTCAAATTTTGTTTATTTTGATCCATTAGAGCCTAGTTTTGCGAAACTCGGTTATTCGAATATTTTGTGTAAATTTTTTTCTCCTAACCCTTATCATAGATGCCCCCCCCCCCCATTTGCATAAATGAACTTGGCAATATTTGGCACTACATATAAATGATCTATTGATGCTTTACATGTTTGTTTATGACTTCTTTGGAATTGAGCACCACTGATGTTTTTTCTTAAGTAGCAGTAGAAGTAATGAACATTACTCTATAAAATTTGTGTGTGTGTATGAAAAGTTTTTATTATACAACTGTTAATCATTCTAAATAGAAACTAGGACAATACAAGCAAATATCTTAGACTGTTTTTATGTTAAATTAAAAATCATAATATAAATCGTGTATTATATGTTTATTGTCTTACATGATAGATTAAACATACGTTCCATTGACCTAATTTTATATTCATTTCATTGTAGAACAAAATTTTCATTATCGATTCGTGTATAATTGTAAATATTCTCATTTCTCACTCGATTGTATGTGATGACCTATAGAACAGACCATCAGTATGACATACGGAATGTTTTACATTCTGTGGATGTTTGGATTGTGTCCTCTGCTTATTAATTTATCTAGTTGAGAGCTGATACAACATCATGAACATACGAAATGTTTTACATGTTGCGGACCTTTGGACTGTGTCCTGTTCTTATCAATTTACCTAGTTGAGAGCTCATACAACATCATGAACATACGGAATGTTTTACATGCTGCAAAGATTTGGACTGTGTCCTGTTCTTATCAATTTACCTAGTTGAGAGCTCATACACCATCATGTACATACGGAATGTTTTACATGCTGCAAAGATTTGGACTGTGTCCTGTTCTTATCAATTTACCTAGTTGAGAGCTCATACAACATCATGTACATACGGAATGTTTTACATGCTGCGGACCTTTGGACTGTGTCGTGTTCTTATCAAAGTACCTAGTTGAGAGCTCATACAACATCATGTACATACGGAATGTTTTACATGCTGCAAAGATTTGGACTGTGTCCTGTTCTTATCAATTTACCTAGTTGAGAGCTCATACAACATCATGTACATAGGGAATGTTTTACATGCTGCGAAGATTTAGACTGTGTCCTGTTCTTATCAATTTACCTAGTTGCGAGCTCATACAACATCATGAACATACGGAATGTTTTACATGCTGCAAAGATTTAGACTGTGTCCTGTTCTTATCAATTTACCTAGTTGCGAGCTCATACAACATCATGAACATACGGAATGTTTTACATGCTGCAAAGATTTGGACTGTGTCCTGTTCTTATCAATTTACCTAGTTGAGAGCTCATACAACTTCAGGTACCATACGGAGTGTTTAACATGCCGCGGACCTTTGGACTGTGTCCTGTTCTTATTAATATACATAGTTAAGAGTTAATACAACTTCAGGTAAAATTACGGAATGTTTAACATGCTGTGGACATTTGAACTGTGTCTTGTGCTTATCAGTTTACCTAGTTGAGAGCTCATATACAACTTCAGGGTAAGCAAGTTAGAATTAGACTACTGATTGGATTTCTAATAACAAAAACAAATCGACGGGTGCCACATGTGCAGCAGAATCTGCTTACCATTCTGGAGCACCTGAGATCGCCCCCAGTTTTTAGTGGGGTTCGTGTTGCTTAGTCTTTAGTTTTCCATGTTTTGTCTTCTGTACTTGTCATGTCGTTGCCAGTTTACCTTCAATCTACGAGTTTGACTGTCACGCAGGTATCTTCCGACCCTCTTTTAGATTGATAAAACACGACAATTTCCCCCCCCCCTGTACCAAGTCAGGAATATGAAAGTTGTTGTCCTCCGTTTTATGTGTTTTATCATCTGATATTACAATGTGATTAGGGACTTTCCTCGGAGTTCAGTATTTTTGTGATTTTACTTTATACATACAGAATTGTTCAGGTGGATTAAACTTATTCTAATATGACGTCCTCCTTTGTTTGGAAACAAATCCATGCTGTAATAACAATAAAACATTCTCTCATGGTGTGATTCACAATGATGTTTTAATACCACAATGACAATCTAACCTTTAAGCATGAAACAGCATCATATACATCTAGATATTATATTTCTGACAATTTTGTACACTTCTCTGATTTGAATGAGTTTAAAGTAGAGAATTGGAGTAACAAAGTTTGAAAAACATGCATATTCGTTATCGAAATTTCAAAATTAAAAAAAAAAATGCTAAAGGGGAACAAAAATAATCAAGTGTCATAAATGGAGAGAGAAAAAATGAATTAAAAATGCTAAAATTGACTGCAATATTGGTAAAACCACTTGAATTTAAGCTGACACATTGTTTATTAAATCTTCGTTATTATTAGTACAGTCACTTTTATATGCATATAGATGAAGAGGAAGACTATCTTTATATGAGTTTAAAGTCAGACCTTGATATTTATATATTTTGTTTTGATTTGACGTCAAGTTTCACTTGTGGCACCCGTCAATTATAATTTACTTATTGAAAATAATCGAAACAATACTATCGTCGATCGCATTGTACACCTTTTGTTTTTATATATAAATTTGATAACAAAAAACACTATATAATAATATCAAGATTTATGATACATATGTTTGATATGCGACTCATCAAATTGAAGATGTAAGACAAAGGAAAAAATACTTCAGAAATAAATTTAAGTATATTTCAAAATATGATGATACACAATATGATTGATTTTGATATCATTAAGACAGTACATGGTTTTATCTGTTTATAAAATTATCAAAGAAATCAATATCACATCTGTTTCCATATAATATACAACAAAAAAATACTTTTTATTAGATTGAAATCAATATAAAAGTGTTGACAGGTATATTTGTTATGTCCGAGTAAATAATATCATGAAGATATATGATTAGGTATAGGAAGATGTGGTATGAGTGCCAATGAGATAACTCTCCATCCAAATAACAATTTATAAAATAAACAATTATAGGTCAATATACGGTATTCAACACGAAGCCTTGGCTCACATCTAACAATAAGCTATTAAGGGTCCAAAAATTACAAGTGTAAAACCATTCAAACGGGAAAACACACGGTCCAATCTATATAAAAAAGTATGACTTCCGTTGGAAAAACCCATCATTTGACATGCGTAGAAGAATCCTACTAAATGAGTCTAAATGGTCCATCCATGTGTTTCTCTTTTTCGAGTACCAGTTTTAATTTTCAACTTCGTTTGTCTCCGGTTCCAGTTGACCATTTGCAAGACCAGAAATAATTGATTCAATGACTTACTTTGTTCTCATACCGTAAGGCAACACTAAGCCACTTATCGTCAGGTAACGACACTTTATTAGCGGGGTTCGTGTTGCCTAGTCTTAAGTTTTCTATGTATTGTGTTCTGTACTATTATTTGTCTGTTCGTCTTTTTATTTTTAGCCATGGCGTTTTATTTCATTTTCAAGCTTAATGTTTGACTGTCCCTCTGAGATATCTTTCGTTCCTCTTTTATTAAGTTCAACATTTAATCGACATTAAGTCTCAAGTGAGAAATATTCAAATGCTTATTTTTAATTCCAGATTTAACAAAATTCATATGGCATGCTGCCAAAATGGCATATATTTGTCTTAGGCAAAGTTTCACGAGTTTGCCTTGATATTTTCCAGGGTTGTCAGTAGAAGCTTTTTAATATTTGAATTTTTATTCGAGAAACGTTAGCAAAACTTAACTTTCTCACTTTTTCCTGTGCATCTTAATTTCATCGAGTTTAACCTTAGCCGTATTTGGCACAACTTTTTGATCTTTTGGATCCTCAATGCTCTTCAACTTTGTACTTGTTTGGCTTTATAATATTTTGATATGAGCGTCACTGATGAGTCTTGTGTAGACGAAACGCGGGTCTTGCGTACTAAATTATAATCCTGGTACTTTTGATAACTATTAAAGAGTCTCAGGAACTTTAGTATGGGTACTTTTATTGTCCGTAGTCCAAAAAGGAAATAACACGAAATACACACTATCAAACACTTCATACATGTCATGCTTTTGAACGTTTTTCTGGATTTATTTCATCAGGAACTCCAAAACTTGAATATTTGAAAACCAGACAAAAGCATATGCGAAAGATTTAAGAATCTATAAGACAATAATTTTATTTTGGATGTAACGCGTCTTCTGATTGGCTGACGTTATTTTGTTATGAGCCCATAGACATAATTTAGTCATGTGACCGTGACGTCATCAACGTTTTTTCATGGTTTTCTACGGTTTAAAATGGAATTTAGAATTAAATTATAAGAAATTACTGTAATATTTTTTCTGTCTATTCGAAATAACATAAAAAATGTGGTGAACACTGTTAAATAACCCGCTACGCGCGTTATTCAGTGTGCACCAAATCTTTTATGTTATTTCTTCATAGTCATTCCTTTATAAAAGGACCTAAATATGTCAATCAACTCCTATAAGACATACTTTGCTTGATGGATTTGGAACCTTTTTCTCTTAATACTTTTCTAATTTATGAACGGCACCTTTATAAAAGAATATGTCATAAATCAGGTTATACAGTTATTGACAAATATGATAGCTTCCCATGTTAGAATTAGTATAAATTGCTTCCCATGTTAAAATTAGTATAAATTGCTTCCCAACGTTAAAATTAGCATCACGTGCTTCCCATGTTAAAATAAGCATAACGTCCTTCATATGTTGAAATGAACATAACGTATTGAGTGAAAGACTTTTTTTTAACAAAATTAATATAAATTGGCGCACATAATAAGCTACTGTGGTTGGTAAAGATTTATTGTGACGACACTTTAACAATTGTTTTTTGTAGTTGTTTGTTTTCTCATATCGTTTGTTTTTGACAAAGATAAACCAGAAACTATTATCGAATGATAAATCTAAAGACCTGTTTATTATCTTCACATAGAGAAAGTGGATACACAATACAAAGGGTGCCATGCAACAAAATCACACATATACTATAAATAAAACTATAGTAAACAGTTACACATTTTTTATTGTCATTCTAAAGATATTCACAATGTACCAGTTGCCAAATATATATTTAAACGAAAACAATATTTTCTGAAAACCTAAATATGATAATATTATAAAACAAGAGGCTAGCTTGATCTACCGAATTACTTATTACCGGAGTTATGATAAAAGAGGGACGAAAGATACCAGAAGGAGAGTCAAACTCATAGATAGAAAATAAACTGACAACTTGAAATAAAAGGACAAACAAACAAGTAATAGTACAGAAGACACAACTAAGAAATCATCTCTTTTGTTGTAAAGTTTTGTTTTTACCAACCCTCATTGTCAATTTCTAGATGTAAGTTAAGATATGAAGCAGACTTAACTGTAATATCCTTTATCACCAGTTCAGTGGGATAGATTCGTTCAACATAGTCACCAAACTTTGTATTATTCACAAACGTTTTGTGTTTGAGCTTTTGATTTTGAACTTTTCGTTTTGAATTTTCATCGGAGTTCGGTAATTTTGTGAATTTATTTTTTGATATGTGATTCATCAAATTGAAGATGTAAAGGAAATGAAAAAATATTTCAGATGTATATTTCAAAATATGAAAATCAACATTTAAATTTATTACTAAGACAGTACATAGTTTTATCTTTTTAGAAAGAAAAAAACAACAAGGAAATCAAAATCACATTTGTTTCCGTATGAAATATAACGTAAAAACTGTTCATAATATTAAATCTATATGAAAGTGTTTACAGGTACTTTGGAATATCTAAGAAAGTAATATAATTGCAGACATATGATTGATATAACTCGTGTAGGGATAACACATCAGACCAGTTGATAAACGTAAAATAATCCTTTTAATGAGTCTGAATGGTCCATGAGTTACAAATTACAAGGTCTTTAAGATGCAATTTTACAAATTGTTCGATCTTTCAAGAGACAGTTTCAGATTTCCGCTATGTTTGTCTCGGGTTCTAGTTGACACATTGCAGAACAGATATAATTGATTCAATGACTAAATTCGTTCTCTACTTGAAAATGCATAAATATTTTATCACTAATCGTTAGGTAGAAAATTTGCCACTCATTGTTAGGCAACCATAGGCCACTTATCGCACGGCAACAGTTGGCTACAAATCGTATGGCAAGAATGTGTCACTTATCGTTTCGCATCAATGTGCTTCTTATCGTTTGACAATATACAAATTACCTTAGGCAACGATGTGACATACTATGCAAACTATCGATAGGCCACAATATGCTCTTTATCATTAGGCAACAATGGGTCACTTATCGATAGGCAAAATTATGCCAATTATCGTTATAACAAGTTAATTAACTATTATGATAAAGACGTTTCTGTGTACGTTACTGTGGATGCTCAACTATTCATGTACCTGATCTAATGAAGGAAATTGCAGACAATTAACAATATAATTTTGAATGACCTGTACACAACTGATTTTTCTATTCCTGTTTACTTGCAAATACAGGTATTACATGAGGTTCTCATATGTAGATAAGCAAAAGCCGCAAATAAGGAAACTATAATTTCTATACGTTTTATGAGTGTCTGACACTGTATTAAGTTCAACATTTTATCGACATTAGGTATTTAGTGAGAAATATCAAAACGCTTTTTTTTTTAATTCAAAATAAAAAAAAAAGTAATAATATGGTATGATGCCAGTTTGTCATTAACATGTATGTGTCTTGTGCCTAGTTTCATGAGTTCGTTCTGAATGTTTCCAGGGTTATCTGTAGAAACCTTTCTTGATAAGTGCATTTTCATATTTGAATTTTTATTGGAGGAACGTTAGTACCTTTCGCCCCTCTTTTAATTCGTCCTCTCTTTTTCCAGTACACCTTATTCTAATTGAGTCTCAGTGACATCACTATGGGTAATTTTATTGCCCGTACCCAAAAAAGGAAATAACATCAAACACACACTATTAAACACTACATACTTTTAGTGCTTCGAAACGCTTTTCTGGATTAACCTTCACCAGGAACTCCAAAACCTAAATTATGAAAACCAGACATGCGCAAATGCGTAAAAAAGGACATAAACATATCAGTAAAATTCTTCTCAGACACACTTTGCCTGATGGATTTGGAACCTTCTCGTCTCAATGCTTTCTTAATATTTAAATGGCACCTTTAAACAGATTAAGTTATAAATCAGCTCAGTTTTAAAGAACTAAGCTGATGAAATCATCAGAAACCACCGGTCCACCAGCAGTGATATGGACCTAGTAAAAGACATAGCATTTGAACATTGTTGTTCTGCCGAATCGTTTTATTTTTAATTTTGAAATTTCGATAACGAATATGCATTTTATCTCAACTTCGGTACTCTAATATTCTACCATAAACTTATTCATAGGGTACTAAAGACATACAGAGGTACATGCCCCTTAATTTATCAATTATTTCATAAAAAATTTCAAGGTAGATATGGAAACGTTCTGGTCCCGACCTCACCTATCATGATGTACAATTTTATTTATAATTATTGAGAATTCAAAATGCAAGTGACATATGTACACAAGAAAGAAGTATTTCTCAATAATGTTAATTTTAAAATAACAATATACATAACGAAACAAATATAAAAGTGTTAACAGGTACTATTGTAATATCCAAGTAAATAAATCATGCAGATATATGATAACTCGTGTAGGGATAACACATCAAACCAGTTGATAAACGTAAAATAATCCTTTTAATGAGTCTGAATGGTCCATGAGTTACAAATTACAAGGTCTTTAAGATGCAATTTTACAAATTGTTCGATCTTTGAAGAGACAGTTTCAGATTTCCGCTATGTTTGTCTCGGGTTCTAGTTGACACATTGCAGAACAGACATAATTGATTCAATGACTAAATTTGTTCTCTACCTGAAAATGCATAAATATTTTATCACTAATCGTTAGGCAGAAAATTTGCCACTCATTGTAAGGCAACCATAGGCCACTTATCGTACGGCAACAATTGGCTACAAATCGTATGGCAAGAATGTGTCACTTATCGTTACGCATCAATGTGCTTCTTATCGTTTGACAATATACAAATTACCTTAGGCAACGATGTGACATACTATGCAAACTATCGATAGGCCACAATATGCTCCTTATCATTAGGCAATAATGGGTCACTTATAGATAGGCACGAATGTGCCCCATATCGTTAGGCTACAATTTTCTACTTATTGTTAGGCAAAAATATGTCAATTATCGTTATAACAAGTTAATCAACTATTCTGATAAAGACGTGTCTGTGTACGTTACTGTGGATGCTCAACTATTCATGTACATGATCTAAGGAAGGAACGTGCAGACAATTAACAATATAATTTTGAATGACCTGTACACAACTGATTTTTCTATTCCTGTTTACTTGCAAATACAGGTATTACATGAGGTACTCATATGTAGATAAGCAAAAGCCGCACATAAGGAAACTGTAATTTCTATACGTTTTATGAGTGTCTGACACTGTATTAAGGTCAACATTTTATCGACATTAGGTATTTAGTGAGAAATATCAAATTTATTTTTTTAATTCAAAATATAAAAAAAGTAATAATATGGTATGATGCCAGTATGATATATACATGTATGTGTAATGAGACAAGTTTCATGAGTTTGGTTTGATATTTTCCAGGGTTATCAGTAGAAACCTTTTTTCAATAAGTGCTTTTTCATATTTGAATTTTTATTGGAGGAACGTTAGTACCTTTCGCCCCTCTTTTGTTTTTTTATCGTACCTCATCTTTCTCTCTTTTTCCAGTACACCTTATTCTAATTGAGTCTCAGTGACATCACTATGGCTGATGGACTTGGAACCTTCTCTTCTTAATACTTTCCTAATATTTAAACGGCACCTTTAAAAACAATTAAGTCATAAATCAGCTCAGTATTAAAGTATTGAATACTGAGCTGATGAAATCATCCGGAACCAACAGCCCACCAGCAGTGGTATGGACCTAGTATATGACATAACTTTGAATAATTTATGTTCCGTTTTATTTAATTTTGAAATTTCGATAACGAGTATACCTATTTTCTAAACTTTGTTACTCCATTCCTCTACCATAAACTCATGCATAGGGTACAAAAGACATAAAGAGGTACGTGTACCTTAATTTATCAATTATTTTATAATACAATTTCGAGGAAGATATGTAAAGGTTCTGGTCGCGATCTCACCTATCATGATGTAATATTTCATTTATTATTATTTAGAAATTAAAATGCAAATGACATATGAACACAATTGGCCGTTTCAGAATCTAAAGCATCATGGGTAATTTCATTGTTCGTACCCCAAAGTGAAAATAACGTTACGTCATTGGTTGAATTTCCATTGTTTATAACGTTTTAAACTAATCAAAACGCTTTGGTGTACGCTTTTGAAAATATTACCCAGGATGCATTAGATTCTGAAACGGCGAATTAAGAAGTCTCTCTCAAACATGTTAATCTTAAAATAACAATATACATAACGAGAAAAAAAAATGAAACTGCAGATGGTGTTATTGTCTTTATCGGAAATCAATTTTCCTATCAAGAGTTTGATTCTAAATTGCAAATATTATACTTAGTAAATAAGTTGTATATAAAAAAATGTCCAATTTTCGAAGTGAAATCCATATTTCCAACCGTCATCTCATTAGAACTACATACTTAACATAATCTTCGTACATGATTAATTGTTTCTATGTTTTTTCTTCTTCGTTGGCATCAAGCAAACAACACTTAAACAAAGGGAACAAATATATATACAAATTATACCTCTTACTAAGGACAGATGGTATTGGACATTTGTATCGAAGGACACATGAACGTTTGTTTCTAAGGACACATAACCTGGAACCTGTTTTGATAATCTTTCCTCTTTCCCTTGCCAATTTATTTGAATAAATACATATACATGTACATATGTACAATAAAGGTGAAATACAGTTTAACCTTCCTAATCCGACACCTGAGTATTCCAACATCCTGCTTTAACCCACACATTTGCATGGTCCCAAAATATGCTTATTCTTGCAGAAAAAAACCTGAGTATTCCGAAATCCTGCTTAATCAGACATTTTTTTTATATAGTTCTCCAGTCGGTTGGATAACACAGGTTATACTGTACCACATTTTATAATACCTAACTATTGTTAAAAGTAACTATCTGAACGTGTACAGTGTGTATTCGTGGTGTTCCAAGAGGAGATGCTTACAATTTCTTATCTAAATGTATAGAATATAGATTCAGTCGATGGAAGAAGCGATTCGATAAAAACTTTTCTTATATCAACGAGCGATATTGTCTTATATCAACGAGTTGCATTGTTGGAAATTTCAGACGAATGTTAGCATTTGTACGAAGAATGGCAGATTTCTCGGTATAAAGTAATGACTCTTTTCTTAACACAGGGTGACATTTAATACAACATACATCTGCTGTATAATTTCCATGAATTATTTTATGTAATAACAAGCAAGGTGTATTTAAACGAGAAAATTGAATTGTTGAATAAATGCAACATAAATGCACGATTTATCATTTGTAGATGTACACATTCAATAAATATCACGTAGCAAATTCAGTAGAATGCAATTGAGATGAATTCAATTATTTGCTAAGCCAAAATCACCTATAAGTCAAAGATACTGCTATATTGTATTATATCAATGCGATGTTTGTCTCATATCATATATATATATATATATATATATATATAGCGATGTTTTTTTAATATCAAAAATTTATGAATGCGATACTTTTCTAATATAACTGCTATATTTTTCTAATATAACTGCTTTAGTTTTCTAATATAAAATGAATACGATGACACGTCACAATGCATGTCAAGAAAACCGCAAACATAATTCACAAACTTAGTTCATGACCGGCTTAATGTTTGAGGATCAATATCACTAAAATTTCGTATCTGTAACAAAATTAACGCTTACATGAACTTATCATTTCGAAAATGTTGCGTGACACCTATTGATAGCTGTAAGTGTTAACAAACTGTTCAGTCTATTGTTTACAATCACATGGTTTAACCGATTAATTCTATTTGAAGTGATGATGCAATGGTGGGATTTAAATGCGGTTGTAAATAGTCTGCCGACCTATTAGATTCTAATATTGGTCCAGTGGTGGATCCAGGTGGGGGGGGGGGGGGGTCGGGGAGGTATCTCCCTTTTTTTGGCCGATCAATGCATTTGAATGCGGACATATGGTTGGACCCCCCCTTTATCCCGGGTTAGGAACCTCCTTTTGAACTTTTGAAAACCATTGTGGTCACACTGCTATAGCCTATCCACATGGGTAATATCGAAATAGACAAAAAATATCATTCCTTAAAAGAAAAAAAAACATTTATTCAAACAATCCAACCCAAATACAGCTCCAAATAACAATGAATATTCAAATGGTAAAAAAAATATTCAAAACAAATTACAAATGGACAAATGCTGATGTCCCGAACTTTGAAGATACCAACTGAGTAGCCTCAAACTATAAATTTAACAACTTCAGATACAACGAAAATCAAAAATCTTGTCAAACAGAAAATGTAACAGTTCTTTTTGGATATCAAAGACTTTTCCCGTTGCTAAATCGATATCTCTATAAACATAATCAGCTCGCCGCATGGACGCTCTTTTACATCGCGATGACCGTGAGGGCATTCCGATGTATTGTTGCCACATAGATTTGACTTTCGTTTTTGACTAGTAAACGAGCGTATAAATACGCGAACATTTCTTAGTGCAAAATAGCAATCCGTATCTTTTCTATATTTATAAATTTAGATCTATTTGTTAATTTTATTGACGTAATCGTTCTTGTACCATCATAACTTGTCGTAACCGTTAAATCTTTAGAAGTGTGCTAGTTCATATTGCACTTTACAAAAGATTCAGTACTCAAATGACGTTTTTGGAGTCCTGACTGGAAAGAAGTTATTTATAAGGGGGAAATTTTAAAGATTTATAGATATAAGAAGATGGTGCATGAGTTCGAATGAGACAACTTTCCATCAAAGTAATAATTTGTTTCAAGTAAACCATTATAGATCAAAGTAGGGCCTTAAACACGGAGCATTGGCTCACAGCGAACACCACGCTATATAGGAACAAAAAAATACTAGTGTTAAATTATTCAAACAGGAAAACAAACGGTCTAATTTGTATAAAAAAAATGAGATTCAAAAGTATAGGTCAGATTTTGTCGAATCAATCTGAACGAGGACAGTATGATTCATCTTTGTCACAAGTTAGTTTCATTGTTATCAATAAAGAAAGTCTTCCATGCGTGCGTTGCGAGCATATCCGATATATATTATTTTGGTGCGTTCATTATAAAATTTGCTAAATGTTATATATGTGAATAACAATTTTGATACTTACCTGTAGCTATTTGATTACGACATTGTTTATTAAACCCCATCGGAACTGACATTTTCTAATTTTGAAATTGGTGGATTGAACCTGGTTTTATAGCGCTAAACCTATCACGTGTATGACAGTTTAATCAAATTCTGTCATATTTACAACGATGCGTGAACACAACATACATAATAGGTAAAATTGTCAAAATATGGGTACAGCAGTCAAATATTAATATTAATAAGTACTAATATTGATAGAAGAAAAACACCGCTATGATATTTTAAAAGTATCGCATTGATATTAGAAATATTAGCATTTGTATATTTATGTATATAAGAAAAACACAGCACTTCAAATTTTACACGGACATAAACGTTTGCTTCTGACTAACTTATGAATGTATATTTAGAATCAATTGTTGTTTATATTTGAACAATACATTTCAAAGTTAGTATTTTCTTAATTTTTCGTTGCCGAAAACAACATTTTCCGCGTGGAATGTCTGCATATTTACAATTGATATTAGACACTATCGCTATGTGATTTAAGAAAAGTTTTTATCGATTCGCTTCTTCAATAGACTGAGATTGATACATAGTTTAGTCCTAATAATATATTTGATTTGTTAAGCCCCACCTACGATAGTAGAGGGGCATTATGTTTTCTGGTCTGTGGTTCCGTTCATCCGTCTGTGCGTCCGTTCGTTCAGGTTAAAAGTTTTTGGTCAAGGTAGTTTTTGATGAAGCTGAAGTCCAATCAACTCGAAACTTTATACACTTGTTGCTTATGATATGAGACTTTTGACTTTTGACTTTTGACTTCAATTTCACGGTCCACTGAACATAGAAAATGAAAGAGGAAGTTTCAGGTTAAAGTTTTTGGTCAAGGTAGTTTTTGATAAAATTGAAGTCCAATCAACCTGAAACTTAGTTCATATGTTCCCTATAGTATAATCTTTCTAATTTTAATGCCACATTAGATTATTACCCAATTTCACGGTCCATGAAACATGCAAAAGGATAGTGCGAGTGGGGCATCCGTGTACTTTGGACACATTCTTGTTTTTATTTGTTTTAAACGCCACTTTTGAGCACTGTTCTACCTCTATAGTTATGAGTTATAAGAAGATGTGGTATGAGTGCCAATGAAACAAATCTCCTTCAAAGTCAAAACTTATAAAAGTAAACAATTATAGGTCAAAGTCTTCAACACAAAGCCTTGCCTTACACCGAACAACAAGCTATATAGGGCCTATATATATATATATATACATATTTGATATTACAAAACATAAACAATGGTATAGAGGTAAATACATATCTCAAACGTCAAATAGCTAAACTTAAAAATAAAATAAAATGAAATCTAACTGACAGGATTGCCAGTCTTAGCTTTGGGTATTCTCATTTTCATTCTTTTTGCTTTTTGGTTATCGGCATTTTAAAGATTGTACTCAGTTTTTGATTTTCAAATAACTTGAATTCAATTCTCAATGAAGACAAAATACTTGTCGAAATCAAAAGCAGGCAAATTACAGTTGGCATCGGTAAAGATATTCTACCAATGAGTCGGACAGAAGGAGAACATTTTGTTTTACAGAGGTGATTTATTGCACCAATTCAGCATGTTCAGGCTAATCGGACGTCAATGTTTTCTTATCTTTGATTGGTTGTTTGATTTTTAGGGGAGTCGGATGATGGAAGTTGATGTGATCTGTAGTATGTTGGGATGTATTGCGTGCATAACTGCTGCTGTGTATTCATTTATTTTCGTGGGTGTCATTTTTTCGCGGATTTTTCGTTGAATTTTCGTTGATATCTAATTTTGTGGTGTGGCAAAGTCTGCATACATTCCTTTAAAACATTTGTAATTTTTTTAACATTAAAATTCGTGATGCCCCTGTTCCCACGAAATCCCCAAAAGTTAGTATCAAACGAATATGCATGAAGCCCCAGTATTCCCTGTCCTGTACCAAGTCAAGAATATATCAGTCGGTATCAAATATATCGTTTCTGTATTTGCTTTTGTTGCAATTCAGTATTTCTATTGTTCTGGTGTTTTCATCTTAGTGTTGATGTGGTATGGTCTGTGTCTCGGATTTTTATTACTTCACCTAATCGATTTTTGAATTTTCAAATGCGGTATACTCATGTTGCCCTTATTTAATAAGGGAAAGTAGCAATTAGTACTCCAGTTTCAAACGTTTTGTCATTATGCGAAGAAAAATTGTCGGTCAATGTCAGATGTTTAAAATCCTCAAGAGGAGATTTTCTGGGAGTAGGATCACTACAAGGTTACGGAAGTCTGCATAATGTAAGAGACAATAACAATCAAAACCAAGGAGTAAACAAAGACTCAAAAAACCGAAGGACATTTACATCAACAGGTAAACAGTAAACATTCATAAAGTAAATTACAAAGGTAAAGACCTTCTCGTCCATTATATACATTATTATAAAACTTTTAATCTGTGATAGAATAATTCATATAATCGAATGCATATTTGTATAAAAAAAATATGTAAAATGCCACTCCTGTTCAACAACTACATATTACACGTGTTAAACCCTTTAACAATATCAACGTTGACAAAAAAAAAATGTATGGAAAATGTCGTTTTTTTTGTGTTTGTGAAACGATCTAGATCCAAGCTGATACAATAATGTTCCGCTTAAGTGAAGATGGAAAAAAAAGTCGAGCTTTTTTCTTGTATAGAGCAGCCGACCAGATCAAAATTAAAAAAAAAGCTCTCTTTTGCTTGCAGTGATTGAACTTTTTAGGACGTCATATGTTATGTGCACACATATAAAAGGGCCTACATGTAAAGGTATCTTATGTTATTCTCACTGATTGTCATATAGATTGAAAATGGTTTTCAAACACTATAAACTAACACTAGTGCTAGTAGCATTAATTGTTCAAGCTATTCAAAGTAAGTTATATATCTTTTATTTATGAAACACAACTTTTGTATAATCATACACAATGTATTTAATATTTTCAGATTTAACAATCATCTTGTATAACAAAAAGTTCAATATGTGTATAATCAAGTTGTCATTACTTGTATGAATAGTGAAGCCATAATATATTTTTGGTTTGGAACCTTTGTTTATCATCATATTAAGCTGAACATGTACTACTTCAACATATAAACAAATTAATCAATGTCTAATAAATAACAACATATAAGTAAGCAATGTATTCAACATAGAAAATATTTTTTTTAAAAATGACCGAAATATTCACGAACAAGCATTGCACATCAGGAATTTATCAGTCTTGTAAGGTCAAGAAACGAATAATTTTCAAAATTTTGGATTAATCATTTTTTTTTATGACTTGAAAAGTCAAGAAAAGAAAGTATGTATTGCGAACCAATATAATTCAAACCATCTTGATGCATTGTCTGTGACCACTATTGTTTGAGAGGAGTTAAATTTCCGATTAAATGTCAAATACAAGTGAACAAATATCGGTTTTATTCTAAAGGTAAACCACATTTTTTACATTCCATCAATGTAGTAACATGATTATTCTTTAAACAGGTTTACCGATTAGCAATATTAATCCTTAAACGAACTATTTTGTACTCATGCATCAGTGTTCAATAAACTTTATAATTTTCATATTGACAAATATCTTTATTTCAGGTAAAAAATGCAACAAAAGTCACGAACCCAACGAAGGTTAGTTATTATGACCTTATATCAATTATTCATTTTTTTCGTTAGATTTTATTGGTATAATATCTCAGTATCGCAAAAATTAAAATTGCATTTGATTCTAAAATGACAAAATCGCAATAATAAATGGATGCAATTATTTCTGAATTTACGGTATACAAAGTCAGCATAAATAATACAAAATTCATATAAGTATAACTATACAGAATTATATTAAGCGTTCTTTGTTACTTTGAATTTCCCTGGTCACTTTGCTGCCTATTAATTCAGTATGTTTTAATATTTTTTGTAGTAACATGTAACGATCCAGAGATTAGAAGTTGTGGTAATGCAAGTATAAGCATTGATGTAGGAGACAATACTGTAGGCTCTGAGGCACATATATCCTGCTCGAATGGATATACCCTATGGGGGAATGATTCTATTGTATGTTTAGACTCGGGGCAGTGGAGTCAGCAAAATGCATATTGTAAGATTTGTATTTTCATATTTTTCTATACATATAACATGAGTTTTGGCATACGAAATTATTAGGATTTATATGAACCAAAGGAAGGACACCAGTGGGTCTTCAACAAAGAAAGAAAACTCCATTACCAATATTATTTTCAGCTGTGCCCTAAACAAAAATGTGTACTAAAAATAAAAACTTTGTATTACCACGTGTTGCCGGTGCTTCAAACTCGTCAGGTACGTACTTTCATAGTCTGCTCTTATGATATTATTGTTTACCACAGTCCAAAATAAGGGGAACGTTGACGCCCGTTATTCTGTCGTGCATGTTGCTGTATATAATATATTTTCCGTATATTATTGTGTACATAAATATATTTGTTCAACATTTGTCATTTTTGGGCCTTGGATAGTTAGCAATCACATATTATCGACACATGTTTTCCTTTATTTTACCAAAAATATACCTACTGTAAACCAATAAATTTGATCTTGAATTAGTTGGAATATCCTATTCGAAATCAAGCAGAAGATCTAGTGTTAATTTATTTATGTATAACTAATTCTCTGATTTTGCTTTTATCAAAGGTATTCCTGATGGCATAGGAGAGCCAAATATACAGTCCTTCGATAGGTCTTTATACCTATTTAACAATTTTACTAAGAGTAATTATAGTCAAGCAAAGGTAATCATTGTTATTATAATGTAAGCGATAAATTGTTATAAAACGTATTTGTTTCTATGAGTAAATTTTACAAAACAAAGAAACATGTTGGACCATCCAATATTTCATTGGAAAATTAAAGGTAAAGATACAGTTATTAAATTGTCATCAAACCATCAATTTTTTTTATCAAGAAGTCGTTCAATGTACACAAACGTCACTGTTTTTGTTATTTGCTCTTGGTGCAAAAAGATTTTAAGTAACATGCTATCGTCAATTCGGGATTGCAAGATACTAATAAACAAGTTGGTTGTGTATTGCTGTCATTCGAGATATGCTTGATGAATATCTTGAATGGTTTGTTACTTTATACGAATGAGGCTGACTTCATACAAGTAACATATTTTAACTGTTAAATATAAAACAAGAAGATGTGGTATGAGTGCAAATGGGACAACCCTCCACAAGAGACCAATATGGCACAGAAATCAACAATTATAGGTCACCATACGGCCCTCAACAGTGAGCAAAGGCCAAACAGCATAGTCAGCTATAAAAGCTACATATAATAGAGATTAATTTCTAATCAGAATACATTAATGAAAGAATATTTTACTATATGTTTTGTTTCGGTCTAAATGATATGATTTATATAAAGTTTTATTAATTTTTGAAGGAATACTGTATCAACATTTGTTCAACCCTTATCGAAATAAATAACCAGGAGGAAAACCAGTTCCTTTTAGAGACTATGAATAACTTAGAAATGGGTAAGCATATCTACTTTTAGTATGTTTACCCAGAACCGAAACAATTATAACGTGCTTTTTTATCAATCCATCATGCAGAGTTATCGCTCTCTTTCTCTTGAGGACCGATACCTCTGCATTGGATATTCCTTTTCGATATATTTCAATTGATTATAGATTAATTCGGTATGATTTCTGACAAAAATATTGGTTGACGCAATACTATTTCTAGTATCTACTTAGAATAAAACACTTATAGGCAGTGAGTTAAAACATAATTGGATCATCCTCTTGAAATAAGACAACAAATCATGTGTATTATTTTATTTATCCGTAAATATTTATTTTGCTCACATTTGATTATTTTTTACCTTGAATTTTTTAGTGATCTTAATATCAATATGGATCTTCTTCTCTTTATGTGTGATGATTTATTGAAGAACAGAAACTGTTCCAATCTGAAATTTCGTAGGTAGCATTTACATAAGAACATGTTTGATGGACGATCTAAAGACTTACTTTGTAGTATGTATATAATACGGAAAGGCAACATCGTCCTGCAAATGGCAATTTATTTGGTAATCATGATTTTCCCACTCTCCTATTTTATCTGAAGAAAAGGGAAATTATCAATTAATAGAAAATACTGTCGATTCATTTTTTTTCATGGGATACTAATTTTCGTGGATATCGTGAAATCAGGGAACCACGAATTTAAAGTTCAAGAATTAGAAATGTTCTTAAGGACTGTATGTAGATATTGTAATATCCACGAATATGTAAGTTTTCCTCAATCAACAAAAATTGGTACCTACGAAACTAAATGTATCCAGTGTATTTTGAACTATCCCACTTTTAATTTATTATGAACAACTGTTATATGTTAACTTGATACCAAGTAAATAAATGATACTTTTACTCATTTTTTGTTTATACAGGTTTTTTGTGGATAGGATTAGAGTCGATTAATGGTGGGAATTACAGTTGGCCCTCGGGTAATACAACACAGACAAACCAGTATGCAAACTGGGGAGAACATGTACCACCAATCGTTATAGATAACCCCTCAGCAGGAACTTGTGTACAGGCATTGCCGTTTTATGAGTTTTGGTTTCCAAACCCTGAAAATTCATGCGATACCACAATGGACGACTTCGTCTGTGAATTGAGGTGAATATTTTACCTTTACTTACTTTATTTGATACTATTATTGGAAATTGTGCATATCAAGCAAAGTATAGAAACAAATGAATTTGAAAAGTAGATTAAACTTAAAGAATGTATGCGGAATAAATTTTAAATATCTGGAATTTAAAATTGATATCATAAATTAGCAGAGCAGTACTTAAGAAACATATTAAGCTAAAATATTAATCAATCATGGATCTCCTTTTTGATAAATTGGATATTTTTTTAATGGCGGTAATATGCTGACTCGGACTTCACTTTATATTTGTTATTGACATTATTTGAGCTTTAACCCGTAAGAAAAAAAGCTTAAACTTTGATAATGCCCTTTTATGAGTAGCTAGAGTGTTCTATGAAAATATAATTGTCATTGGCAACATTTTCACTTTGTATCGTATGGGGCAGATTTCATTCATAAACAATATAATAAGTCTGAGATAAGTTAATATCAAATTGGTCTTGTTATACACAAAAATGATTAATATTCTGAACAACGTAGCAAGCATGCAAATAAATACACACGACTTCAGTTTTTAAATATTCTGCTGCATTTTTCATTGCTGCGGTCAAATTTTTTTTTAGAAGGTCAAATATAAAACATAAAAAAAATCATGCTGCAGAAAAATTAAAAAATTTTGACTCATTTCATATTACCAAATTTAGAAATAAATCTATAATCCTCATTAACGATTTTCTTTATTATAGGATCAACTGATGTCAAGAACAAAGCGGAAAACAGTGTAGTACATGCGCTAGTCGTAAAATTAAAATATAACAAAATCCATTATGCTATTGTTTTACATCTCCATTGATGAATATGAAGTTACAGACATGCCTTAAATATTTATGGACATCTTCTAAAACATGATGTTAAAGATCGCAAATTCGCTTCAATATAAACACGACGCAGATCGTGCTTTAAAATGTTCCTGTATTTTTCATTGTGCTTAATAACAACATGAATAAAGAGTAATTATTTAATAATTGAGGTTGATACTAGGATTTATCAACCCCAGATATAAAGATATAATATTCACAGATATGAAAGAGAATTTATTGATGAATATCATATATCTGAGGTTGATGATTTATTGCATCAACTGATATTAAAAGTTAACAATTATTATATATTATGTGACTTGTAATCCTTCTCCAATTTTCCAGTATTTTGTCAAGATACTTTCAAAACTGCTCTTTGTATTATTTAAATTGATCTTTTTCTTTTTTCAATTTCACATTTTTGAAAGTTGAAATGTTCCATAAAGATCCGTTAAATGAAAATACATGTACACCGAAAACATAAAGAGAGATGTACATTTAGACCGAAAAAAGGAAGAAAAAACGAAAATCTGCAAGACTTCATAAACCTTTTCATTGACGTTGCCATAACATATCTAAGTGTTAACTGTTTGAAATCTTATACGAATGAATGAATAAATAGTTTATCATAATATACAATATAATGTACATGGAGTACCAACATAATGATTCAACCAGCCAAAAAGGCTTATTATGGACTATCATGGTTAACTTTAAATTAAACAGATATAAGAAATGAGGTCAAATTATAACATTTAAAAATGTAGACACATTATATCTGTCCTAAGTCAGGAATCTGATGTACATTAGTTGTCGTTTGTTTATGTAAATATACTAGTACGTGTTTCCAGTTTCTCGTTTTTATATAGATTATACCGTTGGTTTTTCCGTATGAATGGTTTTACACAAGTAATTTTTTGGGGCCCTTTGTAGCTTATTGTTGGATGAGCCAAGGCTCCGTGGTGAAGGCCGTACCTTGACCTATAATGGTTTACTTTTATATATTGTTACTTGGATGGAGAGTTGTCTCATTGGCACTCATACCACATTTTCCCATATCTATATGTATTTAATATTTACAATAGACATCTCAAACAGTTGTATATATTTACGTCTTATGTTGGAGCATGCTTAAATAAAGTGTGTTGTAAGTTTGATATTGGCATTAAGGAGACCTGTAATGGATTTGTTTGGAGATATGTCATCCATATTTACTCGGTGCATACTAGATGGTGACTATCATTACAATGTGTTTCGTGCATCAGTATAACTGTCACAATAGTTTAGGAAATGTGTTTCATCTTCAATCGAACCTGAGTTACAAAAGTTTGAATTTTTCGAAAAACTAAGGATTTTCTTATCCCAGGCATAGATTACCTTAGCCGTATTTGGCACATTTTTGGGGAATTTTGGATCCTCAATGCTCTTCAACTTTGTACTTGTTTGGCTTTATAAATATTTTGATATGAGCGTCACTGATGAGTCTTATGTAGACGAAACGCGCGCCTGGCGTACTAAATTATAATCCTGGTACGTTTGATAACTATTTACACAATTTATATAAACGTAGATTAGTTGGAATGTTTCTTTCTCGAATTTGATCGACATTTATCCTTTTTCGAACCCATTGAGTAAAAAAAAAATGAACGTGTTGTTATCAGTGATCTCAAAAGATCATTGTATAATTTAAAGGGTCATAACCTTATTAGCTAACTAGAATAATCAAAATATGCCGACAGGCGTTAATGAAATTGACAACTTTGTGTAATTTGAAAAGCACTCGAAGGGGATTTTCGTTAAACAAAAAAGCAAATTAGTTACAGATTATTACAAAGTTACTTGTGGGTTGTCGGATTGGATAAATCCGATAATCCATTGGTATCAATGTAAGAATCTTTAAGAAACGACCTTGTTCATTCTCTAGTGGAAACGTTCTAGAGCGAATCATTGCACTTGCCCAATGTTTTCCCTTGTAAATATCTTTTTACATTTGGTTCCGTTGAACATTCGAACGTATGCATTCTTAGTTTTGTCATTGTACGCACTTCGTTAATTCATCTATCTATGACGTCAAAGATAGATGAATTAACGAAGTGCGTACAATGACAAAACTAAGAATGCATACGTTCGAATGTTCAACGGAACCAAAAGTAAAAAGATATTTACACATACGCGTGTTCAGCCTTCCTTTCGTTTCACCGACGTATACCAACCGCAAAGGTTGCACTCTAATTCCTAAACGACATTTATCGATTTACAATTCAGATCACCGTAACTTCTAGTAAAATATGACTTCTTGGTCAAATTGCTA
This sequence comes from Mytilus edulis, assembly GCA_019925275.1. NCBI lineage: Eukaryota > Metazoa > Mollusca > Bivalvia > Mytilida > Mytilidae > Mytilus > Mytilus edulis. Next base: position 83,048,646 of record CM034354.1, on the reverse strand, counting down.
GTGAATTCAGCATCTGTCATTAGAATTGCACAAGTTTTGCAGCCTTTGGTCTCACATTTCGAAATGCGACAGTGTTGTACTGTGTCATCAAAATTCAAAATGTCTTTAAGGAGAACTGAACATGGCTGTACAAGTGTAATATTGTTATTGTCACTAGGACGATGATCTGAATGAGTAATGTTTGACATATTTGTCATGTCTGGTGATGAGTGGACACCTGCCGTATCAGACGACACCGTGTACATGCATGGTGACGTCTGTTTCGGACCTTTTAATACTGGGCGACGTCCGAGCCAGTTTCCTGTTTGATCTTCGTAAATTCATGCAATTGTAGTTTTGCTACTGGGCGGATGATGTCCTCCGGGACAAAATGTCCACCAGCAGAGACATCGACCCAGTGGTAATAAAAGAGGGACGAAAGACACCAAACGAACAGTCAAACTCATAAATCTAAAAGAAACTGACAACGCCATGGCTAAAAATGAAAAAGACAAACAGACAAACAGACAAAACAATAGTACACATGACACAACATAGAAAACTAAAGAATAAACAACACGAACCCCACCAAAAACTAGGGGTGATCTCAGGTGCTCCGGAAGGGTAATCAGATCCTGCTCCACATGTGGCACCCGTCGTGTTGCTTATGTGGTAACAAATCCGGTAAATAGTCTAATTCGGTAGGTCACATTCCTGAAAGGGAAGGAGATTGTAGTTACGATGTAAGGAACATATCCGATATCATTTGTGAAATGGTTATTCCATAACGGTCAACCTGATGGCGTTCGTAAAATTTACGAAGGGATGATTTCAACTTCACCGTTTGAAACTCTTGGTAAAATTTTCAAAATATTTTTTCAAGCAAGTTTTATACAAACAAACTACTTATTGTTGAATTCTAACTACATAAAAGAGTTAGAATTGCGAGAATTTCGAAATTAAAGGTCTGGAGTAGGGGTCAATATACTGCAGCGGGGTCAAAATACCATGGCTAAGTAAAAATTTTAAAATATCTTCCCCAGCAAGTTTTATACATTCAAACTACTTATTGGTGTACTCTTACTACATAAAAGAGCTAGAATTGCCAGAATTTTGGAAATTAAAGGTCTAGAGTAGGGGGTTCAATATACCATGGCATGGGGGGTCAAATAACATGGCTAAGTAAAATTTTCAAAATATCTTTTCCAGCAAGTTTTATACATACAAACTACTTATTGGTGTATTCTAACTACATAAAAGAGTTAGAATGGCCAGAAATTCGTAAACTAAAGGTCTAGAGTAGGGGTTCAATATACCATGGCATGGGGGTCAAAATACCATGGCTAAGTAAAATTTTCAAAATATCTTTTCAAGCAAGTTTAACACATAGAAACTACTTGTTGGAGTATCATTACTACATAAAAGAGTTAGAATTGCCAGAATTTTGGTTATTAAAGGTCTAGAGTAGGGGTTCAATATACCGCAGGGGGTCAAAATACCATGGGTAGGTAACATTTTCAAAATATCTTCCCCAGCAAGTTTTATACATACAAACTACTTATTGGTGTATTCTAACTACATAAAAGAGTTAGAATTGCGCGAATTTTGGAAATTAAAGGTCTGGAGTAGGGGCTTCAATATACCCCAGCGGGGTCAAAATACCATGGCTAAGTAAAAATTTTAAAATATCTTCCCCAGCAAATTTTATACATTCAAACTACTTCTTGGTGTACTCTTACTACATAAAAGAGTTAAAATTGCCAGAAATTTGGAAATTAAAGGTCTAGAGTAGGGGTTCAATATACCATTGCATGGGGGTCAAAATACCATGACAAAGTAAAATTTTCAAAATATCTTTTCCAGCAAGTTTACCACATAGAAACTACTTGTTGGAGTATCATAACTACATAAAAGAGTTAGAATTGCCAGACTTTTGGTTATTAAAGGTCTAGAGTAGGGGGTTCAATATACCGCAGGGGGTCAAAATACCATGGCTAGGTAACATTTTCAAAATATCTTCCCCAGCAAGTTGTATACATACAAACTACTTATTTGTGTATTCTAACTACATAAAAGATTTAGAATTGCCAGAATTTTGGAAATTAAAGGTTTAGAGTAGGGGCTTCAATATACCGCAGCGGGGTCAAAATACCATGGCTAAGTAAAATTTTCAAAACATCTTTTCCAGCATGTTTAATACTTTCAAACTACTTATTGGAGTATAATTACTATGTAAAAGAGTTAGAATAGCTTGAATTTTTGAAATTGAATATATCTGTTTTAAGCTGTTATCTTTATTTCTCCTACTATCGGAGAAATTATTTGATGATTACAAAACAGACAAACTAAACATAAAGATATATAACAGGCAAGATTTAAAATAAGAAAACGAAACTAGAAACTGCTATTTTATAGCAACAGTTATATGAGAAATTAGACGCAAATTGGCATTAAAAAAGTTGCACACATATAGAGATATATAATTTAATGCTAAATAGAAGTAAATAATTGACCTGCAACAGACAAATATGATTTTGTCATAGCACCCTTTTCATCAATTGTTGATAAGGCAACCACTTTTCAATGAAAATATCTCATTTACCAAAAATATACCGTCTCCATGATGCCTACATTTTTGCTTGAAACAATTTTAAAATTTGCTATAAATCACAATTTTCAGAATCCTGATTTTTTGCTATTTTTGTCCATTTTTTTACATATTTTAAAAACTGAATTTTATTGGTATTCCATCAAAAGGAGAAACCTTAAATATGTATTTTTAAAAAATCTAAGTTGGATTTTGAAAATATTATCACACTATCATATACAAAACTCATGAAGTCGGTCCACTTTTGACATTGTAGATCATGCTTCTACAGCAGATATTATGAATGTGTGGTTTCCATAGCAACCACATACTAGAAAACCAAAACAAGACCATTTTCAATGTTAGTATATGGCATTGAGGCTGTATACTAATTTCATCAAATTTGGTGACATAAAATTTCCATATCACTTTGTTGCTTACAGAGACTTGCTCTGACATTTTCTATCTTATTTTTCAAATCCCCACTATCTCTAATGTAACTGTTCTGTCTTTTAACTATAGGTATCAAAAAGTAATCAATAAATTTGCTAACCCTTTCGGTGACAGCGTTTTATTGAAAATTATTGGTCTGCAGGGGGTTATTCGTTTACTGTCATCGTTTGTTGTTTTTCCCCTTGAATAACAAGTTCAGTTAATTTGTGAAGTTTATGAAGAAGAAAATGACGACCCAATCTGGGTCCCTTTTTCGATGAGCCACGTAGAAAATCAAGAGTTATCCCATCGATCTCACCATTGTCAAATATCCTGCTGATTCATGTTTGTATATTATTTTTAATCAGTAATAGATTAGGTTCTTGTATATACGTGTAATGGATATAGTTTAACTGCCTTAACTCTTCTTTAATGTAGTGTGTCTTTTTAGATATTACAATTGCGCCTCCCTTGTCGCTCTTAGAGAAAATAATATAGTGCATGTTTTTCAAAGATCGTAATCCTAGCTGTTGTTCTTTAGTGAAATTGTTGTAGTTAAGATTAGATCTAGATAATTTTTCAGTTCAAAGCAAACAGGTGTTGGTTCATAACATGATTTCTGTCGGAACGGATGCATTCCCCGATTTTCTGTATTGCCAAAATGAAAACGACATCTAAGTTTTCTGGCAAATTCATTGAAGTCTGCCATTACAGTTCTGCTTATATTACACCTCTTCGGCATAGGTATAAATTCAAAACCCTTACCTTGAACTATGTATTGTTCGTCTGTCAATTGACAGTTGGCTAAGTAATATTCATATTGTTTAGCTTTAGATACCTCTGCTTTTTTTGTCTTTTCTTTCTAGAAACCCGTTCGAGTTTTCTTATTTTTTGTTTAACATTTTAACTTTCTTTTTAAATTTGCGAGCCATTCTTAATTTTGACGATTGCCAATCTGATAGTTATAAATGCGATCACAATTATAACCTATACGCCTAAAACAAACCACAATTGGAAAACCAGCTGTCTGCAATCACAGACATATGGAAACTGAATGCACACATTTTATCATACATCTACTTAATAATAAATCATGATGTTGACCTCAGCTGATCCAATATGTCAGTGGTTGGAAAGTAAACATATGTTATCAAATGTATTGATACCTTAATTATCATGCATAACTCCACTTATTTGTATTTAGGAGTGGTAGAAGTGGTACCAAGAACATCAAAATCCAATTAAGATGACAGATTAAGACTTGTTTTATTAAACCCGAAATAGAAAAATCCAATGACAACATAACAAATTCCCATATTATTATAATTAATAATTATATGAATTGTCCCTGTATCTTTTCCTGTGGTCATGTGTCCCATTATGGTTTTGGATTGTTTGTAACGGATTGCTGCTTTGAATTCGGCTAGCTTACTGTCCTTATGGTCTTTTAGTTCTCCTAATTTTTTGTACATAATGGATCTAGCTGTACCTGCACTCTTACTTGTAATTCCGATTTTTTCTTTCGTCTCTTTTTATAGTTATTATTATTTCCTTTTTTTCTTCCAGGAAACCGTCTAATGTTCGGATAATTCTGTCCGTGAAAGTATTTCTTGTCTCTTCCGTGATGTTCTTCATTTGATCCCTAAACAAATTGTTCATTTCAACATTGCCAAGATCTGGGGTGCATCTCATAATCAGATGACAGAAGGGCGGAATATTATATGATATTTTGCCGTACACCATCCCTTCTCTGGCCCATTATCTCTTCTATTCTGTCAATAGCTTCAAAAGCGATATCTATAGGTGTTTGTCCGTTACTGTCATTAAGATCTGTTAGGTCCAGATCATCGAAGTCGCTGTTGTTCATTTCATTAGCAGCGATCACCAGTTCTTTGTATAAAAGTGACACCTAACATCCACGTATTCCAATATCAATCCGAATTCCGATAGCAAATGATCTTATTCGGAAGACTCCGTATGCATGCTATTAGTACTTTATTGTAATTATATTACAAAATATTGATCACATGATGCTAGTATTACTAGACTTGCAATTGCTTTACATCATTCCTTGTATAAAAGTGACACCTAACATCCACGTATTCCAATATCAATCCGAATTCCGATAGCAAATGATCTTATTCGGAAGACTCCGTATACATACTTTTAGTACTTTATTGTAATTTTATTACAAAATATTGATCACATGATGCTTGTATTACTAGACTTGCAATTGCTTAACAAGATCTTGTGTCTTAACTGATTATTTTTAGAAAACTAATAGTAATTATAATTAAATACAAGATAGGAAAATCATAAATATCTTTAATTTAAAGGTTATTTTGTTTTATCAAAAACAAAAATAAAAATCTTGCATAACATGCGTATTGTCTTGCATGATCGATTACGTTTTATTTATATTAACTATTATATATATATTTAATAGGGTTTAAGCTAGCATTGTGAGGGCTTTAGTGACTTTTGCGCGCTATCAAATTCAACCTATGTTTGTGTAACAGCAAGGGACCAAGGATGTATATTACTAGCTTCATCTTTGACATGTTTAAAGGACTTACCTAGGCATGATTTGCAGTTATTGTATGATTTAATTATATTGGCCCGTATTATGAAAGATTCTGACATGGGATCTGGAAATTTAGTTCACAATTTCTCTTCAGTTTATTTCAAGGGAAATTCCTGATCAACAAAAGTTAGATTCCATTTTTTAAAACAAGGATACACAGCAGAAATAAACTTGCAATGACTATCACACATAATCATTATCCTTATAAAACGTTTAAGTCGATATTTGGATAACATTTCTATAAAGTTTGAACTCTATAAAATCCTTTTTGGAACGAGTGTAATGCATGTATGGAGGTTGTAAACAAATCAAGAATAGTCAATAAATTACGTTTTCTACTTTCGGTTTTAAAATGAAATGAAACACGTTGATAATAAATTCAAAACAAGTCCGGATTCAATTAGGAAATCATCATTTTTCGATTTAAATTCCTTTAGTAACAGACAAATATTTGTCTCCCTCGATTAATTGATAATAAATGATTTCTTATTTTACGTTTTTGGTGTCTATAAATAGTCAATGGGAATACTTTCTTGCATGCGTAGAACACAGTACAGGCAGCACCTGTTTGACTCGTGAAAACATTGAACGTTTTAAATAAAGTTATATATTTAAAATGGAAATTGTCATAAATACAACAGTTGTTTTTTCATCCGTTCTGTTGGTTGATAACGATGTATAGGGACTTCCCCTTTTAAAATTTACCTTAATATTTTAATTACACATTTTTCAGTAATCATTTCAGTACCAAAAGACTGACTAATGAGCTGATAGGAGCAAAAAGTCAATTTATCTAGCAGTGTAAGTACATGATAGAATCATTTAATTTTTGTGTGTCCGAAGCGCCTTAATTTTATATTTGCTTTATCAATAACAAATATGCATTGTTTGAACATTTGTTAACTTCAGTTTTCACTATAAACGCATCCGTAATGTACTTTTCCTAAATACAGAGGTAAATAAATCTGAAATTGTTCCATAAAAATTTGAGGGGCAGGTTCCAGACGACGATCTACACTAAAAACGGATCCGTAATGTACTTTTCCTAAATACAGAGGTAAAAATTTAAGAGGCAGTTGTAAAGGTTCCAGACGATCTTCACTATCGATTCAATATTAAGATGTAAACTTTTATTTATCAAAATCTAGAAAATCAAAATGCAGGAAACAGATATTAACAAGGAAAATGTTTTTTTTCTTAATAATTCATATTAAGAAAAGAATAAAACATGTATAACTCATTACTTGGGAAGAAAATGTAACTGCAGATGTTGTGTTTATCGGAAATCAAATTTTATAACAGGTTTTGACTTTAAATTGCGTTCATAATACAAAGTACAAATTCGTTTTCTATCAAACATTACCATCTTCCAAATTTAATTCCAAATTCCTCACCGTCATCCCACTGCTTTACTGCATCTTTATAATTGATTTTTTGTTTTTATGTATTTGCCATTGACAGAAAATAAACAACAGTTTAAAAAAGAATAAGAACGAAATGTGAACTACATTTTTACATGACATGGGACGGATTTGACATGTTTACCGTAAATTATTTCGGTCTTCTCCGTACCTCTGCCAGAGGAGATGTCTTGCTTGAGGAACAAACTAATGTTACAAGAGTCTGCAAAATGTGTACAGGCATGATCTTAATTCGTCTTTTTCGAATCTGAAGGACTATTGGTAATATCATTGCTCGTACAACAAAATGAAAATGACGTTACGTCATTGGTTAAATTTCAATTGTTTAGAACGTGTTTGGCCAATTACAACGTTTTGTTGAACACTTTTGAAAATATTACCCAGAATGCATTAGATTCCGAAACGGCCATTTACGAATGTAGACAATCCTCGCACAGCTATCGACTATATAGTTGTAAAATTATTAGTAAACTTTTAATTTGTGATAGATTAATGGGATTACTCGAATGCATTAACAATTTTCATTCAAATTCAGGAATTGTACAAAATTGTAATAGGCAACTTTAACGACTTCAATTAAACGCTTCACAATATGTTATATTCAAAAAAATTAGTGCAGAAAGACAGTACCAATCGATTTGTAAAAGATATGATTTGGTATAAAGATATGATTTGATATAAAGATAAGATTTTATATAAAGATATGATTTGATTCTAAAATAGCTAAAAATCAATATGTAAAATGTTCAAAACATGCACGGAAAATAAAGGACACCGTAAATTTGATTGCACTGTAAACATCTGTTCTTTTGTTGTACATGTATGTTTAACGATCTTAATCAAAGTCGATGCAATACTGTTCCACTGCAGTGAAGATGAAAAAAGTCTACCGTCATCATGTATCAATTAGCAAATTAAATAATAGGACAATGCAACTAATAATCTCTATGAAAACGTGTCAGGTTATGTGCACGCGAATATAAGAGCCTACATGTAAAGATTTCTTACAAAATATTTGGATAGACCTGTTGTCATATACTATGAAAATTATGTTCAGATACTATATACTAACACTAGTGCTAGTAGCGTTAACTGTTCAATCAATTCAAAGTAAGTAGATATATTTTTTATTTGTGAAGTCATATTAACGCATGTGTTAGAGGTTTTTTTTGTTCAAATCTTTCAAAGATGATATATCTTTTATTTGTGAAGTCATATTGACATTTGTTAGAAGCGTTTTTTGTTCAAATTTTTCAAAGAAGATATATCTTTTTTTTATCAGTCATAATAACACTTGTGTTGGAGGCGTTTTATTGTTTAACAAATTCAAAGTAAGTTATGTATGCTTTTTTCAAAAATTTACTATAACGCTTGTGTTACCCTCTTTTGTATGAACCTTCTATGGCAACTGATAAAATCAATAGAGATTTGTTTTGAATTTGACACATGAGCAAAGAAATATAGTGCATGTTTTAAATTGACAGATGAGCAAACAAACATAGTGCATGTATTAGTTTCACTGAGGTCATGATTCAAATAATTAATTGGTATTTTGGGATTATTTTTTCTTTTAATGACTTTCGATTTCAAATGTTTGGCTTTGAGCGTTCCTGATTAAGGTATATCCAGAAAAGCGTTTCGGACGCAAGAAATTTTTAAACATGTTGTTTTCAATTATTAAAGAAATTAAAGTATTGAATGAAGTTATAGTTATTAACGTATTCAATACAAGAAACTATCTATTTTCCTGTGCATGCATCTAACACCGTCTATGTGCAACGCCTTTGGCAACAATTTGACCAATCTAACTATTTTACCGATTACCAATATTTACCAATGAAGGGAACTAGAGCATACGGTGTACCTCAAACTTAATGTTATATGGACAAATATCTTATTCATTTCAGGTAAAAAATGCAAAAAAACTCACGAAGGTACGTTAATTTTACCTTACATCAAGTGTTTATTTTTATCGTATATTTCTCTCATATTGCGGCGACTTTTTACTATACTCTGGCCAATATTAAATTAGAAAATTTGTCACACTTTTTATACATGTTACCCCTTTTTATGACTTTTTTTCTATCGAGAATGTTCTTTGATGCAAGTCTGCAGACTAGCATTGGACTTATTTATCCTTGTTCCGGACCATATGAGTATTTGGACCATACCCGTATGGTCATGACCATATGGGTATATATTCATATTGTTTCACCATACGAGTATGATCCGACCGTACGCGTATCGTCGGGGTAATCAAAACGTTTACTTTAAATACTATTAAAATCTTCACAAGGTATGACCGCTCTAGTTGTCACGTAATGAAAAAGGTCATTTGAGCATACTTTATTAATAAAAAAGATAAATTATATAAAAAGATGCAGTTTCACACACCGGCAATGGCTATAGTTTATTTAATTATTTCTGTGAATATGGTGATCTGCATTCATGTTACGATATTGGAGGTCTAGAGCTTCTTTGAAACACCTTAAACACATCGGAATTACCCGAAACTTCGATATCACTGCACGCAGCTGCAAGGAAGTCTAGCTTGTCACTTGCAAGCAAAAGGTGTAACTGAAAATGTTCATACATAATCAAGACGTGCAAATGAAAAAATAACTATGGCACCATGTGGAAGCAAATGTCATCCTAATCATATATGTAAGAGTACAATTAGCAATTAAAACTAAGATCAACTGACTGTAGCATCTTTTTTTATGTTTATGTGGCATTTGAATTATAAAATCAATATATTGTTTAGGTAACCATCATTGGTATTTTTAAAATAACGTTTATTGTATTATTGAAACGTTTCTAATGCATATTTGAAAAAATACATAATCATATGGTCCAAATACTCATATGGTCGGCCCGTTAATAACCAAACGAGTATATACTCATATTTTCCTACAATACGCGTATGGTTCACATACTCATATGGAACATTCTTAAGTCCCAGATTAATTTCTTTAAACAATTGAAAAAAAAATATCAGATAAGGAGACAAGGTTGTTATTTTTCTTTTATTTACATAAATTATTGCTGTTGATGGTATTTTATTTTTATTGATATTATATAACATACAAGATCGATTTAATAATTTTTACATGTAATATAGGATATATGTCAATGATACACTAACAAACCAACACACACAACCACATTCAGACACACAACTATATCATGTATATGTAAAAATAATGGCATTTATTGTGATTTTATAAAGACTAATTCATTGAACAACTTTTCAGAAATGATGCTATGATATTGATGTGGTAATACAACGTTGCATATGTAATTACAATGTGAATAAATGTATAAACGACTGGATTCACAATTACACATTGATAAATTTAGAAAAGACAAAAGCAGGCAAGGAAATCCATCATCTTGAATGGAACGTTTATCATATATCTGATGATAATTGGAATATATATTATGATACATATTCAAAATAAATTAAAGGAACTACATTTAGTTTTTATGTTCCTTTTGAATTTCATTTGATTTTTAATCAATTTTCTTTTGTAGTTACATGTAACGATCCAGAGATTTCGCTTTTATGTTCCTTTTGAATTTCATTTGATTTTTAATCAATTTTCTTTTGTAGTTACATGTAACGATCCAGAGATTTCGCTTTTATGTTCCTTTTGGATTTCATTTGATTTTTAATCAATTTTCTTTTGTAGTTACATGTAACGATCCAGAGATTTCGCTTTTATGTTCCTTTTGAATTTCATTTGATTTTTAATCAATTTTCTTTTGTAGTTACATGTAACGATCCAGAGATTTCGCTTTTATGTTCCTTTTGAATTTCATTTGATTTTTAATCAATTTTCTTTTGTAGTTACATGTAACGATCCAGAGATTTCGCTTTTATGTTCCTTTTGAATTTCATTTGATTTTTAATCAATTTTCTTTTGTAGTTACATGTAACGATCCAGAGATTTCGCTTTTATGTTCCTTTTGAATTTCATTTGATTTTTAATCAATTTTCTTTTGTAGTTACATGTAACGATCCAGAGATTTCGCTTTTATGTTCCTTTTGAATTTCATTTGATTTTTAATCAATTTTCTTTTGTAGTTACATGTAACGATCCAGAGATAAGACGTTGTGGTAATGCTAGTATACTTATTGATGTAGGAGGCAATGCTGTAGGCGCGAAGGCACATCTGTCTTGTTTTAGTGGATATACACTATGGGGAATGATTCTATTGTATGTTTAGACTCGGGGAAGTGGAGTCAACTAAATTCATATTGTAAGAAACTCATCTATATATTTTGTCTATACATGTTTAAAAAGTTGTTGGGCATATTTGTGGCTCCCTCAGTAAAAGTGTTTCTCTCATATTGGTAATTTGGTGCCTTTTCAAAAATACGATATTAACATGTGTGCCGTTTTTTTTACCGCGCATCAATTCGTAGACACTAGTTGTTTGTTTAATTGTGGTGTTAAGTAAAAGTCGATTTATGTGTATAAAAGCTGTTTTGTTTAAAGAGAAAATAGATCTCTGTGGCCAATTTTAATTCCACAGATCTTATTTTAAAATGTTTGCAACTTTTTGATAAATATGATAGGGAAGAAAGATAGCAGAGGGAAAGTCATACTCATAAATCGAAAATAAACTGACAACACTATGACTAAAAATGAAAAGGACAAACAGACAAACAATAGTACACATGACACAACATAGAAAACTAAAACATAAACACCAAAACCTAGGGGTGATTTCAGATGCTGCGGAAGGGTAAGCAGATTCTGCTCCAAATTGAGATAGAATCGTTAAAAAAAGTTTCCTTGCTTGTTTGAGATGTTTCCTTTAATACAATAGAATAGTTATTAATACTTGTATATATTGCCTTAATTTCAAAGACAATATATATAGGCGTTATAAATTATCAGTCTTGATATTGTTATTCTTGCTTCACATGAAAATCCCAGCTCTGAAAATGCAAACAATTTGCTCAAGAAGGTTGTGGAGTAACTGTTTTATCACGTTCTGGACTTATTTTCTATTTTTAAAGATCGCAAGTTGTTTACCTAATGCATCAGCTCAATAGTATGACATATAAAAACCCAATGGATTCATTGATGAACGGCGAAATCGATTACCGGACGTATAAATTAAATTCACAACTTTCATCGTATCGTTTTTGAGTTTTTTTTAAATGACAGATGCGTTTTGACGTTGAATACATAATTGAACTGATACAGAAAGTTTTATAAAAAATATAAAAAATATTGACAATTAAATTGGTATCTTTTCTTTTGTTGACTTTTTTATTCATTTTTTGTGTTGTTGCTCTGTACTTTTTTGTTCGGATATCCTATCTGTAATACGTTAGAAGATCAATAACTGTATTCATTGATATAGTGTACCTGTTACTCTGATTTTATTTTTAAGGTATTCCGGATGACATCGGAGATCCAAATATCCAATCATTTGATGGATCTTTATACTTTTTTAACAATATTACTTTGAGAAATTATAATCAAGCAAAGGTAATCATTACTATTATCTTTACAAATGAGAAATAGTGATTAAATGTATCTGTTTCTATGAGTTAAAAATAAAGTATAGAAACCTCTTTGACTATCCAATATAATTTCGACACAAATACATATACTGAGAGAGTCTTACAACATCCATCAAACCATTAAAGCTAAACAGTCTTCATATTCCATGTTAAATATCAGGATGTTGGCGTGGAAAGAAATGTCACTGGTTTTTTTTTATGAAAAAGTTTTAAAATGACAGGCTTTCGTCAATTCGGGACTGGAAGATAAAACAAATGTTGGTTTATTATTGTTTATCTCTACGAGAAACTATCACATGTGACTATTATAAACTACTTGAGAATACTCATTAATTTTATTTGCATACGTGTTGAAAGATAATGACATTATCATATTTGTATTATCTTTTTCCTACGGATGCTATACACTTTAATACATTATTCAAGGAATACTGTACAAAGATTTGTTCAACCCTCATCGAAATAAACAACCAGGAGGAAGACCAGTTTCTTCGTGAGACCATTAAAAACTTAGAATTCGGTAAGCATATTTATGATAAGTTTGTTTCTTCACAACTGAAAAAATTGTGGAATATCCGTTTTTTTCAGATGATAGCGGATATGTGCTTAATGTCGTAACTACAATTCCTTCTCTTTCGCTCGAATGTGACCTTCCGAAATAGACTTGTTACCCGGTTCCATCACTAATATAAGCACACGACGTATGTCATGTGTTGAGCAGAATCTAGAGCACCTGGTAATAAGACCAGTATTTGTAGTTTTCCGACAATCTTTACTTTTCTATCGAACAATTGGTCAAACCATCCTAATTTGAAACAAACAAAAAAAACTCAACAGAAAGTAATGACATAAACTGACTTTAAGATTTCTAAATTTGCAATAATTTCTAAAAAGACATTGAAATATAACACCTATCATTGCATAGCAATATAATATTTCCCACAGAAAGTAACCAAAAGTTAGCGTGCAATAAATTCCAATTTTGCACTATTGCAATAAATCTTTAAAATTAATGACGTCATCAACGGCAAAATCTTAGTTTAAACCAATTTTTACTTTCATATATTATATAGCTATACAATAAAAGGGTTATTGCATGAATATTAGGGAATATTGTCCCTCGTAGAACATATATTGCACTCGCAAGCTCGTGCAATATAAAATTTTACTCGGGACAATGTTCCCGAATATTCATGCAATAACCCTTTATTATTTACGAAAATGTGAAATACAATAAGATACTTTGATAGTATATAAACTCATCATCGATACCAGGATTAAATGTTGTATTTACGCCAGACGCGCGTTTCGTCTACAAACATTGACAAAAGACTCACGAGTGACGCTCGAATCCAAAAATATTTAAAAGGCCAAAGTTGAAGAGCATTGAAGACCAACATTCCTAAAAGTTTTGTCAAATAAAGCTAAGGTTGTCTATTTCTGAGGTAGAAAAGCTAGATACAGATATCATGATTGATTTTTTTTAAATTAAAGCTTATTTTTCCATTTTCTATAAAACCATATCAATTCAATTTCTACCAGCAAGTGAACTATTCGTCGGTAACATAATTCACTTGAAATGAAGAAATATGACATTAAACATGCACACTATGAATAGACATAGTATCAGTAATATTAGGAACACACGCTCGATAGAAAACATTCGAGATGCGAAGAAAACTTTAAATACAAAACATCCATATCTTAGTCTCAACCATCTAACAATGTATAAACCATGTTACACGTCAATACATACTTTTATTGCAATGTTTCTAGAGACAGCAGAAGTGTGGATTGGCATAGAGTCAGTAAATGGTGGAAATTTCAGTTGGCAGTCCGGAAATACAACACTGACAAATATGTACGATAACTGGAAGGAGGGGGATCCTCCAAAAGGAACATGTGCTTTCCAATCTAGGTTAAAGACGACTTGGACCGCAACCTATAGCTCATGCGTTGCTCCACTTGTCTTCGTCTGTGAATTCGGGTAGATACTTTATACTTGTATTCATTTAACTTCAGATGAATTGATTTTTTTTAATTTTCAGTGAAACCCATTGTGTGTGATTTATTACTTAATTATAACCCTGGTACCTTTGATAACTAATTATATATTATATTATATAATTTTATTTATAGTGCAAGCTATTATCACATATTACATACATTAATACAAAGCCAACCAGTCAGCCTTCAAAGGTTTACGAAGCACTGCCAATTAATATATATAATTAGCGCTAATGTTAAAAATATGAAATGTATGTTTCAAGAACATTTTTAAACAAGATTATTTATATGTCATGATGAAAAAGTAACTGAGTTCTGATTGTTGAAATATTGAATATATAGTTTGACACTAGTTTACATTGAGTAGTTAGCAATTTAATGAGTATTTCGTCATCACAAAGAACGGAAAGGTCTATGTTGTTACGTTGCTGAAAGTCAGCAAAGGCATTGTTTCTTTCACACAAATATAAAGGAAATTGAACTAAAAAATGTTGTTCGTCCTCAATGGATACATTATCATTACAAACTTTACAAAAACATCTATTTGACGGGATAACACGATACGCCCAAGTTCTAATTCCTATGGAAAAGTTCCACAATGCATCTGGCCAAAGTAAATCTCTGATGTCGTATTCATATCAGTATTTATGTATTGCTTTGTTTCAAAGTTTGTTTCAAGACATTTAAATGTTCGTAATTTTGGCATGTTCACAATATCCAGTTTCCATTTTTCGTGATGTTTTTGACGTGCTGAGTAGTTGGCGCTAAATTTTACGCTTAGTTCATTTGTGTAGTTATTGCTCGTTAGTTCGAAAAGTTCACATTTTCCCATCACTGATTTTAGCTCGTTTTACCATGTTTTCTTATATGTGTAATGTAAGGTTTAAATTCTTATCTGTATATTTAAAAAATATTTCAATTAAAATTTGTAAATGCCTAAGATAAATTAAATCACAATTTTCCTAGATTTTGGAACATCTTGAACAATTATTTAAACACTGAAATTTGAAACAAACAAAAATCTACAGGAAGTAATGCATACAGTGACTTTAAGATTCAACTTTAAGTTTTTCTTGGTTTTGGTGTTCTTTTTGTGTTAATTTAAATAAAAAGGAAAATCACAAAAATACTTAACTCCGAGGAAATTTCAAAACGGAAAGTTCCTAATCAAATGACAAAATCAAATGATAAAACACATCAAACGAATGGACACCAACTGTCATATTTCTGAGTTGAATTCAAACATAAGCAATACTTTCCAGAAAAAAATACATAAATATAACACTAAATATAGTTTATACGGAAATATGAAAAATAGTTTAATGTGTTGTAGACATGATAGATACTTTGCATTTAATTTGAAATAGGAGACAAAAAAGAAATAAAATTGGAGAACATTTCTATTCAATCACACATTTATTTAATAATACAATTCAAGAAAGGTCTGACAAACTTTACTGAAGAAACAAATTGCAACGTTAGTGCAGGTATGAACATCAACTCTGGTAATGTTGCGTGTAGATGTTTAAAAGTGCGTTTGTTTTGTTCTTTTGATATAACCATCATCCTAATGTACAATTTTCTGTATTCTAGGAACAACTGATTTCAGGGACGAAGAAAAACCCAGAGAAGTGCTTTGACGTTTTAATAAAATAAAACGTATCAAAATTTATATATGTTATTGTTCTGCTGATAAATCTAATTTATGTGCATCTAGTCTCAGAACATAATATCATCTTCCATAGGAAGCTGTTTTTAACGTTTCCAAATACGTTAACAAATAAAATTGACGCAGATTTTTCAAATTATTGAATATAAAAATTTTTAAAACAATTATGAATCACTGTATATTCTTTACATATGAGCAAAAAACCTTACCGCATATTCAGCAACTAAATGCCCTTAAAGCAATCTGCAAAAAAATAAGATATGGTATGATTGCCAATGAGGCAACTCTCCACAAGAAACCAAATAACACAGAAATTAACAAGTATGGGTTACCATCCGACCTTCTACAATGAGTAAAGCCCATACCGCATATTCACCTACAATAGGCCCTGAAATGACAATGTAAAACAATTTAAACGAGAAAACATCTAACAGTCTATGTACAAAAAATGAACGAAAAACAAATATGTAACATATAAACAAAGGACAACTACTGAATTACAGACTCCTGACTTGGTACAGACATATAAATACAGAATTTAGTGGGGTTAAACATGTTAGCGGGATCCTAATCCTCCCCCTAACCAGCTGGTAGATTGGGAAAACAATACAACATAAGAACGAATTAAAAAAAAAAACAGTTGAAAAAGGCTTAACTCATCAATTGGATAAAAATGAAATAACTTATTTGGTATTTTCAAAGATGGATAATAGCATCATGGATAACGAGTGGACTACAATATAAAGTAATTCATGAAAAATGTCCATTTAGTATTTTGAGTTAAATAGTGGCACCTAACACCTTGACTAAAATCAATTTGGCTCGTTTCATTTTCATTTAATTTCACAAAAATAGTGAAAGTGAGAGAAAAAAAAATGAATCACAGAAAGAAAACTTACATAAGTCATATAGCAGTTTGACAAACACAATTTTTATCATCGAGAAGCTTAATATTTCATTAAAAATAGAAAGTGATTAAAACTATCATCTGAACTTTACCTTTTAAAAACTTTGCACATAAACTTCCCGTACTGCAAACTCCCAATGTATTAAGTGTTTTACGGCTCAAATGAGATAAGTCTAGAAATCACCATTTATTCAGGAACAAATAACCTCATCATAGATACCAGGACTAAATTTAGTATATACGCCGGACGCGCGTTTTGTCTACAAAAGACTCATCAGTGACGCTCGAATCCAAAAAAGTTAAAAAGGCCAAATAAAGTACGAAGCTGAAGAGCATTGAGGACCAAAATTCCTAAAAGTTTTGCCAAATACAGCTAAGGTAACCTATGCCTGAGGTAGAAAAGCCTTAGTATTTCAAAAATTCAAAAATTTGTAAACAGTTAATTTATAAATATAACCATATCAATGATAATTCATGTCAGCACAAAAAGTGCTGACTATTGGGCTTGTGATACCCTCGGGGAAATAAGACAAACAAAAGTAAAGTCAATGTGCTTGTTTTCGAGATACTAGTCATTGCAATTGTGGCGGGAAATTGTTCTCTCTTGAATTTTTTTTATAGCTTTTACATTGACAAGTTTAAGTTCTAAACAACTTTTAAAAATAACAACGATTTTCCAAGACTTTAACAGATGGCCTTTTATTATACATGTAACAGATTTATAATATGAAAAATAGGGGTCAATGGACGAATTTTTTAAGCTATTCAAATGGATAAAACCAGAGGATTCCGAAAATCTTACAAAAACTCCAAAACACGACAAGCGAACTACAGTCAGCAGCAGAGCACTGACAACTGAACTGATTACACTCTCTAGAGCCAAAAGTCATTAATCGGTGGTATTGTCGTAGTATTATTACATTAAAAATTACTAAATGCATATGCGTCTGGAGCAATTGATTCCTATATTTGATAGAGTTTAAAATAACTAATACGCTTTGTTTGGTTTTTTTTAAACTTAAATTTCCACCAATAACGCATCCGTAGGGTACTGTTCATGAACAAAAATGTTAATCAAATTGTTTTATAAAAAATTTAGGGGCAGTTGTAAAGGTTACAGATTTCACTATCGACTTGCAGGAAGTAAACTTTCATTTATGCATAAAAAGCTAATCAAATTGCAGGCGACAGATATACACACGGAAGATTTTTTTTCTAAAATTATTCATATAAAGAAAAGAATTAAACATGTATAACTCATTACTGGTGTAAAATGAAACAGCAGATGTTGTTGTGTTTATCGGAAAACAATTTTTATATCAGATCTTTGACTTTTAAGTTCGTATATTAAAGTACATATTATTCGTTTTCTATCAAACATGACTACGTCCGAATTTAATTCAAAATTTTATTAATATTTTCTGTCTATTCGAAATAACATTAAAAAAAATGGTGCACACTGTTAAATAACCCGCTACGCGCGTTATTCAGTGAGCACCAATCTTTTTATGTTATTTCTTCATAGACAGAAAAAATATTACAGTCATTCCTTAAATAACCCATCGAATGCATGAACACATCAGCATTTTGCAAATGCATAAATTGCATCATAATGAAATAGGCAATTTAAACAATTTCAATCAAGCGCTTCACAAAATATGATAATAAAACAAAAAACGTGCAGAAATCTGACAGAATCACTTTAATTGTAAAGGGTAAAATCATAAACATACTGAACTCTGAGGAACATTCAAAAGGGAAACTCCCTATTCAAATGTCAGATTCAAAAGCTGAAACACAAAAAAACAAATGAAAACAACTGTAAAGATATGATTTGATATAAAGGTATGATCTGATATAAAGATTTGATTTGATTTAAAGATATATGATTTGATGTAAAAATATGTTTTGATATAAAGATTTGATTTGATATGATTAAGATATGATTTGATATGATAAAGATATGATTTGATTTGATATGATTAAGATATGATTTGATATGATAAAGATATGATTTGATATCATTAAGATATGATTTGATATGATAAAGATATGATTTGATATTATTAAGATATGATTTGATATGATAAAGATATGATTTGATATGATTACGATATGATTTGATATGATAAAGATATGATTTGATATGATAAAGATATGATTTGATATGATTAAGATATGATCTGATATGATAAAGATATGATTTGATATGATAAAGATATGATTTGATATGATAAAGATATGATTTGATATGATAAAGATATGATTTTATATGATAAAGATATGGTTTGATATGATAAAAATATAATTTGATATGATAAAAATATGATTTGATATGATTAAGGTATGATTTGATATGATTGAGATATGATTTGATATGATAAAGATATGATTTGATATGATTTAGGTATAATTTGATTAAAATTTTAAAGATATGATTTGATTAAATTTTTAAAGATATGATTTGATATGATTAAGATATAATTTGATTGAAATTTTAAAGATATGATTTGATATAAAGATACGATTTGATGTAGAGATATGTTTTGATATAAAGATATGATATGATGTAAAGAAATGATTTAATATTAAGATATGATTTGCTATAAAGATATATGATTTGATATTAAGATATGATTTAATATTAAGATATGATTTGCTATAAAGATATATGAATTGAAATTAAGATATATTTGATCTGAAGATATGATTTGATATAAAGATGTGATTTTATAAAAGAATATTATTTGGTTCTAAAATAGCTTCAAATCAATATGTTAAATATTGAAAAAATGTACGAAAAATATAGGACACCGTAAATGTGATTGCTGTGTAAGTGTCTGTTCTTTAGCTACATGCTAAATGATCTTCGTCATCATGTTTTGAGTAGCCAATCAGACCAATCCGAAAATTAAACAAAATCTCTCTGAAAACTCACACAAAGGTATATAACAAAATATTCGGACAGAGCAGTTGTCATATAGATTGAAATTGATTTTCAAATAGTATATACTAACACTAGTGCCAGTACCGTTAACTGTTTAATCAATTGAAAGTAAGTAGATATATCATTCTGTTATTTGTGAAGTCATATTAACGCTTGTGTCCGTCTCGTTGAATTATAAGTTACTTCACAGTAGATACATCTTTTATTAGTGAATCTAACTATTGGTTTTCATTAGATACCATGTATTCAATATTTGCTAAGTGCAATGTAAATACTACATTTTTTATGAAATATATTCAATTTCAACCCTATTCTTTATCAATTACAAATTAAAATATATATTTTTTACTATACTTTTACATTTGATTTAGTCTAGTGTCAATTCTGTAATAATTTTTTTTCTTTTAGTAATTATATTATAAATTCTTTTATGATACTAATACATATATTGATTTTTCAAACTAGGTACATGTGATTGTCCTCTATCAGTGGCCGTTCGTGTCATTGGCGGTATGAACATGATGTATGAAATTATCAACGCGTTGATTTTTACTTTCAACGCGATGGTTTTTATTATCAACGCGTTGGGTTTACTTTCAACGCGTTAGTTTTTACATTCAACGCGTTGGTTTTTATTATTAACGCGTTTGTTTTTACTTTCAACGCGTTGATTGTTACTTTCAACGCGTTAGTTTCACTTTTAAAGCGTTGGTTTTTATTATCAACGCGTTGGGTTTTACTTTCATACGATATGAAAAACCAACGCGTTTGTTTTCAATGCCATACCGTAAGTTTTCCACTTCTGCCAACTCCTCTTACAGACTTTAAAATTCATTACCACTGAACTTGTACACATTTATGTTTAGTGACGAGCGGGAGCGAGATTTTCTCGTTGTATAGATTACCCATTGCTTGCCTACGGTTGTTTTCTGCTCTTTGATCCGATTGTTTTCTCTTTGACACATTCCCAATTTCCATTTTTAATTTTAACAATAAACAAACAAAAAGTTACCTTTGAAATCAACATTAAACTCCAGATATGACAGATAAACACAATAATTCACAAAATAGCATAGTTAATTCATTTCGTGAAATCTCACTGACACCCACCTACCATTAATGTCCTTTGACTGCTTTGTAAAGTATATTTCATGTAATTGTCTTACTGCTTTGCTCATGGTTGAAGGTTGACATGTAGTTGTTGATTTCGGTCTCGTATGGAGAGTTGTTTCATTTGCTATGTCCGAATATTTTGTTATATACCTTTGTGTGAGTTTTCAGAGAGATTTTGTTAATTTTCGGATTGGTCTGATTGGCTACTCAAAACATGATGACGAAGATCATTTAGCATGTAGCTAAAGAACAGACATTTACACAGCAATCACATTTAAAGCTATTTTAGAATCAAATTATATCTTTATGTAAAATCACATCTTTATATCAAATCATATCTTTAGATCAAATCATATCTTAATATCAAATCATATATCTTTATAGCAAATCATATCTTAATATTAAATCATATCTTAATATCAAATCATATATCTTTATAGCAAATCATATCTGAATATTAAATCATTTCTTTACATCATATCATATCTTTATATCAAAACATATCTCTACATCAAATCATATCTTTAAAATTTCAATCAAATTATATCTTAATCACATCAAATCATATCTTTAAAAATTTAATCAAATCATATCTTTAAAATTTATATCAAATTATACCTTAATCATATCAAATCATATCTTTATTATATCAAATCATATAAAAGTGCGAGGTTTGGCATGCCACAAAACCAGGTTCAACCCACCATTTTTTCCTTTAAAAATGCCCTGTACCAAGTCAGGAATATGGTCATTGTTATATTATAGTTCGTTTCTGTGTGTATTACATTATAACGTTGTGTCGTTTGTTTTCTCTTATTTTTGAGTGTAAATTCACATTGCGATAAGACGTGTCACGGTACTTGTCTATCCCAAATTCATGTATTTGGTTTTGATGTTATATATATATGTTATATTTGTTATTCTCGTGGGATTTTGTCTATATGTGTTACATTTCAGTGTTATGTCGTTGTTCTCCTCTTATATTTAATGCGTTTCCCTCGGTTTTAGTTTGTTATCCCGATTTTGTTTTTTGTCCATGGATTTATGAGTTTTGAACAGCGGTATACTACTGTTGCCTTTATTTATCATATCAAATCATATCTTAGTCATATCAAATCATATCAAATCATATCAAATCATATTTTAATCATATCAAATCATATCTTAATTATATCCAATCATATCTTAATCATATCAAATCATATCTTAATCATATCAAATCAAATCTTTATATCAAAACATATTTTTACATCAAATCATATATCTTTATATCAAATCATATCTTTACAGTTTTTTTCATTTGTTTTTTGTGTTTCAGCTTTTGAATCCATTTGAATAGGGAGTTTCCCTTTTGAATGTTCCTCAGCGTTCAGTATGTTTATGATTTTACCCTTTACAATTAAAGTGATTCTGTCAGATTTCTGCACGTTTTTTGTTTTATTATTACATTTGGTGAAGCGCTTGATTGAAATTGTTTAAATTGCCTATTTCATTATGATGCAATTTATGCATTTGCAAAATGCAGAAGTGTTCATGCATTCGATGGGTTATTTAAGGAATGACTGTAATATTTTTTCTGTCTATGAAGAAATAACATAAAAAGATTGGTGCTCACTGAATAACGCGCGTAGCGGGTTATTTAACATTGTGCACCATTTTTTTTTATGTTATTTCGAATAGACAGAAAAAATATTACAGTCGTTTCTTATATTTAATTCTAAATTTCATTTTAAACCGTAGAAAACCATAAAAAAAAACGTTGATGACGTCATGGTCACATGACTAAATTATGTCTATGGGCTGATAACAAAATAACGTCAGCCAAACAGAAGACGCGTTACATCCAAAGTTAAATTATATAACTATACAGTCGTTAACTGGGCGGACATTGTCCACATTCGTAATATAGTTTGTAAAGGTTCACATAATACAAACTCCATTTACATTAGTGTGTACCCAAACCAAAATCATCTACTCTGGCAGAGGTCCGAAATCGCGCAGTTTACTGTCAACATGCCTAATTTGGCCGATATGATAACTTATTTCAAAAGGTCTCATGTCATAAATCCTTTGTTACAGTTAGGTTTCAATGTTGTTGTAATACTTTTGTGATTGTTGTTTGTTGCAGTTAAGTAGTGGGATGAGGGGGCGGGGGATGGGGGAAGAGGTGAAATTTTGTATTAAATTCGGACGTAGTCATGTTAGATAGAAAACGAATAATATGTACTTTAATATACGAACTTAAAAGTCAAAGATCTGATATAAAAATTGTTTTCCGATAAGCACAACAACATCTGCTGTTTCATTTTTCACCAGTAATGAGTTATACATGTTTAATTCTTTTCTTTATATGAATAATTTTAGGAAAAAAATCTTCCGTGTGTATATCTGTCGCCTGCAATTCGATTAGCTAATTATGCATAAATGAAAGTTTACTTCCTGCAAGTCGATAGTGAAATCTGTAACCTTTACAACTGCCCCTAAATATTTTATAAAACAATTTGATTAAAATTTTTGTTCATGAACAGTACCTTACGGATGCGTTATTGGTGGAAATTTAAGTCTAAAAAAAACGAACAAAGCGTATTAGTTATCTTAAACTGTATCAAATATAGGAATCAATTGCTCCAGACGCATATGCATTTAGTAATTTTTATGTAATAATACTACGACAATACCACTGATTAATGACTTTTGGCTCTAGAGAGTGTAATCAGTTCAGTTGTCAGTGCTCTGCTGCTGACTGTAGTTCGCTTGTCGTGTTTTGGAGTTTTTGTCAGATTTTCGGAATCCTCTGGTTTTATCCATTTGGAAAAGAACTGTCGAAATCGCACAATTCATGGTCAACATGTCAAATCTGGTCGTTACGATACTTATTTAAAAAGGTCCCATGTCATGTAAAAATGAAGTTCCTCCTATATTGTTCTTATTCTTTTTTAAATTGTTGTTTGTTTTCTCTCAATGGCAAATACATAAAAACAAAAAATCAATTATAAAAATGCAGTTAAGCAGTGGGATGACGGTGAGGAATTTGGAATTAAATTTGGAAGATGGTAATGTTTGATAGAAAACGAATTTGTACTTTTTATTATATACGCAATTTAAAGTCAAATCCTGTTATAAAAATTGATTTCCGATAAACACAACATCTGCAGTTACATTTTATTCCCAAGAAATGAGTTATACATGTTTTATTCTTTTCTTAATATGAATAATAGTAAGAAGAAAACATTTTCCTTGTTAATATCTGTTTCCTGCATTTTAATTTTCTAGATATTAATAAATAAAAGTTTACATCTTGATATTGCATCGATAGTGAAGATCATCTGGAACCTTTACAAC
Organism: Mytilus edulis; assembly: GCA_019925275.1. NCBI lineage: Eukaryota > Metazoa > Mollusca > Bivalvia > Mytilida > Mytilidae > Mytilus > Mytilus edulis. Next base: position 83,024,116 of record CM034354.1, on the reverse strand, counting down.
TACGGGGCGCCGAATGGGACTCTTGTAATTTTTTACTCGAAATTCAATTTTGTACGGACAAAAGTGAGTTTTGTTCAACAAAAATGAGTTCAGTTTAACAAAATTTGTAGCATACTACAAATTTAAAATTTTGTCATACAAAATTATCTTTCAGTGGACAAAAGTTACTTTTGTAATGACAAAATTCATTTTTGTAACACAGACTTTACTTTTGTTACCTAATTTGAAAATTGGGCGACAAAAGTCAATTTTGTATGCAAATTTGTTTAGTTTGGATTCTGTGAACTAATTAACATACAAAATCGACTTTTGTGAGACAAAATTGACTTTTGTGAGACAAAATTGACTTTTGTGAGACAAAATTGACTTTTGTGAGACAAAATTGACTTTTGTGAGACAAAATTGACTTTTGTGAGACAAAATCGACATTTGTGAGACAAAATTGACTTTTGTGAGACAAAATTGACAAAATTGAATTTTGTCTCAAAAGCCAATTTTGTATGCAAATTTGTTAAGTTTGGATTCTGTGAACTAATTTGCATACAAAATCGACTTTTGTGACACAAACTTGACATTTGTGAGACAAAATTGACAAAATTGAATTTTGTCTCACAAAATTGAATTTTGTTTCACAAAAGTCAATTTTGTCTCACAAAAGTCAATTTTGTCTCACAAAAGTCAATTTTGTCTCACAAAAGTCAATTTTGTCTCACAAAAGTCAATTTCGTCTCACAAAAGTCAATTTTGTCTCACAAAAGTCGATTTTGTATGCAAATTAGTTAACAGAATCCAAACTAAACAAATTTGCATACAAAATTGACTTTTGTCTCACAAAATTGACTTTTGTCTCACAAAATTGACTTTTGTCTCACAAAATTGACTTTTGTCTCACAAAATTGAATTTGTCTCACAAAATTGAATTTTGTCTCACAAAATTGAATTTTGTCTCACAAACTTGAATTTTGTCTCACAAAAGTCAATTTTGTCTCATAAAAGTCAATTTTGTCTCACAAAAGTCAATTTTGTCTGCAAATAAGTTTATATTTGCATACCTTTTTGACAAAATTGACTTTTGTCATGACAAAAATGAATTTTGTCTACAAAAATGAATTTTGTCTACAAAAATGAATTTTGTCATGACAAAAATGAATTTTGTCATCACAAAATTGAAGTTCTCATAAAACAAGTCTGTATCACATAGTTTCGTAAGACAAATATGATTTTGCTATGACAGAATTGAAGTTTGTACAAAACCACAAGAGTCCCATTCGGTGCCCCGTATACAACTGCCTCTTAAATTTTTACCTCTGTATTTAGGAAAAGTACATTATATTTAGGAAAAGTATATTATATTTAGGAAAAGTACATTACGGATCCGTTTTTAGTGTAGATAGTCGTCTGGAACCTGTCCCTCAAATTTTTATGGAACAATTACTAATTTATTTACCTTTTTATTTAAGAAAAGTACATTACGGATGCGTTTATAGTGAAAACTGAAAAATGTTCAAACAATGCATATTTGTTATTGATAAAGCAAATATAAAATTAAGGCGCTCCGGACACACAAAAATTAAATGATTCTATCATGTACTTTTAAATTTTAAATATAGAACTTTATTCAAAACGTTCAATGTTTTCACGATTCAAACAGGTGCTGCTTGTACTGTGTTCTACGTATGTGTGAAAGTATTCCCATTGACTTGATAGACACCAAAAACGTAAAATAAAATCATTTATTATTAATTAAACGAGGCAGACAAATATTTATCTGTTACTAAAGGAATTTAAATCGAAATATGATAATTTCCTAATTGAATCCGGACTTGTTTTGAATTTATTATCAACGTGTCACTACCCGTTTTTATTTCATTTTAAAACCGAAAGTTGAAAACGTAATGTATTGACTAATCTTGATTTGTTTACAACCTCCATACATGCATTACACTCGTTCCAAAAAGGATTTGATAGAGTTCAAACTTCATAGAAACGTTATCCAAATATCGACTTAGACGTTTTATAAGGATAATGATTATGCAGTGTGCTAATCATTGCAAGTTAATTTCTGCTGTGGATCCTTGTTTAAAAAAATGGAATCTAACTTTTGTTGATTAGAAATTTCCCTTGAAACAAACTGAAAAGAAATTGTGAACTAAATTTCCAGATCCCATGTCAGAATCTTTCATAATAAGGGCAAATACAATTAAATCATACAATAACTGCAAATCATGCCTAGCTAAGTGCTGTAAACATGTCAAAGATGAAGCTAGTAATATACATCCTTGGTCCCTTGCTGTAACACAAAAATAGGATGAATTTGATAGCGCGCAAAATGTAACCAAAGCCTTCAAAATGCTAGCTTAAACCCTAATATATAATATATATATATATAATATTTAATATAAATAAAACGTAATCGATCGTGCAAGATAATACACATGCTATGGACGATTTTTATTTTTGTTTTTCATTAAATAAAATAACCTTTAAATTAAAGATATTTATGATTTTTCCTATTTTGTATTTAGTTAAAATTACTATCAGTTGTCTAAAAATAATCAGTTAAGACACAAGATCTTGTAAAGCAATTGCAAGTCTAGTAATACAAGCATCATGTGATCAATATTTTGTAATATAATTACAAAAAAGTACTAATAGTATGCATACGGAGTCTTCCGAATAAGATCATTTGCTATCGGAATTTGGATTGATATTGGAATACGTGGATGTTAGGTGTCACTTTTATACAAGGATTGATGTAAATAATTGCAAGTCTAGTAATATATTAGCACCATGTGATCAATATTTTGTAATATAATTACAATAAAATACTACTAGTATGCATACGGAGTCTTCCGAATAAGATCATTTGCTATTGGAATTCGGATTGATATTGGAATACGTGGATGTTAGGTGTCACTTTTATACAAGGATTGATGTAAATAATTGCAAGTCTAGTAATATATTAGCACCATGTGATCAATATTTTGTAATATAATTACAATAAAATACTAATAGTATGCATACGGAGTCTTCCGAATAAGATCATTTGCTATTTCAATTCGGATTGATATTGGAATACGTGGATGTTAGGTGTCACTTTTATACAAGGATTGATGTAAATAATTGCAAGTCTAGTAATATATAAGCATCATGTGATCAATATTTTGTAATATAATTACAATAAAGTACTAATAGTATGCATACGGAGTCTTCCGAATAAGATCATTTGCTATTGGAATTCGGATTGATATTGGAATACGTGGATGTTAGGTGTCACTTTTATACAAGGATTGATGTAAATAATTGCAAGTCTAGTAATATATAAGCATCATGTGATCAATATTTTGTAATATAATTACAATAAAGTACTAATAGTATGCATACGGAGTCTTCCGAATAAAATCATTTGCTATTGGAATTCGGATTGATATTGGAATACGTGGATGTTAGGTGTCACTTTTATACAAGGATTGATGTAAATAATTGCAAGTCTAGTAATATATTAGCACCATGTGATCAATATTTTGTAATATGATTACAATAAAATACTAATAGTATGCATACGGAGTCTTCCGAATAAGATCATTTGCTATTGGAATTCGGATTGATATTGGAATACGTGGATGTTAGGTGTCACTTTTATACAAGGATTGATGTAAATAATTGCAAGTCTAGTAATATATAAGCATCATGTGATCAATATTTTGTAATATAATTACAATAAAGTACTAATAGTATGCATACGGAGTCTTCCGAATAAAATCATTTGCTATTGGAATTCGGATTGATATTGGAATACGTGGATGTTAGGTGTCACTTTTATACAAGGATTGATGTAAATAATTGCAAGTCTAGTAATATATAAGCATCATGTGATCAATATTTTGTAATATAATTACAATAAAGTACTAATAGTATGCATACGGAGTCTTCCGAATAAAATCATTTGCTATTGGAATTCGGATTGATATTGGAATTCGTGGATGTTAGGTGTCACTTTTATACAAGGATTGATGTAAATAATTGCAAGTCTAGTAATATATTAGCACCATGTGATCAATATTTTGTAATATAATTATAATAAAGTACTTATAGTATGCATACGGAGTCTTACGGATAATATCATTTGCTATCAGAATTCGGATTGATATTCGAATACGTGGCTGTTAGGTGTCACTTTTATACAAAGAACTGGCGATCGCTGCTAATGAAATGATCGATAGCGACTTAATGACAGTGACGCTTTTGAAGCTGTTGACAGAATAAAAGAGGTAATGGGCAAGAGAAGGGATGATGTACGGCAAAACATCATAATATTCCGCCATTCTGTTATCTGAATATAAGATGCACCCCAGATCTGGGCAATGTTGAAATGAACAATTTGTTTAGGGATCAAATGAAGAACATCACGGAAGAGACAAGAAATACTTTCACGGACAGAATTGTCCGAACATTAGACATGTTAGACGGTTTCCTGGAAGAAAAAAAGGAAAAAAAAACAACAACAAGAAGAAAAACGAAAGAAAAAATCGGAATTTCAAGTAAAAGTGCGGGTACAGCTAGATCCATTAAGTACCTAAAATAAGGAGATCTAAAGGACCATAATGATAGTAAACTAGCCGAATTCAAAGCAGCAATCCGTTACAACCAATTCGAAAAACATAATGGGACACATGACCATAGGAAATGATACAGGGACAATTCATATAAATATTGATTATAATACTATGGGAATTTGTTATGTTGTCATTGGATGTTTCTATTTCGTGTTTAATAAAACAAGTCTTAATCTGTCATCTTAATTGGATTTTAATGTTCTTAGTGCACCACTTGATTTTCTACGTGGCTCATTGAAAGAGGGACCCAGATTGGGTCGTCTTGTTCTCCTTCCTAAATTTCACAAATTAAGTGAAGTTGTTATTCAAGGGAAAAAACAACAAACGATGACAGTAAACGAATTACTCCCATGAATTACAAAATTTCTCAATGTAACTCTGTCACCAAAAGGGTTAGCAAATTTATTGATTACTTTTTGATACCTATAGTTAAAAGACAAAACAGTTACATTAGAGAAAGTTGGGATTTGATAAATAAGATAGAAAATGTAAGAGCAAGTCTCTGTAAGCATCAAAGTGATATGAAAATTGTGTGTCACCAAATTTGATGAACTTTTGTATACAGTCTCAATGCCATATACTAACATTGAATATGATCTTGTTTTGGTATTCTAGTATGTGGTTGCTATGGAAACCACACATTCATAATATCTGCTGTAAAAGCATGATCTACAATGTCAAAATTAGACCGACTTAATGAGTTTTGTATATGATAGAGTGATAATATTTTTAAAATCCAACTTAGATTTTTAAAAACTACATATTTAAGGTTTCTCCTTTTGATGGAATATCAATAAAGTTCAGTTTTTAAAATATGTAAAAAAAAATGAACAAAAATAGCAAAAAATCAGGATTCTGAAAATTGTGATTTATAGCTTTTTTTAAAATTGTTTCAAAGCAAAAATACAGGCATCAAGAAATGCATAGTATAGCTCACTATTGACTTTTAACCCTTTTTAAAATGTGTAAAAAAAATTGGAGATGGTATATTTTTGGTAAATAAGATATTTTCATTGAAAAGTGGTTGCCTTAGCAACAACTGATGAAAAGGGTGCTATGACAAAATCATATTTGTCTGTTGCATTCCAATTATCTACTCCTTTTTGGCATTAAATTATATTTCTTTATATGTGTGTAACTTTTTTCATGCCAATTGCTTCTAATTTCTCATATTACTGTAGCTATGGTAACATTTATGGTGATGTTTCGTCATAAAATTTCATATGGTCAAGCAAAATTTTAAAATAATATTTAAAAATAGCAGTTTCTAGTTTTGTTTTCTTATTTCAAATCTTGCTTGTTATATATCTTTATGTTTAGTTTGTCTGCTTTGTAATCATCAAATAGTTTCTCCGATAGTAGGAGAAATAAAGATAACAGCTTAAAACAGATATTTTCAATCAAAAAAATTCAAGCTATTCTAACGCTTTTACATAGTAATTATACTCCAATAAGTAGTTTGAATATTTTAAACATGCTGGAAAAGATGTTTTGAAAAATTTACTTAGCCATGGTATTTTGACCCCCCTGTGGTATATTGAACCCCCTACTCTAGACCTTTGATTTCCAAAAATCTGGCACTTCTAACTCTTTCTATGTAGTTAGAATACACCAATAAGTAGTTTGTATGTATAAAACTAGCTGGGGAAGATATTTTGAAAATTTTACCTAGCCATGGTATTTTGACCCCCTGCTGTATATTGAACCCCCTACTCCAGACCTTCAAAAACCAAAATTCTGGCAATTCTAACTCTTTTATGTAGTAATGATAATCCAACAAGTAGTTTCTATGTGTTAAACTTGCTTGAAAAGATATTTTAAAGATTTTACTTAGCCATGATATTTTGACCCCGCTGCGGTATATTGAACCCCCTACTCCAGACGTTTAATTTCAAAAATCCTCGCAATTCTAACTCTTTTATGTAGTAATAATACTCCAACAAGTAGTTTCTATGTGTTAAACTTGCTTGAAAAGATATTTTGAAAATTTTTCCAAGAGTTTCAAATGGTGAAGTTGAAATCATTCCTTCGTAAATTTTACGGACGCCATCACGAGTTGGTTGACCGTTATGGAATAACCGTTTCACAAATGAAATCGGCTATGTTCCTTACGTCGTAACTACAATCCCCTTCCCTTTCATGAATGTGACCTACCGAATTAGACTATTTACCGTATTTGTTATCCCATAAGCAACACGACGGGTGCCACATGTGGAGCATAATATGCTTACCCTTCCGGAGCATCTGAGATCAGCCCTATTTTTAGGTGGGGTTAGTGTTGTTTATTCTTTAGTTTTCTATGTTGTATCATGTGTACTATTGCTTGTCTGTTTGTCTTTTTCATTTTTAGCCATGGCTTTGTCAGTTTGTTTTAGATTCATGAGTTTGACTGTCATTTTTGTGTCTTTCGTCCCTCTTTTATATTGATCTACATTATAATACATAACAACATCATAAAAAAGGATTAATACCCAGCCTATAAAAACGTAAGAAACACTGTATATACAAGTAAAAGCTGTAACAGTTATACTCAGGGAAAATGTTCTTTTTTTACAAAAAGGCATGCATTACATGAGTTAAAACTCATTAAATATGAACATACAATTATAAAATATCTATTCATGAATGCTTCAAAATAATAATATAGAACTTACGAATAAAAATCAACAATAGATACAAAAGAAGAGTAAATACAGTTTAAAACCGCCACTAGGGTGAAGGTTACTTAAAATTCAGTACAAATACAGCCAAAAAAAAAGTATAAAACTCAGTAAGAATTCAGTAAAAGTTCAGTGAAAATTCGGCAAGTGTTCATTAAAAATTTTAGTAAAACTTTCTGTAAAAATTAAACGTTTAATTCAAAAAAATCGTTAAGTAAAGATTTACGAGTATCCGGCCACGTCTACTCTGTGCAATATTTCTATTTGTATCCATCTGATGATTTAAGCTTTTTTAACTGATTTTTATAGTTCGTTCTTATGTTGCATTGTTACACCACTTTCCCAGGTTTGGGAAGGGTTGGGATTCGCTTGCGTTTTTTTGTTCATTTTTTGTATATAAATTAGGCCTTTTGTTTTCTTGTTTGAATCATTTTACTTTTATCATTTCGAGGCCTTTTATAGTTAGGTATGCACTATGAGGTAAGCTCATAGTTGAAGGCTGTGCGATAACCTCAAGTGGTTCATATCTGTGTAAATTGGTCGCTCGTAGAGAGATGTCTTTTGATAATCATACCACATCGTCTTTTTGTATATTCGTAATATACACAAAGATATATGACATTACGTTCATCTCAGCTATGCAGCAAACACTATGACTCACCTACGACACGACAATACAATCTATAAGGACATTTCTTTGCATTAGCAAAAGTGCACTGATTTCTGCTGTCTAAGGCGATATGGGTTGGCTCTCTGTTTATACGCAGTGTAATGCAATACGCCTATGGTGTCGTCTCATGAAGATGCCAGCCAATAAACTTTGTCGTAAAGTATTGTGTAATGACATTGGCACCTCTACATGCTACAGAAATATCTGTTTAACAATAATAAGACAATTCTGAACACTTGTAATCTTAAGCATTTGTTTACCTTCAGTGGCGGTAACATTTCCCGAAACTAAGTTTGAGAAACAGTGAAATGAAAATATTTGACGTCAAAGATGGATGAATTAACGAAGTGCGTACAATAACAAAATAGAGAATGCATACGTTCGAATTTTCAACGGAACCAAATGTAAAAAGATATTTTCAAGGGAAAACATTGGGCAAGTGCAAGGATTCGCTCTAGAACGTTTCCACTAGAGAATGAACAAGGTCGTTTCTTAAAGATTCTTACATTGATACCAATGGATTATCGGATTTATCCAATCCGACAACCCACGAGTAACTTTGTAATAATCTGTTACTAATTTGCTTTTTTGTTTAACGAAAATCCCCTTCGAGTGCCTTTCAAATTCCACGAAGTTGTCAATTTCATTAACACCTGTCGGCATATTTTGATTATTCTAGTAAGCTAAAAAGGTTATGACCCTTTAAATTATCCAATGATATTTTGATCAACACGTTGATTTGTTTTACTCAATGGCTTCGGAAAAAGGATAATTAAAATTGAGAATGGAAATGGGGAATGTGCCAAAGAGACAACAACCCGACCATAGAAAAAAAAACGGCAGAAGGTCACCAACAGGTCTTCAATGTAGCGAGAAATCCCCGCACCCGGAGGCGTCCTTCAGCTGGCCCCTAAACAAATATATACTAGTTCAGTGATAATGAACGCCATACTAATTTCCAAATTGTACACAAGAAACTAAAATTAAAATAATACAAGACTAACAAAGGCCAGAGGCTCCTGACTTGGGACATACGCAAAAATGCGGCGGGGTTAAACATGTTTGTGAGATCTCAACCCTCCCCCTATACCTCTAGCCTATGTAGAAAAGTAAACGCATAACAATACGTACATTAAAATTCAATCCAAGAGATGTCCGAGTCTGATGTCAGAAGATGTAACCAAAGAAAATAAACAAAATGACAATAATACATAAATAACAACAGACTACTAGCAGTTAACTGACATGCCAGCTCCAGACTTCAATTAAACTGACTGAAAGATTATGATTTCATCATATGAACATCAGGCACAATCCTTCCCGTTAGGGGTTTAGTATCATACCATCAAATGTCGATCAAATTAGAGAAAGAAACATTCCAACTAATCTACATTTATATAAATTGTGTAGCTCAGGTTCGATTGAAGATGAAACACATTTCCTAAACTATTGTGACAGTTATACTGATGCACGAAACACATTGTAATGATAGTCACCATCTAGTATGCACCGAGTAAATATGGATGACATATCTGCAAACGAATCCATTACAGTTCTCCTTTATGCTAATATCAAACTTGTAACAAGCTTTATTTAAGCTTGCTCCAACATAAGACGTAAATATATATAATTGTTTACTCTGTCTATTGTAAACATTAAATACATATAGATATGGGAAGATGTGGTATGAGTGCAAATGAGACAACTCATCATCCAAGTAACAATATATAAAATTAAACCATTTTAGGTCAGGTACGGCCTTCAACACGAAGCCTTGGCTCACACCGAACAATAAGCTATAAAGGGCCCCAAAAATTACTATTGTAAAACCATTCAAACGGGAAAACCAACAGTCTAATCTATATAAAAACGAGAAATTGGAAACACGTATAAATTACATTAACAAAACGACAACTACTGTACATCAGATTCCTGACTTAGGACAGGTGCAATATGTCTACATTTTTAAATATTATAATTTGACCTCATTTTTTATATCTGTTTAATTTAAAGTTAACCATGATAGTGCATCATACCTATTTGGCTGACTGAATCATTATGTTAGTACTCAATGTACATTATATTGTATATTATGATAAAGTATTTATTCATTCATTCGTATAAGATTTCAAACAGTTAACACTTAGATATGTAATGGCAACGTCAATGACAAGGGTGATGAAGTCGTGCATTTTTGTTTTTTTTTCTTCCTCTTTTGGTCTGAATGTATATCTCTCTTTATGTTTTCGGTGTAGTTTCATTTAACTGATCTTTATGGAACATTTCAACTTGCAAAAGTGTGAAATTGAAAAAAGAAAAAGATCCATTTAGATAATATAAAGAGCAGTTTTAAAAGTCACATGATATATAACAATTGTTGATTTTTGATGTCAGTTGACACATGGTTGATGCAATTAATCATCAATCCCAGAGATATGATATTGACCGAGGGCAACGGCCCTCTTGGGTAGATCTTCGATCGATAAATCCCCTTTCATATCTGTGAATATCATATCTGTATATCTGGGTTTGATAAATCTTAGTATCAATCTCAAGTATTAACCAGATCAAAAGTCAATTATTGAATAATGTTTAACTTTCAAATGCCATCAACTCTTTATTCTTCTTTTTCCGAATACGGGAGTAGACTCCTTGGTAGGAGTGTAAAACTTCCCGGAACCTGTGTGCTATGTACATATGGACTTAATTTAAAATAATATGACGAAGAAAAATCATTAACAATAACATATATACATTATGTACAGTGGCTTTGTAGTTTAATAAGTTGTTGTGGATCCTTCAAATGTTATAGTAGATATGCCACTTTTGAAGGATTCCAGGGTGTCAGACATACCTATTGCTTCAGGTAGTGAGTTCCAGTCCGAAATAGTGCGAGGATAAAAAGAAAATTTATAGACATCTTTATTTGTTGATATTTGCCTAAATTTATGTGTCCCCCTAGTACGTCTATCAGATATTATTAAATTGTCCTTATTCATGTTGTTATTAAGCACTTAGAAAAATACAGGAAAATTTTATAGCACGATCTGCGTCGTGTTAATATTGAAACGAATTTGCCATCTTTAACATCATGTTTTAGAAGATGTCCATAAATATTTAAGGCATGTCCTGTAACTTTATATTCATGATGGGAGATGAAACAGCAAAACAATTACATAATGGATTTTGTTATATTTTATTTTCACAACTACATGTACTAAACTGTTTTCCACTCTGTTCTTGACATCAGTTGATCCTATAATAAAGAAAATCGCTAATGAGGATTATATATTTATTTCTAAATTTCATAGCAGAAATGATTAAAAAAAAAAAAAAATTCTGCAGCATGATTTTCATTTATGTGTTATTTTTTACCTTTAAAAAACACATTCGACCGCAGCCATGAAAATGCAGCAGAATGTTTAAAAACTGAAGTTGTGTGTGTTTATTTCATTTGCGTGTTTACTTTATGTTCAGAATATTAATCCTTTTTTATATAACAAATGCAGCAGAATTTGTCAAACCAGGAGTCGTGTGTATTTTGCATGATTGCTCCGTTGTTCAGAATATTAATCCTTTTTTATATAACAAATGCAGCAGTATTTGTCAAAACAGAAGTCTTGTGTATTTTGCATGATTGCTCCGATGTTCAGAATATGAATCCTTTTTTTTATATAACAAATGCAGCAGAATTTGTCAACACAGAAGTCGTGTGTATTTTGCATGTTTGCTTTGTTGTTCAGAATATTTATCTTTTTATTTTTATATAACAAGACCAATTTGATATTCACTTATCTCAGACTTATTATACATTTTTTATGAATGAAATTTGTCACATACGATACAACGTGAAAATGTTGCCAATGCCAATCACATTTTCATAGAAGACTCCAACTGCTCATAAAAGGTCATTTAAAGCTCAAATTATGTCAATAACAAATATAAGGTGAAGTCTGAGTCAGCATATTACCGCCATCTAAAAAAATATCCAATTTACCAAAAAGGAGATCCATGATTGATTAATAATTTAGCTTAATATGTATCTTAAGTATTGCTCTGTTAATTTATGATATCAATTTAAAATTCCAGATATTTAGAATTTAACCCGCATACATGTTTGTGTTTAATCTACTTTTCAAATTTATTTGTTTCTATACTTTGTTTGATGTGCACAATTTCCAATAATATTATCAAATAAAGGAAGTAAAGATCAAATATTCACCTCAATTCACAGACGAAGTCGTCCAGTTTGGTATCGCATAAATTTTTAGGGTTTGGTAACCAAAAATCATAAAACGGGAATGCCTGTACACAACTTCCTGCTGTGGGGTTATCTATTACGCTTTGTGGTACATTGTCAAACCAGTTTTCATACTGGTTTGTCTGTGTTGTATTACCTGAGGGCCAACTATAATTCCCACCATTAATCGACTCTAATCCTATCCACAAAAAATCTATATAAACAAAAATTGAATAAAAGCATCATCTATTTACTGGGTATATATTTACCATATTACAATTCATGTTCAAAATAGAGGGATGTTTCAAAATAAGATATGATATCTTTTCATTTCCATTTGTTATATATTAAACGTTTCCCATCAAGTCATGTTAAGTATATTGTATGAATTGAAAAAGAGTGGGACAATCAGGATTACCAAATAAGTTGCCATTTGCAGGACGATGTTGCTTTTCCGTATAATATACATACTACAAAGTAAGCTTTTAGATCTTCCATCAAACATGTTCTTATGTGAATGCTACCTAAGAATTTCGGATTTCAACTGTCAATAAACTATCACAAATAAAGAGAAGGAGATCCCTATTGGTATTAAGGTCACTACATACTAAAAGGTCATGGTAAAAAGTACAATAAATAGCCCGAATAAGTGCAGCTTAGTTGTGTCCGGTTGTTCAACCTCACGTTATATCCATACTTGAATGTATGGTAACATATAAATTAAGGTGACAGTAGTATACCGCTGTTCGAAATTCATACATCGATTGAGAAAAAAAACTCGGGTTACAAACTAAAACCGAGGGAAATAAATAAAAAGGACGATTCCTGTTTATTTTGAGGTCTCCACATTCAAGGTAAAGGATAAAATAGACATATGTGAGCAAAATAATTATTTACGGATTTATAAAATACTACACATGATTTGCAAACTTACTTAAACATATTGTCTTATTTCAAGAGGATGATCTAATTTTGTTTAAACTCACTGAGTATAAGTGTTTTATACTAAGAAGATACTAGAAATAGTATTGTGTTGACCAATTTTTCTGTCAAAAATCATAACCGAGCGTAAAAGGGGGGCTTCTACACGGAAGAACGCAAATTAAAATTGCCATTTCACGATGAACGCACGATTACAAATGTCTTGCACGTTGGTTTTTTTTTACCGATTTCACAAAACACGGTGAATAACGAACCTTGTTCACGACTGCCCGTAAAATAAAAATGACAAAACGAAAATAGCCCTTTACCACCCTCATAACCGAATTGATATCGAAAAGCAATCTCTGCAGAGTTGTTGATCCTTAAGAGAGAGAGAGCAAAGACCGATAACTTATATAAGAGATTGATCGAAGAGCACGTGATAATTGTTTCGGTTCGAAGTGAACATACTAAAAATAGATATGCTTACCTATTTCTAAGTTATTCATAGTCTCTAAAAGGAACTGGTCTTCCTCCTGGTTATTTATTTCGATGAGGGTTGAACATATGTTGGTACAGTATTCCTTAAATAATGTATAAAACTTTATATAAATCATAGCATTTAGACAAAAACAATACATATAGTACAATCTTCTTTCATTAATGTATTCTGATTAGAAATTAATCAGTATCATATGTAGCTTTTATGACTGACTATACGGTATGGGCTTTGCTCACTGTTAAAGGCCGTACAGTGACCTATAGTTGTTAATTTCTTTGTCATATTGGTCTCTTGTGGAGAGTTGTCTCATTGACAATTATACCACATCTACTTTTATATATTTTACAGTTAGAATATGTTACTTGTATGAAGTCGGCCTCATTCGAATAAAGTAACACAACCATTCAAGATATTTATCAAGCATATCTCGAATGACAGCAATACACAACCAACTTGTTTAGTAGTAACTTTCAATCCCGAATTATCGATAGCTTAAAATCCCTTTGAACCAAGAGCAAATAACAAAAACGGTGACGTTTGTGCATATTGAATGACTTCTTGATAAACAAATGCTTTTTTTTAATTGATGGTTTGACGGCCATTTAATAACTGTATCTTTACCTTTAATTTTCCATTGAAATATTGGATGGTTAAACATGTTTCTTTGTTTTGTAAAATGTACTCATAGAAACATACACGTGTTATAACAATTTATAGCTTACAGTATAATAACAATGATTACCTTTGCTTAACTATAATTACTCTTAGTAAAATTGTTAAATTAGTTTCTTTGTTTTGTAAAATGTTTACATTGTCATATCGGGGCCTTTTATAACTTAATATGCGGTATGGGCTTTGCTCATTGTTGAAGGACGTACGGTACCTATAGTTGTTAATGTCTGTGTCATTTTGGTCTCTTATAGACAGTTGTCTCATTGGCAATCATACCACATCTTCTTTTTATATCGTAGAAAACAGATACATGTTATATCAAATTTCCTATTACACTATATAACAATGATTACCTTTGCTTGACTATAATTACTTTTAGTAAAATTGTTAAATAAGTATAAAGACCCATCGAATGACTGGATATTTGGCTCCCCGATGTTATCAGGAATACCTTGAAAAAAAGTAAAATCAGAGTATTTGTGATACAAAAATAAATGAAAACACAAGATGTTCTGCTTGATTTCTGATAGGAAATCCAAACCAAATGCAGATCAAATTCTATTTTTTTTTGTGGGCATCATATTTTATAAGTTTGAATTAAAGGAAAATGTTTGTCTTTAATATGCGATTGCTAACTATGCAAGGCCCAAAAATGACAAATGATGAACATTTCAAATAAGAAAAATTATTTATGTACAAAATAATAAACGGATAATAAATTATATACAGCAAAACACACGACTGATTTACCTTTGTTACCTCTCCTTTTATCTTGAATTGTGGTAAACAATAATTTCATAAGAGCAAAATATGAAAGTACGTACTTGAAACGAGTTTGTTTAGGGCACAGCTGATTGGGAAGTTTTCTTTCTGTTAAGGACCCATCGGTGGCCTTCTATTGCTTCATTTAAAACCTAATAATGTCGAATGCCAAAACACTTGTTAAATATGTATAAAAAAATATTAAGATACATTTCTTACAATATGCATTTTGCTGACTCCACTGCCCCGAGTCTAAACATACAATAGAATCATTCCCCCATAGGGTATATCCATTCGAGCAGGATAGATGTGCCTCAGCGCCTACAGTATTGTCTCCTACATCAATGTATATACTCGCATTACCACAATTTCTAATCTGTGGATCGTTACATGTGACTGCAACAAAATATTGAAAATTACTAAAATAATAGAAAGCCAGTCAGTGACCAGGGAAATCCAAAGTAACAAAAAAAGTTTACTATAATTCTGAATAGTTATACTTCTATGGATTTTGTATTATTTATACTGACTTTGTATACCGTAAATTCAGTAGTTATTGTATCCATTAATGATTGAAATTTTGTCATTTTAGACTCAAAAGTAAAATCACAAAAATACTGAACTCCGAGGAAAATTCAAAACGGAAAGTCCCTAATCAAATGGCAAAATCAAAGGATAAAACAAATCAAACGAATAGACAACAACTGTCATATTCCTGACTTGGTACAGCCATTTTCAAATGTAGAAAATGGTGGATTGAACCTGGTTTTATAGCGCTTAACCTCTCACTTTTATGAGAGTCGCATCAAATTCCGTTATTTTTAAAACGATGCGATTTTTTATTTGCTATCCTGAGATATTATGCCAAAAAAATCTAACAAAAAAACTGAACAATTGAAACAAGTTCATTAAAACTTACCTTCGTTGGGTTTGGGACCTTTTTTGCATTTTTTACCTGAAATAAAGATATTTGTCAATATAAAAATTATGAAGTGTACTGAACACTGATGCATGAGTACAAAATAGTTCATTTAAGGATAGATATTGCTAATCAGTAAACCTGTTTAAAGAATAATCATTTTACTACATTGATGGAATGAAAATATTTGGGTTTACCTTTAGAAAAAAAACGTTCACTTGTATTTGACATTTAATCTGAAATTTATTCCTCTCAAACAATAGATGTCCTGAATTATATTGGTCCGCAATACAAACTTTCTTTTCTTTACTTTTAAATTCATGAAAAAATAAGTATGAATAATGCAAAATTTTGAAAATTATTTGTTTCTTGACCTGACAAATTCCTAATGCACGATGCTTGTGCGTGAATTTTTTGGTCATTTTTTAAAATATTTTCTATGTTGAATACATTGCTTACTTATACAAAAAAAAAGATGTAGTATGATTGCCAATGAGACAACTGTCCACAAGAGACCAAAATGACACGGAAATTAACAACTATATGTCACCGTACGGCTTTCAACAATGAGCAAAGACCATACCGCATTATCAACTACGAGAAAACTAACGGCCTTATTTATGTACAAAAAATGAACGAAAAACAAATATGTAACATGTAAACAAATGACAACCACTGAATTACAGGCTCTTGACTTGGGACAGGCACATACTAGTACATACATAATATGGTGGGGTTTGTTATTTCTTAGACATTGATTAATTTGTTTATTTATATGTTGAAGTACTTCATGTTCAGGTTAATATGATGATAAACAAAGGTTCCAAAAAAAAATTATTATGGTCTCACTTTTCATTCATACAAGTAATGACAACTTAATTAACAAAAAACACATTAACTTTTTGTTATACAAGATGATTGTTTAAAATTCTGAAAATATTAGATACATTGTGTCTGTTGGTACAAAAATTGTGTTTCATAGATAAAATATATATTACTTACTTTGAATTGCTTGAACAATTAACGCTGCTAGCACTAGTGTTAGTTTATAGTATTTGAAAATCATTTTCAATCTATATGACAACTGCTCTATCAGAAAAACTAATAAGATACCTTTACATGTAGGCCCTTTTATATGTGTGCACATAACATATGGCGTTTTCAAAAGTTCAATCACTGCAAGCAAAATTGAGTTTTTTTGAAATTTTTATCTGGTTGGCTGCTCTATACAAGAAAAAACCTCGACTTTTTTTCCATCTTCACTTAAGTTGAACATTATTGTAACAGCTTTGATCTAGATCGTTTCACAATAACAAAAAAAAAAAGACATTTTACTGCGTTACTTGTTTTCCGTACATTTTTTTTTATCAACGTTAATATGGTTAAAATGTTTAACACGTGTAATATGTAGTTGTTGAACAGAAAGGGCATTTTATATATTTTTATACAAATATGCATTCGATTATATGAATTATTCTATCACTGATTTAAAGTTTTATAATAGTGTATATAACGGACGAGAAATTCATAACCTTTGTAATTCACTTTATGAATGTTTACATTACGCTGACTTCTGTGACTTTGTAGTGATCCTCCTCCCAAAAAAAAATTCCTTATGAGGATTTTAAACATTTATTGACCAACAATTTTTCTTGGCATAATGACAGCACGTTTAAAATTAAAGCATAAATTGCTACTTTTTACTTTTTGAATAAAGACAACAGTAGTATATCGCTGTTCAATAGTCAAAATCAGATTTGGCGAAGAAACAAAAATCCGATAGGCAGACAAGATCACATAAACATTAAGAGGAAAACATCGGAACAACAGACACAAACATAGAAACGATGTATTTGATACCAACTGACATATTCCTGACTTGATACCAGACAGGAAATACTGTGGATTTATTAATATTCGTTGGATATCAACTTTCGTTTATTTCGTGTGAACAGGGGCATCACGAATTCAAGTGTTCAATAGTCTTCATATAAAGAATGAAAAATAGAACAGCTAGAACATGTAGAAGGTTGACAATATTGAAATCAATTGTTGTTTATGTAATTTCATTTCCTTAGTTTAGGATTCAATTTGGACCAATGGAAGAGATCTGCATCTTCTAAATCTAAACATTTGATTAAAGTTGATAGTTAATCATCTAAAATTCAACTGAATTCTGTCATTTCACAACAACTACAATATTTTTTGAAATCGTAATTGTGTACCACTGAACTGCAAGCTACGTCCATTTTCCATTTTTTGTGACAGTACTCTTGGATTTTAAAGTTTTTTTCTAAAGAAAGTGTGGACTGGAAAATCTATTCAGTTTTAAATTTCCATTGATAAAGTTCCCAGTAACAACTCTCACCACAGGGAAACAGGTACTAATAAAAAAACAATATGATTGATGTAAACTGTGTGAAGCTTGTTTCCAAATCCTAAATTTAAAATATTTGTAAATTTCATGAATAAATAGGTTTAAACTGAGACTACTATAACACATAGTAGTCTCAGGTTTAAACTACAAAAATGCAACATTTTTTTTTTTTTTTTTTTACCATAACAATGATTATGTTGGTACACAAAAATTTAGTTTTAATGGAAGACTACTAATCCAATGAAATGTCACATTTCAACTGTTTAAATACATTAACTTTTATTTAAGTGGATATTTACTCATCAATTGAGGTGCTCCTGAATTGGAGGAACATTCTCAAAACAGAAGTTTTAAAGAAAAAAATAATAAAATCGTTTCTCTCCCCTATCTCATGTAACCCCACGATCTTTGTTTACTTTGAAAGTTGATGACCTACAAATTAAAGTATTGCTTCTTCTTCTTGGTATAAGCCTCCTTTAATTAGGAGCACCTCCAAATATATATGGAGTTTTCCCTTAGCTTAATTTTTTTTTTTAAATGATAAAACAAAATTTCCAACATATGTACAGCACATATAAATAAACAATAAACAATAGAAATGTCATGCAAGGCATATTTACATGGACCTTTTTATTACAAACTATTCTACCATACAAGTATATTCACTTTAGTATGTGACTTAGTTTTATTTATATTTAAAATTATGTTTCATTTGAATTTGCTTTTTAATATGCATAAAATGTACATTAAAAGGAGGTTTCATTTAATAAGATCTATGTATTAAAATAATAATAGTTTAAGATGTAAGAATTTAATAAAATCTAAAAAGGCAGATTTTCTCAGTGGAATGTTATATGTACTTCATGATCAATTGTATATTAAAATCTTTAAAAAGTTATAAAAACTTGTTTTGTCACCATCAATAGATTTTAAAAGGTTATATAAATGATAAGCACCATATAATAGATGTATAAGGCTGTTGAGGATAGGAGTGATCTTTAAATATTTAAGATTCTTACAATTATTATTAAATTAAATGACAGACTCTGTGTTGGTACTATATATATGTTACTTATGATAATCATTGTTCTCATTTGGTTGTCAGTTCTTCCACTTTATGATATATGTATCTTTATATAACTATATATATATATGCACATTATGTGTTTCTATTTGTTGTCTAAAATTTTCAGTCTCTTTATATGCATTTGAAATAGCATGTTTCTAGTTTTGTTTTCAATGTTTTCCATGAATTTTTCACAGCTATCAAACAACTCCTTGTATTTTGAACAGTCTATTAGCAATTGCATGTTGATGTTTGAATCATCTACATCAAACATTATTATGTTTAAATTTAACAAATACCAATTTGTAATTAGTATACGATCTCTGACAATGATTTAAATAACCAGTGAAGGATATCCCTGCTTCTGCGTAGTGTGGCATTCCAAGAATTACGTCACTATAAAATGCAATGTAGGTTGGATATATTTAGAATATCTCGTCATACTGATTTTTCCGGATTGTAGAGAAAACGTAAATAGTGTAAAGAGAGCTCAAGATACGATAATTTCGTGAGAAACAGAAGGGAAATGTGTAGAAAACTGTTTAAAGACAAACTATTCATTTTTGGGTCTCCTTCTCTTCAATCTAAGTAAGATTTGTTGGGGGTTTTCCACACTATAAAATTAAAATGAATGATGTGCGGGAATGTCACTCTGGTCAACCCCATAGGGGATTCACGGCTTGAAGCCGTCTTTCCCCAAAAATTAAACAAACAAAGATAAACAATAGTGAACAACACATGGACGTCTGAATACAAAAAATAACCCCTTCAAAACAAAATGATCTCCTTCTTTCCGGCTCATTATTTTTTTTTTGGGAGAATATCATTAACGGTACCACCTATATTTCGCCGGAATTTGATTTCGTCAAGTATCTTGTCTTCGTTGAGACTTGAATTAAGTTATTTGAAAATTAAGTTATCTTGTAAAAGAGGGACGAAAGATACCAAAGGGACAGTCAAACTCATAAATCTAAAACAAACTGACAACGCCATGGCTAAAAATGAAAAAGACAAACAAACAACAGCACACACGACACAACATAGAAAACTAAAGAATAAACAACACGAACCCCACCAAAAACTAGGGGTGATCTCAGGTGCTCCGGAAGGGTAAGCAGATCCTGCTCCACATGCGCACCCATCGTGTTGCTTATGTGATAACAAATCCGGTAAATAGTCTAATTCGGTAGGTCACATTCATGAAAGGGAAGGGGATTGTAGTAACGACGTAAGGAACATATCCGATATCATTTGTGAAACGGCTATTCCATAACGGTCAACCAACTCGTGATGGCGTCCGTAAAATTTACGAAGGGATGATTTCACCATTTGGAACTCTTGGTTTAATAGTTTCCTTGTGAGCAGCAACCCTCTATCAAGAAAATCATGATAGGAAATGCAAGCACGGGAATATCGTATCAATTGGGAGATATATACCCCTTATGCAGGTGCTGCTGGAATGTTGCTACTTAGAAATGGAAAGTTCACAATTGAAATCATGTCTTTTGTCATAAAGTTTTGTTTTCAACCGACCCTCTTTGTTAATTTCTAGTTGTAAGTCAAGATATGAGGCCGACTTAACTGTATCTGTAGTATCCTGTATCTCTAGCTCGATTGGATAGATGCGTTCCACATAGTCACCAAATTTTGAATTATTTAGTGAAAGAAATGTCGATGACCGACAAGAATGAAAATGGGTACACCTAAAGCCTAAGAGGCAATCCTGTCAGTTAAATTTCATGAAATTTTTTTACGTTAAGCATTTTAACTTTTGTTATATGAAGTCATTTCTGTACCATTGTTTATGTTTGTATTAGCATAGACATTTGTAAACTAAAGGCCCTTTATATCTTGCTGTTCGGTGTGAGCCAAGGCTCCATGTTGAAGACCGTACTTTGACCTATAATGGTTTACTTTTATTAATTTTGACTTGCATGAAAATTTATCTCATTGGCACACACACCACATCTTCTTATAACTCATAACTATAGAGGTGGAACAAGTGATCACATCTTAAAGCAATACGTGACATAGATATCAATATATAAAGACAGGGCCTCGGTTGTCGAGTCATCTAAATAGTTACTACTGTAATCACTAGCCAGTCAACACTGAGGGTGTGAGTTCGAATGCCGTTCGTGTGGGTGCACTCGACTCTAATCTTAATTGACTATGATTGTCATTTTTCTTATCGAAGGTCGATTGTTTTCGCCGGGCACTCCTGGGTTCCTCCACCAATTTAAACGGGTCTCCACGAAATATTCCAAAATCAGTGCCTAAAAGTGGCATATAAAACAAATAAATCAAATCAAATATATATATAAGAACTAAACTATGTATCAATCTATATTCTATACATTTAGATGAGAAATTACAAGCACCTCCTCTTGGAGCTCCACGAATTCAGACGTTACATGTTCGCATACTAGTTACTTAAATAATTAGGTATTAAGAAATGAGGTACAGTGTAACCTGTGTTTTTCGACAGACTAGGGAACTAGAAAAAAATGTATGATAAAGCAGGATTTCGGAATACACATTTTTTTTTCTGCCAGAATAATCATATTTTGGGACCATGCAAATGTGTGGTTAAAGCAGGATGTTGGAATATCAGGTGTCGGTTAGGCAGGTTACACTGTATTTCACCTTTATTGTACATATGTACATGTATATGTATTTATTCAAATAAGTTGGCAAGGGAAAGAGGAAAGATTATCAAAACATGTTCCAGGTCATGTGTCCTTAGAAACAAACGTTCATGTGTCTTTCGATACAAATATCCAATACCATCTGTCCTTAGTTATAGGTATAATTTGGATATATATTTGTTCCCTTTGTTTAAGTGTTGTTTGCGTGATGCCAACGAAGAAAAAACTATAGAGACAATTAATCATGTACGAAGATTCTGAAAAGGGAGTTTTAAATGAGATGACGGTGGGAAATTTGAATTTCATTTCGGAAAATAGACATTTTTTTATACAACTTATGTACTTTAATATATAATACTTGCAATTTAGAATCAAACTCTTGATCAGAAAATTGATTTTCGATAAAAACAACATCTGCAGTTTCATTTGTTTCGTTATGTATATTGTTATTTTAAGATTAACATTATTGAGAAATACTTCTTTCTTGAGTACATATGTCACTTGCATTTTGAATTCTCAATAATTATAAATAAAATTGTACATCGTGATAGGTGAGGTCGGGACCAGAACCTTTGCATATCTACCTTGAAATCTTTTATGAAATAATTGATAAATTAAGGGGCATGTACCTCTGTATGTCTTTAGTGCCCTATGAATGAGTTTATGGTAGAATATTGGAGTACCAAAGTTGAGATAAAATGCATACTCGTTATCGAAATTTCAAAATTAAATAAAACGGAACATAAATTGTTCAAATGTTATGTCTTTTACTAGGTCCATACCGCTGCTGGTGGGCTGTTGGTTCCGGATGATTCCATCAGCTCAGTATTCAATAGTTTAATACTGAGCTGATTTATGACTTAATTGTTTTTAAAGGTGCCGTTTAAAAATTAGGAAAGTATTAAGAAGAGAAGGTTTCATGCCAATAAGCCAAAGTATGTTTTAGAAGAGTTTGACTGATATGTTTATGTCCTTTTTTACGCATTTGCGCATGTCTGGTTTTCATAATTTAGGTTTTGGAGTTCCTGGTGAAAGTTAATCCAGAAAAGCGTTTCGAAGCACTAAAAGTATGTAGTGTTTTATAGTGTGTGTTTGGTGTTATTTCCTTTTTGGGGTACGGGCAATAAAATTACCCATAGTAATGTCACTGACTCAATTAGAATAAGGTGTACTGGAAAAAGAGAGAAAGATGAGGTACGAAAAAAAAGAGGGGCGAAAGGTACTAACGTTCCTCCAATAAAAATTCAAATATGAAAAAGCACTTATTGAAAAAAGGTTTCTACTGATAACCCTGGAAAATATCAAACCAAACTCATGAAACTTGGCTCATTACACATACATGTATATATCATAACTGGCATCATACCATATTATTACTTTTTTTTAATCTTGAATTTAAAAAAAAGCATTTTGATATTTCTCACTAAATACCTAATGTCGATAAAATGTTGAACTTAATACAGTGTCAGACACTCATAAAACGCATAGAAATTACAGTTTCCTTATGTGCGGCTTTTGCTTATCTACATATGAGAACCTCGTATAATACCTGTATTTGCAAGTAAACAGGAATAGAAAAATCAGTTGTGTACAAGTCATTCAAAATCATATTGTTAATTGTCTGAACGTTCCTTCCTTAGATCATGTACATGAATAGTTTATAATTATAATTTGAGCATCCACAGTAACGTACACAGAAACGTCTTTATCAGAATAGTTAATTAACTTGTTATAACGATAACTGCCATATTTTTGCCTAACAATAAGTAGAAAATGTTAGCCTAACGATATGTGGCACATTCGTGCCTATCGATAAGTGACCCATTGTTGCCTAATGATAAGGAGCATATTGTGGCCTATCGATAGTTTGCATAGTATATTACATCGTTGCCTAAGGTAATTTGTTTATTGTCAAACGATAAGAAGCACATTGATGCGAAACGATAAAATAGAAATAACATATCAAGAATTAATGTAAATAAAAAAAAATTAAAACCTTGTCACATTTGGAATCTAATATCAATTGTTGAACACAATTGTTAACTGCATTAATGGGATAAATAACTCCAATGTCTAATCTACAGACTTAATTCAAAGTGCATGTTGGAAAGGAAAAAAGTCATCAAATGAATTGGTAATATGTTTGAAAATTGCGATAAATTTCCTAATTCCCTATTTGTCAAATTGTTCACAATAACAGAGTAATATCAGATAAACATAAACACTTGTAAGGTAAAATTAACGTACCTGGTTTGCATTTTTTACCTGAAACGAATAACATATTTTTACAGATATCATTAAGTTTGACGTACACCGTATGACATAGTTCCCTTCATTGGTAAATATTGATAATCGGTAAAATATTCAGATTGGTCAAACTGTTGTTGCCAAAGACGTTGCACATAGACGGTGTGAGATGCATGCACAGGAAAATAGATAGTTTCTTGCATTGAGTACTTTATTTAATTTAAAGTCATTAAAAGAATAAATAATCCAAAAATATAAATGTATTATGAAAATCGCCATAATGCTTTAATGCAGATAATTGTGCTCACCTGTCCAACTTGGAACAGTGTTTTACAATTTTCAATTTTGAAGTAATAAGGCTTTTCAACCTCAGGATTACATTACCTTAACTGTATTTGACAAAACTTTTTAAGAATTTGTGGTCCTCAATACTCTTCAAAAATTGTTGTAAAACTATATGTAGATGAGTTGCACAGTTCAAAAAACATCATTTAAAAAAAAAACATATTAGAAGATTTGACAAAAGACTAAATCAAATGTAAATATAGTTCCATTAATATGTTTTTTCTAGATGTGAAATGTTGTAATTGAAAATATTTAGGGTTAAAATTTCATTGAAAATATCCGTATTAACATTACACTTAATATAAAAAAGAAGATGTGGTATGATTGTCAACGAGACAACTCTCCACAAGAGACCAAAATGACAGCAAATTTTAAAAACATTGTGTCTCATGATATCAATAGTTTGATTCTCAAATAAAGATATATCTGCTTTGAATTGGAGGACAATTAAAAGTAACTAATTTTTTTTACATAAATAAGGCCGTTAGATTTCACGTTTGAATTGTTTTACATTGTCTTATCGGGGCCTTTTATAGCTGACTATGCAGTATGGGCTTTGCTCATTGTTGAAGGCCGTACGGTGACCTATAGTTGTTAATGTCTGTGTCATTTTGGTCTTTTGTGGATAGTTGTCTCATTGGCAATCATACCACATCTTCCTTTTTATATAACATAAGCGTTATAGTGAATTTCAAAAGATACATAACTTACTTTGAATTTGTTGAACAATAAAACGCCTCTAACACAAGTGTAATTATGACTGAACAAATAAAAGATATATCTTCTTTGAATGAGTTGAACAAAAAAATGCCTCTAACACATGTGATAATATGACTTCATAAATTAAAGATATATCTACTTACTTTGAATTGATTGAACAATTAACGCTACTAGCACTAGTGTTAGTATATAGTATCGGAACATCCTTTTCAATCTATATGACAACAGGTCTATCCAAATATTTTGTAAGAAATCTTTACATGTAGGCTCTTATATATGCGTGCACATAACCAGACACGTTTTCATAGAAATTTTTATTTGCATTTTCCTACTATTCTGATTTGCTACTTGATACATGATGACGGTAGACTTTTTTCCATCTTCACTGAGTGGAACAGTACTGCATCAACTTTGATTAAGATCGTTAAACATACATGTACAACTAAAGAACAGATTTTTACAGTGCAATCAACTTTACGGTATCCTTTATTTTCCGTTCATGTTTTCAACATGTTTTCAACATTTTAAATAAGAAGATAACTGTATTGTATTTTAAGCTCTGACGGCATCAATTGGGGATTTTATGGTCGCAAATTAAGTTTATTGGCGACGCGTAAGCTTTTTCATATTGAAGAATTTGCTACAATACAACTATCTGGACACAAGAAAGACCATACTTTTCTCTTTTTTGACTATACTGGTCTGTATACATGCCTACTATTCTGGTTTTTAGACTGCACTTGACCCACCAATGCATATAAAATGCATATAAAATTTGAAATAAAATTCAAGAAAAAACAAAATGAATACTCAAGTTGGTGTTTTTGGTAAGAACATTGATCACTTGTCACACCTAATCACAAAAATCCTTGTCGTGATGGATAGTTTTAGAAAAATTCTACTTTTTAAACAAAATTTTAACCCAAATATGGAAATTTCAATTAACCATGCAGTGCCACAGACAGGAAAAGAAGTATAGACTCATGAAAAATTACATTTTGTGAAAATCTTTTCACCAAAAGTTCATTTTATACATATATGCTACTTAAATGTCAACAATTGAGCCATAAAAGTAATAACCCTAAAGAAAAACTTACTTTTGTATGTAGCTGTCTCTTCAACTTTGCTCAAATTTTCAATAAAACTGTGCTACTAAAATTTTCATCAGAAGAAGAAGATTTCATTGAGAAAAAAAATTCTATGTTCTTTTTAATTGAAAATCATGTATGTAATACCACATACACAAAATCTCAATTTGACTCAAACTGTTGTGCTTTATATATATTAATACGTTTGAATGGTGTCTAGTATAAAAATGCATAATTATTACATAATTTCCGTTTTTTCAGTGTAACTTGATACCCCATGATTTTTTTCTTTTAAAAAGTTCTTAAATCATGATGTTTTATCATTCTGGGCACAAAAAGTCCACATGAGCTACTTCCTTGCAGTGAACATATGAAAAAATTACCCTTTGCAGGTTGCAGTCTTGTAATTGACAGCTCCATAGGCTTACATGCAAAACAACTGATCTTTGAAAATTAATAGATAAAAAATGCTACATAGAAAAAAAAATTCATGTTCATATCATATGTACTAATGTGAAATTGTGATTTAATCGAGAAAAAAAAAGGGGTCTTGCCACGAAGAATAAAAAGTTACGCAATCCTGAAGTCAAAACATTTTTTTCTACTTTCTGTTTGCTATTGATACGAGGCCTCACCACTTCCAGTAAACATGATATCCTTCCACTTACCTGGATTGATATCCCAAAAGATGCAAGATTTTTTTAAAAGTCTATATATACATGATATATGTTTCAATTCAGCATAAACCTATAATCAAACAGAAAAAAATTGAGTTCAAAAAAAAATTCAGAAAAAAATGCACTATTTTGTTTCCCTCCATGTTTTGACATGCACCGGAAACTGAGTTGTGATACAAGACTGGTACCTTAAAGTCAAATCTGTATACAATTGTTCTCCGATAAACACAACATCTGCAGTTACATTTTAATCCCACGTAATGAGTTATACATGTTTTAATTTTGCTTAACATGAAAAATTTGAGAAAAACAACTTCCTTGTGAACATCTGTCTTCTGCTTTGTATAATAATAAAGTAAAGTTTACTTCGTGCTATTTGAATCGATAGTGAAGATCGTCATCTGAAACTTTTACAATTTCTGATTTAATTTACATTGTGGGTGCGTTTATGGTTGAGAATTAAGTAAACAAGCTTTCAAAGAATGGATATCCGTTATTGATTTAGCAAATATAAAATAAAGTCGCTCCGGACGCACAAAAATTAAGTGTTTGTGTCATGTACTGACACTGCTAATGGACTGTTGGTTCTCATCAGCTCATTAGTCAGTCTTTTGGTCCTGAAATGATTGCTGAAAAACGTAAAACTAAAATACCGAGGTTATTTAAGAAAGGGGAAGTCCCTTATAGACGTTATCAACCAACAGAACAGATAAAAAACAACTGTTGTATTTATCACTGAAAATAAAATACACTTTTAAAGTCATTCACTCTAAAATTACTATGTTAAAAAATTGGTTCAACAAAAACAAATATTTGGCATTTGCCAACACAGTCGAAATGATCCCAAACATTACTTATTCTTTTTATTGTACAAATTCTGTCTCAATGATTAAACAAACAAAAATCAAGTCCAGTCTCTTTTGAGCAATTTCATAGCTCAAATCACGAGAAAGCTATCGCGTAATTACGAGAAAAAATTCGCGGTTCAACGAGATAATTATCGCATAATTACGAGATAAAACAATCATCATCGAGTAATAACGCAATAGTTTTCTTGTAATTACGCGATAGCGTTTGTTAATACGCGATGATTATCTCGTAATTACGAGATTAAAAAAATGATTATCTCGTAATAACGTGATAATTATCTCATAATTACAAAATAAAAACTTTTTATCTCGTAATTTCGCGATAGTTTTCATGTAATATGCGATGATTATCCCGTAATTACGAATAAATCTATCTCGTATATGTGATAGATTTCTCGTAATTACGCGATAATTATCCCGTTATAACGCGATAAATCTCTCGTGATTACGCGATCATTTTCTCTTAATTACGTGATCATTTTTTTTAATTTGTGACCCTAAAAGGCTTTCGTATAAATGAGAGCAAATTCAAAAATATTTGGCATTTGGTACGTTGTAAATATTTAATGGAGGACAATCAATAATATGTAATTATAACTGTTTATTTTGGTTTATTTATAGTGTTTGTTTTATCATAAATGTAATATCAATGGTTTTAACATAGATGTAATACCCATGGGTCATCTATGGTATTACTTTGTCGTATGACCCCCTTGTATTATTTACTACTTGCTTTCTTAACACAAAGATAAATACGGGTGTTCAGATATTTCTGGTTTCAAGTCTGTCTTTTGTCAAAACTCAATGTTCTGTGAGGATAAATTCTTGCATGGAAACCAGTACTAACGTGACGTCATAATGCATAAGCTATCAAACACAGGAGTTTTTTGTAGGTCAATTCCTTTTCATTTACTTCAGATTTCAACCTCGTGAATAAATGTTTCGTGAAAAGTCAAAATGAAATGAAGAAATATGATTATTACAATATATTGAAATTGATTTGCTTCAATGGATTACATACTATATATATAGGTATTTACTAATCTTTGTACTTGTGTACTCCACTGTGTAAATAACCGCACCAGACACAGTCCAAATGAGTAAAGCGGACCTAACATGGCGGTCTAAATACACTGTTTAACAGATTCCACTTCTATGTTGAAAAGTAAATAAATACTATTCTTTTGTCCATCACATTAAATCGTTTTTGAAAAGTGAATATATTTACAATTTAAACCCGAATCGATAATTAACGTTTTATTCTGCAATTATATGTATATGATACAGTTAAGATAAATAAAACTTGTGTTAATCGACCATGCAATACAATACACATGTTAACACGATTTTTATTTTCATTTTTTAATAAACATAACAACCTTTAAGTTATAGATATTTCTGATTTTCCTATCTTGTATTTAATTTTAATTAGTAACAGTTGTCTAGAAATAATCAGTTAAGACATGAGTCTTATATGTGTGACGAGCTTTCGTCTAACCCTATCTAAGACATAAGTCTTATATGTGTGACGATCTTTCGTCTAACCCTATCTAAGACATAAGTCTTTTATGTGTGACGAGCTTTCGTCTAACCCTATCTAAGGCATACACCAGTGGTGCTTTATTCCAAACAGCTTGAATGCCAAATCAGATACGAATTTGAAAAGTAATTACATGTATATCAAAAATCAAAAACATTTGTGTCGATGCTAGTAAAGACTATCTACGCCCGGAGTAGACAAGACCATATATGTCTAGTGGTAAAAAGGTTATATATGACAAGGGGTAGAAAACGCCTAAGTTTTTTCGACAATTAAATATAACATTAACAATAAATTTACTGAAGGTTGGCGTATAAATGGTATGTCATGTCAACTCTGATGTATACCCAGACTTCGCTTTTACATTTTATTTGATAGATATAAAGATCAGCAGTCTATTATTAGTGATTGTTTACGTACAGTTGTTAATGATGTCTATAATTAAACACATCATAGATACCATAGTGACGTTACGCACGTTTATGCGTCAATACCGTGTAATCAACCAGTCCACACTAATAAACAGCTTTTCCATAAAATCATAACAGTTAAGTTATATAAAATTTATATCCATAGACTAGACAGGTAAATTCTATTCCGAAAACAAAATACAAATTGTTTTATCTTATTTAACAATAGTCTAAAATAAGGACAACATATTGACAAAACGTCAAAAATATGCGTGTCAGACGTAACAGACTATGCGCATAATATATTTAGCAGGGGTGTTTTTGTTTTTAAAACAGTGTCATATCTGCAAAAATTCGAATGGATGATATGCTTTATACAATATTACTGAATATGCGTTCCTGTAACGACCAACGCTATTTTATGGCCAAAAAAACCAAATAGTGTTCATTATGGTCAGATTTAGGAAAATGTTAAGGTTTTAAAGCATAAGATAATATGAAATTAACTTTGTGTCAATTATGCTGACAAAGTTCATAGATAGACCATATCAAAATCAATTTTTTGCAGCACCCACACCACATATAAAAATGCAACGGCTTCTGGCAAATGTCTTGCAAGATGTCCAAATACGGGTTTCGCCGATTGTTACAAATAAACTGTCGTATGCGACGTTATTTATTGAAAATTGTGATTTGTTGCATGCTAAATAGTGATATTCCGTAATTGTACTTTAATCCTACAAAACAGCTACATACTTTTTGATAATTTGCGTAGTCAAAACGACTTCGTTTTCAAAGAAATGAAATGTCTTGCAAGTTTGTCCACTGGATGATTTTCATACGTTTTCAACGTTGTCGATTCGGGACGCTATTTATGGTGCATCATTTGTATATTTCCTTAGATAGAATTTCTTGATATCAACATGACCACAAAGTATAAAAAAATAGATGATCGGGGTTGTTCGTTTAGATTAGGTTCTTAAGTGGTGAAAAAGTTGTGTATTACGAGAGGATAAAAAAATCATCTTTTTCAAATTTTCAAATTGGGGAAGCGTAAAACTTTTTTTTTCATTCCTCTGCAATAAGATTCATATGTATAGAACATCAAAGTGAAAATAAAATTGGGCCTAAAGCCTGGCTATATACCTCTTCACATCATACAAAGCTTGTAAACATATGAGATGAATATAATAAACCTTTTTTTTCTGACAATCGTTTCATTTCTTAATCTAGTTGTTGCGTTATTAGAAAAAGTCAAGTGAATTTTATAAGCAAGACCCGTTTAACTTTTAATTCCCGACAAACTTTTTTAATTAAAGCAAAATATATATCTTATTCCTTTTCGGATCTAAATGAGGAAACATTGCATTTTACATATTATATCAATTGGTTTCTGGTAAAGAGTTGTCACATTGACACTCATCATACCGTATATATCTTCTCATTTCATATGCAATACCCGAATACGATATATTTGTTTGTTTGGTGCTTACATGACTTTCAGCTGGAAATATTTCATGCATATTCAGTACAACCAAACATTAAGAAGTATCCATATTGATGTGAAAACAATAATTGCAAGCGAAATAAAAAAAAAAATATCCCTAATAATCATTACCCGCCGTAAAACGTAAAAATGTGACGTTACCATTTGAGACGCAATATCGTGCGTAACGTCAGTACCTTATCCTGAGATAAATGTGACCAAAGATATCAGGCTTATATATCAGTTGTTTACTTTAACCAGGTTAACCCAACCATTTTTTTTACCAAGTCAGGAATATGGAAGATGTTATCAAATAGTCCATTTCTATGAATTTTGGCGTTAGTTTTAGGTGCATTACAGTGTTCCTGGTTTTTCTTTGTTTTCCTCTTATAGTTGATGTGTTTCCTTCAGTTTAAGTTTGTGACCCTGATTTGTTTTCTCTCAGTCGATTTATGACTTTTGAACACCGGTATACTACTGTTGCCTTTATTTATAATTTTTCATATTAAACGCGCGCGTTTCATCTACGTTAGACATAAGTTAATGCATGTTGCAAACCATATCAAAAATTAAGGACTGAATAAACTCATCAACATATACCAGGAATAATATTCGGTTCGCCCGGCGTGTGTTTCGTCTAAAAAAAAGACTCAGTTTAATAAAACGACAAGCCACAAGGTCGTGCCATAAAGGCACAAAAAGAATAACTGCCTACTTATATACATTTATTTAACTCTTACCACAACAGTCTTTGTTATCCCTTCACACTGCCTTTCAGACCAACTCGATCAACCTCGATCAAGACAGATTAAGATATCGGGTGACTGGTCTGACTCAATCGACAAGAATAATGGTGGTGGACTATCTTTGTCGTCATCGATCTGACTTTCTATCCTAGAGTTACATGTCAAAAATGTTTGAGTAAGGATCAAGAAGCCAAGCACTCGAGAAGAGATCGAGAAGCGGGCGAGAAGCGGGAAAGGATCGTAGATAGGGTAAATTTGGTCGGAATACAAATATTTTACCAATCAGTACTCGATCATCTCGACCTTTGCTCGACTAATATCCGGTAATTTCCCGGTCAAAGCCAACCTGTTTGATATTTGGTCCAGATTAACTCGACCAATGCCCGATCACTTCATGATCACTGCGACTTCTATATTTTCTTATCCCAGACCAACTTGACCAATACCCGATCTCTATGCGACCACAATCGACCACTCTTCGATCACTACTCGGCAATACACGAGTACACATGAGTGATACACGAGTTTCTAATAGTGTGTGCAGATCTTATTAACTCCTAATGTTTTGCTTCCGCAAAAATATTATGTCACTATCAATTTTAAGTGTACACAAATTCCTCCATGTACAGTACGTGTCTTTATAATGTCTTAAATTTAAAAAGAGATTTAAAAAAAAGGAACAATCAACCCGATACAGCCTACGGAAAAAAGATAGGGATAAAAAAACAAACAGCACTCCACATAACAAAATATAGAAAACTAAAAACGTAGCAACACGAAACCCAACAAAACCTGGGATTAACTCATGTATTCCGGAAGGAGGCAAGTAGATACTGCATGTTGGCCCATGAGGATTTTTCAAATATGAAAGTAATTGTGCATTCAAGTTCATTATTAGACAGCTGATGACTAGTTTAGCCCAATGTTTGTTTTTAAGAACATAGAGATTATATTTGACCTGTTTTAGGGGCCATGTTTTGGTTGACTGTTCTTATTTTCCGTATGTCCAGAAATTTTTGTAGTATTAAAAGAAGAAGAGGTGATATAATTGCCAATGAGACAACTCTCCGTATGACACCAAATGACACAGAAATTAACAACTTTATGTCACCGTACGGTCGAATGTTTACAAATACTTTCTTCACACGAACTTTTTGACGCAATTTTACACAAAAATAAGACGAACACAAATTATTTTTATTTAAATTATTGATAGATATATGTAAACAGTTTCAGAAAAAGTATCACTATAGAGAATCGAATTTCTATTGTTGGCCTTATTTACCCATCTTCACCCCTTTTTGCAATATTTTTTTTTAACAAAAACAAGCTGGTTATTTCCATAGATACACAAACAAGAAATATTTGTAACTACTGGATATCAAATCTATGGAAAATACTGATTACACACATATGTACATATATGACACAAACAGTAGTAATCATGTGTAAGAACGCAAGGAAAAGGGGATGGTAAAAAAATATGTATATTGCTATTTAACATCAGTACTAATCCAGTGACAAATTTCAGTTTGTGGCGTCATTTTCAAGAAAAAGGTAGAAAAAGTCCCATAACATATCAGCATCCTACTTCCCTCTTATGAAGTTGTTATGACCATTGGGGTCATCTTTGTCGAAATCCTGTAAGTCTCTCATACGATTGATTTTGCCATTTGATTAGGGACCTTCCGTTTTGAATTGTCCTCGGAGTCAGTATTTTTATGATTTTAGTTTAAACTGCCCACACGCCGTGTCGGCCACTACCTCGCCTTGATTTATCGGTGCCCGTTGCTGTCTATGCCTTCATGTTCGTGTTCTACGATTTCTTCTCTCTCTTCAAACTCTGCCACACCTATTAACTTGTATCTCTGAGCTCTAACTACCTTGCCCTCTGCTTTTATTCCATGTACATATTTTAAATGTATGATTTTATTGAAACCTTCTGTGAACTACTGAATCTAACCAAATAAACGGAGAATGTGTCCTTGGGACACAGATAATATGCCCAAGTTTGTATATATATAATGTTATAAAGAGTCATTACCTAAGAACGGTAAAAGTGACACCACCAAAATTCGCACTTGATCTGTGTTTATGGTAATAAGCATTGTGTATACATTTTATATAATTTGGTTGAGGCAAACTTGATACAATTAGAGAACGGGAACTAATTTTTGGGACGTACAGGTACGAACTTATGTACGGACAAGAGTAACACGCTACAGCGGGTCATATAAAAAAAAACTTTTTTATACTGAAATTGTAAATACCAGACCAATTCCCGACTATCATTACGATGAGGTCGATCTGGTCTGGTCGAGATCAAGCTGATGTTGAGTATAGTTAATTTGGTCTAGCTAGTAGAGAAAAGATTGTGTAGCGCTCGTGAATTGGTCAGAATTATCGAATATGTATTCAATTAGTGGTCGGGTTGGAGTCGGGATGGTCGAGTAAAGTTCGTGTACAGCCGGATAACAGTCGGGTAGAAGTCGTAAACAGGCCCGATCAGGAATTTGGTCACGCTTGATCGTGGAAATTTGGTCAATCGTGATCATCGAGTTGATCTGATCGGCTGTGTGAACCTAGCTTAAAGCTATCACACTGCCGATCAGATCAATTCGATCAAGCCCGATCAAGACATATTACTTGATCAGAAGACTGGTCTGACTCAATCGACAAGAATGTTCGGGATAGTCTACCTTGTTCGACTTCGATCTGACTTTCTACCCGAGAGTTTTTGACATGTCAAAAACATTCGAGTAAGGATTAAGAAGCAAGTCACTCGAGAAGAGATCTATCGAAAATTCGTTGATCGTGTAGAGATCGAGTTTAGTCGGAATACAAAAAAATTACCAATCAGTACTCGATCATTTCGACCCTTGCTCGACTAATTTCCGATCATTTCCAGATAAACTCGACCAATGTCCGATCGCGTCCGGATCATTGCGACTTGTATATTTATATTATCCCAGATCAACTCGACCAATACCCGATCCCTTTGCGACCACATTCGACCACATTCGACCACTCTTAGATCTCTACTCGGCCGTACACGAGAACACATGACTGCTACACGATTCTCTAAAAGTGTGTGCAGATCTGATGAACTCTCATAACTATGCGTCCGCAAAAATATTTATTGGCAACATTATTTTTAACTGTACAAAAATTCCTCCATGTACAGTACGTGTCTTTACTTTTGCAAGGAGAGGTAACATTTTAAAAGAGAGACAGAAGACACCAAAGGAACAATCA
This sequence comes from Mytilus edulis, assembly GCA_019925275.1. Lineage (NCBI taxonomy): Eukaryota > Metazoa > Mollusca > Bivalvia > Mytilida > Mytilidae > Mytilus > Mytilus edulis. The sequence continues at coordinate 82,988,680 of CM034354.1, read as the reverse complement.
AACTCAGAGGTCGAAAACAAACTGACACAGCCATAGCGAAAAACGGTAACCGATTTTGTTACCTGTTGGCCCGGTTGATTACTAGCACGTGCCATTGAACTCGACCGTTTTAACTAAAACAGATTTTATTTTAAATCAACGCCATATATATATATACAAAGTATATACAAAGTACTATATACATATTATATGGATAAGAAAATAAATATTATAAGGATATATTGTTTGAATGAAAATTTTTATACGGTGATACTTTAACACCGTCCCGACAGAACTGAATGCAGTATATGATCAGGTTTCGGGATCCGGGAAGTCTTTTTTCGAATTTTCGAATGTCGGGAATATTTTTTTCCAACTTTAATAGAGTAACTCGCACGAAAAAAAAATAAACATACCAAAAAAGCAACAGCTTCAACGGTAAACTAGGACATATATCAACAGAAAACGAATTAAAGAAACTGTCATGCATAAAACAAAAATATGCATGACTGTGTTAATTTGCCTCCGCTGCATTTCTGTGGATTGTCTCATTGGAAATCATACCACCTCTCCTTAACTTTTTTAGGTTACGTTTAGGATTTTCCGTTACTAATCTTCAAATACAAAAAAACATTTTTATCGGTGTTCACAACATTTCAAGGTTAAATTTATGGCATACATTCTGGTGTGTATACAATTAACGTACGTCCTTGCATTTAATTATCAATATATATTTATATAAACTAACATTTATTAAAAAATAAACAACATATATATATAGACGAATAATTTATTAGTTCCTCAACAAAACAAGAAAAGAAATAAAGAATTAACACAAGATTTAATCTTTTTTTTTTAATTAATCAAAATATACTTCAAATTCTAATAATAAAATACATATATACATGTATTAATCTAAAATGCATTATCGAGTAGAAGGGGCGCAACTCGTGGTATCAAACCGGTATACTGAACGGATCTAAACAGAGTCTGAAAATTTTGAACTTTCTTTTGTATCCATGGTCTGTTTTGGTCTGACACGGTCTTAACGGGTCTAAACAACCCGCTAGACGATTCAGTCTTTACCGTCTTGACATGCCTTAACGAACTGATTTACCTGATGAGGCTATCGATCTGAACGGCGACTAAACGATCTTAAATATCTTGACGATTTTTTCTAGCGGTAAATCCAGTCAATCAAGATGTGATCAGACCAAAATGACCGTTTCAGACTGAAATCGTGCTACTAGTGCGACGAGAAGACAAACAGCAGTCCACATAGCATAGAAAACTAAAACCTTAGCAACACGTAACCCAACAAAACCTGGGATGATCTCAGATGTTCAGGAATGGAAGAAAATTCTGCAATTTAACACCGGTGGATTTTTCAAATATTAGAGTAATTGTGCAATAATATTCATTGTTAGACTGCTGCATGTGCTGGTGACTAACATATCTTTCAAAGTTGGTTTATAAGAATATCAAGATTATATTTTACCTGTTTAATGGGCTATTTTCTGTCTGTCCGTATGGTACAATTTCCAATGAGACAATTCTTCACAGAACACCAAATCACACAGAAATTATGAATAACAACTATAGGTCATCTTACAGTCTTTTTTTTTTCCATCCGAACTTTTTGGCGTAATTTCACACAAAAATGAGACGAAAGACAAATATTTTTTTTTATTTGCTGCGAATTCTTTCAAACAGTAACGATAGTACAAACTGTTCAAGATCCCAAATTTTGATCCTTTGTTTCTAACATACTTTTGCAAGTTTGCATTAACTTTGACAAACTATACACTCGCTGCAAATGCGTCTACAGTTTGTTCGTTCGTCGTTTGTTAGTTCAAACGATGCATTTCTTTCTAACTTTGACATTAAATCAATTATCTAAACTTGTTCTTGCTGGTCATAACTCAAAACATTCTCTATAATTTCTCAAAATTTCAATCCCCTCTAACCACACGATGCATTTGTTTCTACCTCTGTTACCATGGTTACGTTTAACAAACTATAACAAACGACACACAACGTTTACAAAACTCTGGTTAGAAAGAAATGCACTCTTGATCTCTTGATATATATATCTAAACTGTTTTAGAAAAGGTATCACTCCAGGGGATTGAAATTCTACTTTGGGTCAAATTTTGGGGAAATATGTGACATCTTTGCCCTCTTTTTGCAATATATTTTTGGAAAATACATACAGGTTGTTGCCATACAGCAAAAAGAAAATAAATATCTTTAACCATTCAACTACTGGATATCAAATGTATGAAAAATACTGATTACATATACTTATAAAAATAAAATTGAGAAGGAAATGGGGAATGTGTCAAAGAGACAACAACCCGACCATAGAGCAGACAACAACAGCAAAAGGTCTTATGCACATATATTTGACAAACAGTACGCTTTTATTTGTAAGAAAGCAAGGAAATGGGGATGGTAAAGTTTATGTTTATTGCTATCTAACGTAAGTACAAATCTCATTTTGTGGTGTCATTTCCAAAAAAGAGCAATAAAACATATCAGTGTCCACTATGAGGAAGTAAGTTCCTGTGGGTTTAATGACTCACCTCACCAAGGGTCGCCCTCAACTTTTGTGGGGGAAATTTGGTTGATCAATTGTTTTAAGGATGTACACCTCTGAGGCACCAAATATTTCTAGAATTAAACTTTTTTTCTTAACCTGATTTTTTGGGTTTATATGACTGTAAAAAAATAATTGGCGAAGAAAAAAAATCATATGGTGGTGCACTTCTTGATTGCTACGGCCCTTTGAAAATACCCAATTTTGATGCTTTTTCCATATTTCATCAATTTTTACATTTTTTGGGGGCTATTATCGTGGAAAAAATCACAGTTTTTACAATTAAACTTTTTTTCATACTTTCAATAAAGATGAAGTGGACCAATCAGAATAAATTTAACTTTAAAAAAAACTATAGGTAGGTGGGCGTTTACAATGAAAGCGTGAATTTCAGACCTAAAAAATGTAAATCAACTTCTTTAAAATTTTATTTCAAGAGTTATTTTGAATACCTCTATTATAGACCTGTTTGTAAACAAAAAGTGCAATCTTAAATACTCTTTAAAATGATATTATTTTCATAATTTATGTACTGTTTCGTAGGGGACATTTGTCCACTATCGAAACTGCTTCTAAACATCTTATTGCAATTTTAAATGTCTCCTATAGACATTCCAGTTTGTTTTACTTTGTATACTAGAAATATCTCATTTTTTTCTGAATTGGAAATCATTTTTATCGATAAAGATTAGACAGTACTTCACATATTGCACGAATATACTTGAAAAAAGAGTGAAAAAAGACTGCGTGGTAGTGGTAGTGTCCACTACGAAACATTTTTCTCTCATACTTGTTTCGTAGGTGACCGTTTCATAGCGGACATATTCACATGTTTTATTTTTCCCCACAATCCACATATTGCAATAGTAACAAGACTGATTGTATTCATCAAAGCACGTATAAAGCTGTACACTGATATATTTTTTTCATAATTTTAAAACCAAATACTGAAGGAGATTTTACCCGTTTCGTAGTACAAAAATACGGTATCACTCTAGTCCATTTGATGTGCTCAATTTTTTTTTTACCAACAATTTAACTGTCGTAAAGTGGACATTTTGTCAGGGACACACCTTCTAAAATTAAAAAGCCTTTGTCAAAAGCTGTTTATTAAAATATGTTGGCTCTAAATATACTTTTGAATTATTAAAGAACTTATATTAAGTAAAAATAAAATTTATTTCTACCTTTTTTTTACAATATTTTAGAGTATGGATGTTGAACAGGCGGTCTAGGGACATTGCCATTTTCCCGGGTTATTTTGGACCATTCAGGAATCAATAAATCTTATCAATCCCTCTAAAAATAGACTGTTTCTTTGCTTAAAAATGTTAAATCTAATTCAAAGTACTGACTGAACAAAAAATTACTTACAAAGATCAAACACATATTTTTTTTTTAAAGTGGCTGGGACAAGAATTCACGTTTTTATTGAAAAATCGTCCCATGTGTTAATAAAAGAAATTTTTATCATATTTTGATGCTTTTTTGTGTCAAATTCACCATGCTGTCAACTTTGTAAATTTGTGATTTTTCTCAGTTTTCAGAACAAAAACATATTATTTCAACTTTTTTGTTATAAAATTAATGTTTGAAAAAATACATAAGTTATATATATCTAAGAAATTTGAAAAGACAATTCAATTCAAAGCTTTATTCGGCATGTTATATAACAAATAAACATAAGCTCTTAAATTTGAGCTTTTTAATAACCGACAAAAATGATATGGGATATACATCATTGTAGCATATAATTATTGTATATAAATTTAATGTAATTATTCAGCTCAACTTTGGGCACTGTGAATAACAATAAAAACTTTTCTAAAAAACTATTCTTTAAGGAATCACTGAATCATGCTTTCCTTGCTGTTGCGGTCACACAAGTTTTTTAAAAAGCTCATACTTTGGTTAATCTATTTCTGGTTCCCGGATGTAAAACTTTTCCGCTTTTTCTCGCCGCCATATTGGACAAGGATACCAGTGACGGACTGATACCATTTACAGATTTTGGCATCGTTTCGATAGCCGTACCAGTAGCTAGTGCTGGTTACTTTGTAAGAATAACATCGTTAAAGAAAAGTAATCAAAGGTTTATATTGTGTAAAAATCACTCGTCAGTTATGATAGTTTGTTTTATTTGTCCAATGGGGAGTTCGACCTTCGCCCCAGTGAAGAATTTTTGGCTTCAACACGTGCTTATGTAAGATTTAAGAGGATTTTCCCCTTATAGGAGATGGACATAACGTTACATGTACCTGAGTTTGTTAGGGTCAAGATTTACGTTTAAATTTTGCCACAATGCTCACAAATGTATAAAATAAATAAATATTATAAAATTGTTCTAAATTTAACAGCTGAATATCACTGCTTTATTTTGAAACCTTAATAAAATTAATAGCAATACACTTCTTTAAGTTTCTAGTGATCCTTCAATTATTGAAGATTATTCTGAAGTCTTGAAAGGCTATACTGTATAACTTTGTTCTTTAGTCTTTAGTCTTTAGTATGCGTCATCTTGACACTGATTTTCTCATATGTAATTTGGTCACTTGCGCGTTTGTATACATTAATCACGTTTGTATTTTCTCTTTGTACTTTCACTTTAATTCAGATAGGCGCTGTTGATACTGATTTATAAAAACAAATGATCAAATCTTTGAGTATCGTCTATAAACTCGGAAACTGCATATTGTATGTCTGCACTGGCTTCGGTGTTAAGTAATTCTTCTAGATCTAGATTAAGTGTTCCGGTTTTGAAATATAATGACTGGCGGAGTTTTTCTCTATCCAAACTGTAATTGTCACAAGATAATAAAAAATGTTCTACAGATTCTATTTCTCCGCAAGTACATTTGTTGTCTTCTACATGTCTGTTAATGAAATGTTGATACCCCTTTAGTTTGGAGTATCCTGATCTGAGACTGTTTAGAATATTGAAGTGTTTTTTTGATGGGAAGTCGAGTTTGATTTTTTTTGATGCATCTGGGTGATGATTAAAAAATCTTCTCCCAACCTCACTAGATTCCCATTGTGTTTTCCATTTTTTAATGACTGATGTTCTCGCCGCTTGTTTGATGTCTTGTTTTGTTGTGATTGAAGACATTTCCTCCCTATTATCTGCCTCTTTTGCCGCTGCTTTTGCCAGACGGTCAGCTTGTTCATTTCCCTCTATATCAGAGTGCCCCGGTGTCCAAATGATGTTGATAATAAAACCTTTTTGTTCCAATTTTTTTTTCCTGTTTTTGATTTCTTGTATGGTTTTGTGATAATTTTCTGATTTCCAATTTAAGGTTATAATGCCTATGGCGGATTGACTGTCAGAGTATAGGTTAAGTTGTTTCACATTGCGGTAATTATAATTGTCTATTTTTTCAAGCACAAGTTTAATGGCTACTAGTTCTGCTAGTAGTATTGATCCTCTGTTTGATACAGGGTACTGTATTGTTTCCTCCTCTTCATTATTGTATATAATGGCTCCTGCACCACAAGGCCCAGGATTTCCCATGCATGAGCCATCTGTGAATGCCACTGTTGTATTTGGAGGAAGTTCTTCTAATTGTTGTTTTATAAGTCTTTGTCCTTCAATGGCTTGTTCACTGGTTCTTGTTTTGGAACTTCCCAATGTGGTCCAGTACTCCGGTGCCCTTCTTATTGCACACATGCCACGACATTCATATTGCTGTTCAATATTGTTTACTTCAATTGATGTTTCCTTTTTCATATCATCTGCCTGTAGTATCATTTTTCCAATTGGAGAGATGTAAGTTTCCGGATTAGATTCTGTTTTCCAGTTTTCTAGCTTTTTTTTAATTGGGACTGTTGTAAAAGATGAGGTAATTTTTGCCAATTCTCTAATTGCTATTTCTTCTCTTCTCAGTTCTAAAGGTAAGACTCCACCAATTATCTGAAGAACTTCAAGGCTGGAAGTTGAAGGCATATTAAGGCATAAGGCAAGGCCATGTCTTTGAACCTCATCTAACTTGTGTAGGTTTGTTGAATTTCCAATCTGCCAAACACAGCTTGCATATGTGATGGTTGAACAAACAAGACTTTGGTAAATTTCTATTAGTCTTTTTGTTGGAATATTAGCAATACCCTTAATTTCTCTAATTATACCTAATGATCTTTTTGCTGTTTTCAGTACATTATCTATATGAGTATTGAAAGTCAGTTTTTGGTCAAGTGTAACTCCAAGAATTTTAGGATTGTTGTTGTGTTTTAAAGTTCCATTACCAAGCTTAAGTAGAACGGATGTAGTATTTTGTATACTTTTACTGAAAATACAATATTCTGTTTTTTCTACACTCACTTTCATTCTCCATTTGTTGCTCCATTCATTCACCTTGTCAATATCTGTTTGAAGATCTTGTTGTAGAATATTGATGTCCTCACCTGTGTGCCATATGGTTGCATCATCTGCAAATTTACATTTCTGTGCCAGAACGGTCTGAAAAATATCTGCTATAAAGATGTTGAATAAAATAGGGGATAAGACTGAACCTTGTGGTAATCCTGTATGTGTTTTAAATAGTTCTCCTTTTGTGTTGTTGATGTTGATTACTGCTTCACGGTTATTTAAAAAAGAATGAACCCAATTCCAGATTTTTCCTTTGATTCCATATTGATAAAGTTTTACTAATAGTCCTTCTCGCCATATACTGTCATAGGCTTTTTCAAAATCAATAAACAAAGCAAGCGTAATCATTTTCTTGTTGAATCCCCCATATATTGATTGGATGAGTGACAATAAAGCATTGACTGTTGATCTGTATTGTCTAAATCCTTCCTGTTCATTATCAATGATGTTGTTGGTTTCAACATATTCTTCTATTCTGTATAGAACTATTCTTTCCATCAGTTTGGATACTACACTAGTTAAACTAATTGGCCGGTATGCTGAAGGGTTATTGTAACTAAGTTTGTGTGCTTTCTTCAAAAATTTTACATTTGCCATTTTCCAATTTTGTGGAAGTATTCCTTCTTCCCATGATCTGTTCATAATTTCTAATAATTTGTCTAAAAATTCTTTTCCAGCATTAATAAACAGCTCTGGAAAAAATCCATCTGGTCCTGGTGCAGTTTCTTTCTTTAGTCTGAAGATGGATCCTTCCAATTCATCCATGGTAATACTTTGGTTATATTTGTCATCATCCATTTCTTGGTTGTCACTATCTAATGTTATGTTGATGTATTCTTTAGTTGTTTCCTCATAAAACTTGTTGTCAAATTTTCTTGGGTCTAGGTGTTTTCCTCCAAAAAATACTTTTTCCAATTCCTTTGACTTTTCTTTCTCCTCGAAAATTACATTGCCATCATATTTTATGAAAGGAAGTACCTTGTTGTCTGAGGTTTTCTTGGTTAATTTTTTGAAAGCTCCCCATCTTTCCTTTGGTGTTTTTCCTGATCCTATCACGTCACATAGTGTTGTTGACCATTCATTTTGGGCTTTATCTTTGATTACTTCTAAGTTCTTTTCCGCATCTATTATTTTATTAAAATTTTGAGGGATACTTCGTTCTTTAAAATGTCTCTGTGCCTTGTTTAACTCTTTTTTTGCTAACTTTACATCTTCATTCCACCATACAGGATGTTTAACTTTTGGTCTATTTTGATGATATTTATATTTCGGTATTACCTGTTCCATACATGCTGTCATACAACTTTCAAAACATTCATACCATACTTCCAAAGAGTCATCATCTTTCAAAAGCATATCTTTGAAATATTCTTCTGTGGTTTCCTTCCACTCTTCCCAATTGCATTTCCTTATATTCCAATTTTCTTCATCATTATTGCTTGTCATTGAATTTCCCTTTTTACTTCCCATATTCAAATCTAACATTATGCAAATGTGGTCTGATGTAACCTTTTCATGTGTTAGTGTTGTACACTCTTCCACAATATTATAAATGTTCTGTGAAATTAGGGCTAGGTCTATAATACTGTCACAATTTCTACGTGTTGCTTGTCCATCATTTACACAAATTAAACTTGTTTTTGTCATACATTCTTCCAAAAGTTCTCCATGTTTGTTTTCTGTTTTGTTGTTCCATTCAAATGATTTTGCATTGAGATCTCCTAGAATTACCAAATTTTCCAGCTTCTGTTTATTAATTTCTGAACATAATTTCTTCATATGTTCTGTATTTTCTGGGGTAATATATGGCACCCATAGGTTTATCTTCTTATTTTGTTGGTCTTTTATTTCCAGACAGACCATTTCGAAATCATATTTTTCATATTGTTGTCTTCTTTCTGCCACAAATTCCAAATTTGGCTTGATGCATATTGCCGATCCTCCTCTTGATTTATCTTGATTTGTTCTTTGACGCATGTAAGGCCTTTCAAGGAGTCATAATTATTTGGACTACAGGGCCGTAACTAGCCTCTTTTAATAGTGAGGCAAAATAGATTTGCCAAGCGTAGCGAGTCGAAAACATTTTGGCGAGGGGTCTGAAGCTTTGAGAAAAATAACGCAAAATCGTGCATTCTGAGCGTTTCCCGGACTTTTTTTTCTTTGAAACGCAATTATTTTTTTGCTATTTTTTCGACAATATTCTGGTCTCAAAGTTAAAACATAGATTAATTGTAATTTAAGACTTTTAGGTTTCACAGGGACAACATTAAAAGTAGACCGATATGTAGGATAAAGCAAAAATCGTAAATCTCATAATCATTAAAACCGGATCTGTCTGTCGATCTGTTGTTGCCTTGTATAGTGCTTAGACTTCTTTTATTATTTTTTTTACTAGATTTAAATATAGTGACAGTGCAGTATTATAATTATACTAGTAATGAAAAGTCATCACTAAGGACCATCTTGACCTTGTTTTACGGTATTAATGATTCTTTTATTGTTGAAGACCCTACAGTAACTATCAAGACGAAGAACAAGAATAAAAACCTGACCATTGATCATTGTATTTGTTTCTATACATTGACTTTGTGTGAGATTAGGTTCCGTGCACGTTTACTCCATATTGCTTTATTTTCTGTTAAAGGGTCTGAACTTATTGCAAGTCTAACCCTTCAATGTAAAAGGTCATATTGCAATGCACTGATGTTTTTATAATTTATATAGATGACTTGATACGGAAAAATTTACCATGTCAGCTATCTAGTTTTTTCTACAAAAAAGAGCCAGTTTTCTTTGATATCAAGTTCTATTCTCCATGCAGAAACGACATTTATTTTTTGCTGTGTCCATTATAGCATCGTATATTCTTAAAATATTTTCTCACACAATGTCTGGACATCGGTGGACATGCAACATTACAAAACCAAACGCTTACAAATGAAAATCAACACTCAGACTATAGTCATAAAGTAGGACAATAAATGAACAAAAGACAAACCCGAGACACAGAAGTACAAACAAAAGAAAAACCCGGGACACAGAAGTACAAACAATAGACCATCTACTCTGAAAACTAAAAGTGAAATAGAAACATGGATCACGAAAACATGCAGGAGCAACAACAGATAGTAAAGAAAACATGCTTCTTGCAAGAGACTTTCAGTGAAATCAATTTGATATGCAGACAATATTTTGTTTCCGTTTTTTTTTTTTTTTTAATTTCCAACATGAGGCATTTGCCTCATTTGCCTCAATGTAGTTACGGCCCTGGACTAAACACTTACCAAAACATTTTTATAAGATTTATTCAACACTAAAAAAAAACAAAAAATGTCAGAATCTTGCTTTATATAGAAACAAAGATTTTTATAATAATTAACTATGTACACATTCCAAAATACAAATGTAGTATTAAAATTTATTCAACACGAAAAAAAACTACAACATTGTCTCACCTTATTTTGTGACAATGAGGACAACATATGTATAGCAGTACACTTGATTACAAAGTTGTTAATGACAAAACCAATAAAAAAAAAGGATGCAAACAGACTTTGGGCGCGAGCGTGTAGGATGAGAAAGTGAAAGGGGTGAACATTAATGGCAGTCTGCACCAAAAACTTTTTCAACTACTAGCCTGAGGACTAATATTCTGACATTTAATTTTTATGGCCCCGCAACGAAGTTGTCGGTGCCATGTAGTTTTACCCTTGTCCGTAATTCGAAAATTCCATCATTCCGCAACAAACCATTATACAGACTCTTTTTCTAAACGCCTTCAGATATTGGGCTGATTTTTGGTATGTGAGTTAACCATAATGAGTTACAGATCAAGTTTAATTTTTTTTCCGCTCCACTAATTTTTTCCGAAATTACGGCAGTGTTCTCCCCAGGCCCTTAAAGGACCACGGGCCCGCGATGTATAATTTTTCTACCGTGGTGGTATCGTTCTTGCCGCGATGTATAATTTTTCACTGTGGTGCTAAAATTTTCGGTAAAGAAAATCATATAACGGTAAACCTTTCCGTGGGGTATAAAATTGCAGATGAAAATTGACCAGTTCAAACCAGTTCAATCCAGTTCTGACAACCAAGATTGTTTACACCACGTGATCGATTTACCTTTTGAGGTAACCTTGATGTTTGGGTTTAATCGATGTACATGATTCTTGTGTTTCAATTAATTAAGAGATCATAACTTAATGATCACAGACTTATGAGACTTTTGAGGGACAAGCAGACATTTGTTAATAAACTCTATTACTCCAGCCTTTGGTCATAAATGATTTGCATATTTTTAAAACATGAGTTACTTCCCCTGATTTAGCTTATTACAAAAATGTACTCCTAAAATATTATCCATCATTTAAAAAAGAAATAATTATATATATAAAGTACAAATTGAATGTAAAATTATATAAGGATGTTACCTCAAGGATAAAAACTTTTTTTTAATATACAAACAAAAATACATTGCAAACTATTTTTGACAATCATACTTTTGTTAAAGCACAGACATATTATATTAAATAGGTAGTATATCCTTTTATACATCTGTCAAAGTCGTTAAACACTTCCATATATATGTACATCTACTGACTGAGCTAGGGCTGTATATTAAAACAAGGTTGTTATAGCTGAATAGTAGTAAAAAAGTTTAATGATTAACTTTTACAAAATAAGTTGACAATGATTGGAACTCAGCTAGACATGACAGCTAGATTGTCTAAAAATTTCATGTCTAAAGCTATGGAAAATAGTATTTAATTTACTAAACGTTCTACATTAAAATTTAATCTTGTTTAAAGTTAATTGTTATGGTGTAATCTAACAAAAATGGGGAATGTGTAGTGTAACTATACAAGTATCAGGACAAAATTGGCTTGATCAAAGTATAAAAAGTGACTAGTTTAAAGAATAAAAGTGCTTTCTGTTATTTATTCTTAAAAGATATTTAAGTATACAAACTGTTTGATTTACTTTATTTTACAAAACAAAAGACAAAAAGGTAATGGCACAAAAACTAACAAGAAGAAAAAATAAGCGATGCAACGCGACACGACATATTGGGCTTAAATTAAAATATTGTTTGTTTGCCCTTTACCGACCGACCCTATCAATTCGTTCCGCCTGAAAATCTTTTATTTGTATTTACCAGCAAGATTTTATTTTATTTTATTTTTTCGTTCCTACAAAAAATCTTATATTTGTATTTCCCGCTCAAAACTTTTTTACCGGAATCCTCGGGTTTTATCTTTACGTATAAGGTCCAGTCTGTTTGGTATCACCTGAGCGTTTGACATGAACATTTGCATTTGAAGTTTCAAAGCATTTGTTTGAAATCGATGTTGAACGCTTTCTGAAGGAATCATGATATGAAGTACGTTACTCTGTACCTTTAAACTTAAAGAGCAGGGTTCATTTACAAAAAAGTTCGTTTGATACAAAAGTATTTACGTGTGTACAAACTAATTTGTAAACGGACGTTGTATTCTATGTAGGGATGGCCTTTTGTGATCCGCATATCAGAATGATTATGTTAACGATGCCGCTAAATTATTTATATCTGACATGAACCAAAAGTGACAAAACCCTGTAAAGTGGAGAATATCTGGCAGTAAAATCTCCAAGTTTTCCATACAGATCATTTATAAATGTGATGCAAAATACGTGACAATTGAGTTTTAAGTCTTATATTGGAAAAAAAGGCACACACGAAATTTATAACACTCTAGGGACTTTTTCTACTAGTAATTTATGTCTGCCCGGACATTATCTTACCAGTACAAAGTTATCTCTTATATATTTTTTTTTCAAAACTAATAGTCCCAGCGGAAAACTTATTTGCAAAAACAAACGGACAAAAAAATGACATTATGCAGATTTTGTGTCTATAAAAATAAATATTTTACCTACCTGCCTACCCATGTCAAATAATATATTGAGCCAAGTTATTTTTTTGGGGAAAAAAATAAAATATTTTACCTACCTACCTACCCTGTTTCAAAACATAGGGTAGGAAAAGGGCAAACAAACAATATTTTAATTTAGGCCTTGTACAAATCATTTCGACACCCGTTACCCTGGTGCTATCCCAAAATCCTGGGAAGAAGATATTGGGCTGATTTTTGGTATGTGAGTTAACCATGATGAGTTACAGATCAAGTTTAAGTTTTTTTCCGCTCCACTAATTTTTTCCGAAATTACGGGCGTTGGGCTTTGAGAAATTGTTGAAAATCACAGTTATACAGACTTTTTTCTAAACGCCCTTCAGATATTGGGCTGATTTTTGGTATGTGAGTTACCCATGATGAGTTACAGGTCAAGTTTAAGTTTCGTTCCGCTCCGCTTATTTTTGCTGAAATTACAGGCTTTGGACTTAACACGTCAAGTTTAAGTTTCGTTCCGCTCCGCTAATTTTTGCTGAAATTACATGCTTTGGACTTTACACGCCTCCACATTTTTAATATATGAGACTACCATCATGTTTGTGTCCACATGTGTTTATATTGAAATTGCAGATTTTTCAACTTTTTAGGATGGGGCCATTCGTGTCGCTTTGACACATCTAGTTTCTTATTGGTCCAAACAAAGTTTTGCAAAAACTTATTGGTTTGAATAAAATTTAACTAGTCTGGGGCATTGGACTAGTGGCTAACAGTGCAGACTGGAATGGGCACAAACATGTTTTAGGGCGAATGGACCTGGATTCCTAACATTCAGAGCTCAGGCCACATTTAAAAGAATGTCTGTTTCCCCTCCCCTGGTCTACCCTTTGTAAACAAACCAGGAAGGCAGGTTCTTTTTTTTTTTTTTTTTTTTTTTAATTGGATGTGATTGTCATAGCATGGTCACATGAATGGTTTGACTTGTCCAGTCCAGGCCACTTATCAGTTGTTTGTGCTCAGTTTGAGTGTATTTATTTAGATTATCAATCCTTCTGCTTTCAAGCACTTTCCAAAAATGGAAACAAATTATTTTCAGGAAAAAAATAATTTCGATTTTTTTGTGGAAAATAATTTTTTGACCCGGGGCTTATTTTTGACCGGGTGGGAGGAGGAGAAACAAACATATTTTTAATTTTGGCCCCAGAAATAAACAAGTCTTTTTCATTTAATTTTACTTACAAAAGTAAAAAAAAATATTTATTATAAACAGGTTTGCCGCCTAAATTATGATGTCTTGAAAGGGTATTTTGTAGGTTTAGCTCACCTGGCCCAAAACTAACCCAAAGTCAAATAGTGCAGTTCATTAATCAGGTAAATGTCCTCATGAATAAAAGTTGTTATAAATAAGAAATTCACATTTTAATTTTAATATTTAAGTAAAACTAAAATTTATGATGTGTAACATTCAGGATAGCACTTGTACTTATACTTATAAGTCAGTCAGGGGCACTACTTGTACAAGTCATCTTTTTTTTACATGAAGAAAATATACTTGTATAAGTTAATTATTATGTTTGAATAATCTCCCCTTAATTTTTTTCAAAAATTCTCTTGTATTAGTGAACTATTTTTTTGAGATGTACAAATGTTCAATGTAAAGACATGCTGTTAATGATTTTGTCCCAGGTGACCTCAGAATTTTTTATTTGAATTCAATTGCAATGTTTGATCTCATTAATTCAACAAAGAAACGTATTGTGCAAAAATTTCTCCTTGGAGGCTTGTAAATGAGCAGTGTTCTGCAGATAACTATGAAATTACTCTTAAAAGATTAGTAAAGACATCTGCAAAGGGCAGACAATTTAAAATTCTATCAGAAAAAAAGAAATCCTAATTATATAACTTAAGGTGGTACCCAACACTTTCACTAAAATTGATTTGGCTCGTTTAATTTTCATAAAATTTTGTAAAAGTGTTTTCTTTGACCCTTTAACAAAAATATAAAAATTTCAAAAACTTTGAACCAACTGTTTTGTCAGAAAAATTACACTGTTAAATACTGGTTAAATAGCAGTTTGACAAACACCAATTTTGATCATTGAGAAGCTTAATATTCCCCTTCCTTTTCATGAATATGACCTACCGAATTTGACTATTTACCGGATTTGTAATCACTTAAGCAACACGACGGGTGCCACATGTGGAGCAGGATCTGCTTACCCTTCCGGAGCACCTGAGATCACCCCTAGTTTTTGGTGGGGTTCGTGTTGTTTATTCTTTAGTTTTCTATGTTGTGTCGTGTGTACTATTGTTTTTCTGTTTGTCTTTTTTATTTTTAGCCATGGCGTTGTCAGTTTGTTTTAGATTTATGAGTTTGACTGTCCCTTTGGTATCTTTCGTCCCTCTTTTAATATTCCTTTTACAACACAACGTAATTAAAATGTTTAGCTGACTGTACAGAGTTATCTCCCTGTAGTGTTAGGTACCACCTTAAGAATACAAGAAAAGTAGAGAGGATGACTTTTTCACATACAAAAAAATAATGTACATAGTTAAAAGAAATCTGAATATCTAAGGGACATAACTACACCATATTTTTTTTTTACCTTACAAGTAAATAAAATTCACTTGTATAAGTATCCTACAAATTTACTTATGTAAGTATATTAATATTACTTCTTCTAGTAAGTAAAGATTACAAGTAGTACCCCTGACTGTTATTATAAGTAGGTAATATGTTATTAACTCGTACAAGTAACTGATCTTGGAGGTACAATATGGTATATTACAGAGTTATTATCTCCCTTAGTTATTCATTTTTTTTAAAACTTGAAATGTCTGAATTATCTATAAAGAAAGACCGTCATATTTTTTTCTCTTGTTGAATTTCTCAAGTGACTGTACATGTACATGTATTGCTCTGAAAGAGGGTTAAGTTGTCAATATATTTTAATAGTTGACTTTATTGCATTCATAAAGAGTTTAATCTCATTTGTCTTTTATTTTCTGACAGATAGTTCCAGGGTCTTCTTTAAAAGCCAATATTTACATACTTAATTAGGGTCCCGCCAAAGGCGATCCCCTATAGTGATCAGTCTGTCCGTCCGTCCGTAACACTTTGTGTCCGCTCCATATCTAGAGAACCATTATGATTTCATACTTTATACTTTACATGTTTATTAACCACCACCAGAGGGCGTGTCATGATGTATGTACAACTTCAAGGTCAAGGTAAAAAAACTTTGGTTTCAGTTGACAACCCTGTGTCCTGTGGTGAAGATCGTGTCCACTCTATATCTTGAGAACCGTTATGATTTCAAAGTTTATACTTGACATGTATATGAACCAACACCAGAGGGTGTGTCATAATTTATGAACGACTGCCTAGGGCAAAGTTCAAGGTCAAAAACTTTGGTTTCAGTTGACAACCCTATGTCGTATGGTAAAGATTGTGTCCGCTCTATATCTTGAGAACCGTTATCATTTCAAAGTTTATACTTGTAAGTTGACATGTATATAAACCAACACCAAAGGGTGTGTCATAATTTATGTGCAACTTCCTAGGTCAAAGGTCAAGGTAAAAAACTTTGGTTTTAGTTGACAACCCCATGTCCTATGGTAAAGATCGTGTCCGCTCTATATCTTGAGAACCTTTATCATTTCAAAGTTTATACTTGACATGTTTATAAACCAACACCAAAGGGTGTGTCATAATTTATTTACAACTTCATAGGTCAAAGGTCAAGGTCAAAAACTTTGATTTCAGTTGACAAACCCATGTCCTATGGTAAAGATACAATTTTTTAATGCACATTATTCACAGCGGGGCCCACAGAGATGGCTCCCATATCAATGATATCTAGTTTCTACATGTGTATGTGTTGCAGATTTCTAAAATGATTTCAGGGATTGTAAAAAAAAAGTATACTCTTTTTAATAATAAAGTTATAATACATGTAATTGAAAAAGCCCAAGGGATGACCACTTGAACCTTGAAAAGAAATTAAAAATTCAATTTGACAAGTAAATATTATATATATACATGATATACATTTTGTACTGTAGATTCTATAAGTTAACATTGTCTCAGTCATTGGCAGCCATTCCTTATTTAAAATTGAGAATGGGAATGGGGAATATGTCAAACGAGACAACAACCTGACCAAAGACATAAAAGAGCAGACAACAGCAAAAAGCCATCAATGGGTCTTCAGTGCAGCAAGAAACTCCTGCACATGAAGGTGTGCTTCAGCTGGCCCCTAAACAAAAATGTATTTTAGTTCAGTGATAATGAATGTCATATATACTAAACTCCAAAATATACACAAGAAACTAAAATTAGAAATCATACAAGACAAACAAAGGCCAGCTCTCTAGTTCTAGGCTCTTGACTTTGGACAGGTGCAAATATGTGGCGGGTTAAACATGTTTTTGAGATCTCAACCCTCCCCCTATACCTGTAGCCAATGTAGAAAAAACAAACACACAACAATTAGCACAGTAAAAGTCAGTTTAAAAGAAGTCTAAGTCCTTAGACAGAATGAACATACATGTAAATGTTACAATATATATAAATCGGTGATGGAATAAGGGTAACTAACAAAATTAAATATCACACACAAGACTGAATTCTTCGTTCAGATAGGACACCATGCCTCTTGTGCATTATCACGATTACCATGTTTCCATATATGTTCTGATACATGTATGTTGTGAAATTTTATTTTAATGCAAATGTATGTTATTATTAAAATGAAACCAAAGTCTTAGAATTTTCGTTGATTCCTCGTATGTTAGACTGTAGACAAGTTACTATTTGTAATCAGCATTATTTAATTATATTTCAGACTGTGAACCAGCATGGCAGAACAGCAGAGAAGTCGGGTGTTCCATTTAGCTCAAGTAAAAGATGGCGAAAGTGAGGAAGAACAGCAAAATAATATGTTCCAGCTAGCTCAGGTGAAAGAAGGTGGCGACGGAGAAGAATTAACAAACGTCTTAGTAATCATCACACAGAACGGTGTAACCCCTCTCAATCTGAATACGACCTCAGGTCAACAAATCGTAGTTGTCAATCAAGGAGATAAAGCCACACCCACTGTCGTTCTTAATCAAAATGATAAAGCCTTAACGCCTAGTAAAGCAAAAGTTGAGCCACAATTTGAAACAGATGATATTAATCCAGTAGTTTTTAAATATGGGGATTCCCCTGTTTATCAAGATGTTAGTGTCCAAACAACTGAAATGAAAAAATATAGCCGTGCACTAGCAAACAAGAAATTTAAATGTCTGATTTGCGGAAAGGAATTGGCAAATTCATCCATTCTTAAACGTCATATAAGAATACACACAGGTGTGAGACCATATGAGTGTTCGTTATGCCATAAGAGGTTCACACAGAGCAATGATTTAACAGCTCACATGAGGTCCCACACAGGGTCAAGGCCATTCAAATGTGAGGTTTGTGGTAAGGGGTTCACACAACGACAAAATGTCAAAAAACACATGCTGACACATACTGGTGAAAAGAATTATGAATGTGAACATTGTGGTAAAAGATTCGGGAGAAAACATCATATGGAAGAGCATTCCCGTATACATACAGAATCAGATATACGATGTCAGATATGTCAGAAAGGGTTTACCGCTAATGGACATCTTAAAAGACATATGAGAAAATATCATTACGAAGGAGATGAACACCTCAAAGAAGACATCATGAAAATTGTCCAGCATGAACAAGCAGAACAGGACATTGAAAACGAAATTCCTGTTGTCAACTTTGTATCAACTCAAGATGATTCTGTAGAGACGGCAACCATTGAAATTGCTAGTATCGAACCAGAACCAGCACCTCAGATTCTCACAATTGGTCAGTTAGGGTTGGACAAACCTATAGATGATGTCCCAGAAATTTTATATAGGTGTGATTTATGTGAGAAACAGTTTAAAGATTTGTCCTTTCTAGAACGCCATCTACGTTTGCACCTTGACGGAAAACTACATAACTGTAACATTTGTCATAAAGTATTTAATTATAAAGGCTTATTGAAGAGACACATGGTTGTCCACACTAAAGAGAAACCTTGGGAGTGTAACCAGTGTAATAAAAAGTTTACACAAAGTAACGATCTTAAGATACACATGAGGCTCCACACAGGTATAAAACCATTTAAATGTGAGTTCTGTCACATGGGATTTAATCAGAAACAACAACTTAAGAATCACAGACGTAAGCATACTGGAGAAAGACCTTACGGATGTGAAAAATGTGACAAACGATTCAGCCGGAGGGATCATGCTAAGGCTCATGTGAAAACACATAATAACGATCACCTTCGATGTCAAATTTGTGCTTTTACAGCTAGAAATATTTTAAGTTTGCAGAAACATCTTTTGAAGCATGATGGTGTAGAAAAACTCCTGAAACCCAAAGACGATTCAAATATAGTTCGTCTGAGATGTAGGTTCTGTACAAAAACTTACAGAGACCCCTTTAGACTTCAGAAGCATGAAAAACAACACGAGAATTCACGGCTATATAATTGTAACATTTGTAAGCAGACCTATTTTAGAATTGACACTTTTGAAAAACATTGTAAAATTCATGAGAAAGATGGTCTGAAAGCCATGGCAGTACGGAATGAACCTGTGAAGGAAGATACTGAAGAATATGTGGGTACCATGATCAAAATTGAAGTTGACGATACGGAAGAAGACTATGAAGAAGAGAATAATATCTCTAATTCTAATGAAATGGAAAATGAAATCGTACCAGTTAATACAGTTGAAATGACACCAGATAATACGTCAACAGACAGTTCGAAAGATTTCGAAAAACAGTCCGTATTAGAAGTTGGTGTGGTCGATGCAGACGGGGAAATTGAGAAAGACCAGAACATGGCAGAAGATGACGAAGTTGCAGCCACTCAGAAAAATACTCTTTATTGTTGTAGCCATTGCGGAAAAATGTTACCGTGGAATGCCGACCTAGTTAAACACATGGAAACACATCTTCCTGACAAACCTGGTGAACGCCCAACAGATGTCACGAAGACGGGAATTGTACAAACTACTAATGATGGACGATATTTATGTAGCATCTGTGGAAGACATTTTACCAACCTTATAGCATTACAGAGTCATATTAAAAACATACATAACATGGATATTTCTGATTATGAACTTAATTATAAGGTAATGTCAAATATAAGTTCAGATGTATTGATATTTCCAGACAAATCTTGTCAGTCATAACCATGGTTCGCACTTACGGATTTACATTTATGACAAAGGATTTTTAGACACTTTTCTCAAGTGAATTGTATCCCTTGTATTCATACATGTGTACAAAAATAAGATGTGGTATGATTGTTTATGACTTAGAAGTAAAAATTTATATGTCACCATACACTACAGCTTGGGTGGATTTTGCTTTGTCCACCGGCCGACCATGGGAGTGGGCACCGGGTGGACAAAATTTTTACCTTGTCCACACTGCCCACCTGTAGGAGTGGGCATTCAATTTCTTTTGTATCATCTAAAGACTTGCAAGTACAACATGTACAATCACTTGAAAAAATCAGATAAGCATTTTTAATCAATATTTGTACAAAAAAGAGATTTTAGCTATAGTGGGCAGGTGGAAAAAGCAAAATCCACACGGGCTGTTGTGTACATCCATATGGGCTTCAACAATGAGCAAAACCAATACCATGGCCAGTTAGTCAGCAATTAAAGGCCTGAAAATGACAACTGTAAAACAATTTAAACAAAAAACTTATTTACAAAACAATAAACAAAAAACAAATATGACATACAGAAACAAATAACAACCACTGAATTACAGGCTTCTGACTTATGACAGACACATGAAAATATTAAGTTACACTGAAACTGATATTTCACTTCAAACTTCATGAACTTTAACATAGTCATGAAAGTCTACAGTATCTAAAAATGCTGAAGAGGACAGTTTTTTTTTGCATCAGATGTACTTTTTTTCCTCATTATTTAATAATCTTGATCACATCCATCACAGTAGAAAAAAAAGGAAATTAACCATCTTGACAATATTAAAAAAATAAAAGTTGTTCAGTTTTTAATCAATTTGGTATGCCTGTTTTATACAAATTTATAAGTCAAACACACATTTAATATTGGTCTCATTTGACTTTATGTCAAGTTAACATAACTATATTCATGATTTGTTTATTTTTCTTATTTAATAAAAGGAGAGTGAAGGTGTTGTCATGACTGCAGAAGAAATTAAAGACATTGAGAAACAGATTCAAGAAAACTTGAGATTTACCGGCTGTTACAGTGTACTAAAGAATGCATCCAAGCGACATACCAAGAGTGTTAAAGGGGACGACAAAGAAAAGCCTATCTACCAATGTGAAATCTGTGCTAAAGTAGTGAAGAGGAAAGAAAACTTAGAAAGGCATCGAAAACTTCACAAAATCATACATAAATGTGACATCTGTAATAAGGTCTTTAAACAGAGAAACCATCTTGAGACCCACAGACTCATTAAACATGATACTCAAGGTAAGATTTATTGAGGTATAGAAAAGTTAACAAACGTGTATTATCATGATTATAGATTCCTCATAGATAAAAAAAAATATGAAACACTTAAGGCATGAAGCAAATTTGTTTAATGTAATGCGTCTGAGTAAGGTTTTAATGCAAAAACCATTTGTCTGAGACACGTCGAAGCTTAAGTAATTCATGGTAATTTAAGATGAAATACACAGGCATTTAAATAGATTGTCACGGTACGGTAATTTGTGTCAAAAAAGGATTTGTCCGAGACATGCAAAAATTGCCAATTTCTAGGTTATATCAGATGTGCCAAAGCTAGGTTTTATCAGTGAAAATATTTAAAGTGACGCACACTCATTAAACATGTTAAATAATAATACACACAGTCAGGTTACAGAGAATATATAAGAACCATGAAGAAATCATGTGAAATACACAGACACTTTAAACATGGAATTCAAGGTGAGCTTGTTCAGGTCATATCAGACAACATAGACACATACAAATTATAGAATTGTGTGATGATATAGGACGAGAATAAACAGAGCACACATCATAAATTAATTCACAACATTGACAAAAATGTGAGACACAATAATCATAATATAAAACATAGAAAAAAAGATAGATCTCCTTAAAATCTGATTTTTAAATCTCAAACAAATGTTAAAGCTGAGGACACTTTATCTTGTCTTGGAGAAATTAGACCTGAAACACAATAGAATGATTTTGATCATAGTTGCAGTTTGAAAATTCTTAAGTGAGTACAGAATTTAGGCAAGTGGCCAGGGTTTTCTCTTACGGATATTAAATTGGACAAAGGGAAAGTTGTTCGAGAAGTTATTGTCAACCCTAGAATGTAGTAAACATCCTCAATATACATAATATGAATGATATAGTTGTCTCATGTTTTATCTGTTTATATCCTTATTTTCGGGAGATTCGAACGCGCCCTTGCCATAACCACGGTAGGCCAGAGCTCCTTGAAAAACAAAAGAATATTTGATATTATACGTAGCAATTCTTAAAATTCTGATTTCATGTGATTTCATTAGACATTTTCCCTTGTGTTGAGTGCAAATTTAGGTGCATATTGAAGTTATTTATCGTAAAAACAGTGTAGTTTTGCTGATTGTTGTTATACAATATCATACAATATGGCGGAGGGAGGGACAATTCCAAAAACCCACACTAAAACGTATGCTGAAATAGCCTCTTCCGAAGATACATCTTCAAAAGATCAGTCAGTAAGTGACGTAAAACCAATTTTCATAATGGAAGATGATTTATTTGGCTCTAGTAAGCCCACAAGAGATCAATATCTCACACATGTCGAACTATATAAAGCAGTTGAATGCCTTGTAGACCCCAGTCACTTAAAAGGCTTACAAAGAGTGAGGGTTATACTTTGATAATCATGAGGACAGGGAAAGAATGCTTACTAATGGTATTGTCATTCGAAAGAAGCTGATTCAAACTTACGCCAGAAATCCTATGGTAGCGAATAATGAAAATCCATCAAACATTTGGGTGAGAGTAAAAAATATACCCTGCTCAGCGGATGATGGACAAATCCAAAGAGCATTAGAAGAGAAGAACTGTATTGTACACAAAATAAATAGGGAGAGGTTAAGAGTTGATGGGCGTCTAACAAACTGTCAGACCAGTGATCGCTTTGCTATTTGTGATCCTATCCCCACACCATTACCAAAAACTCTTCTTATTGGCAAATATAGAGCTATAGTTCTCCACAAGGGCCAAGAAGACACTCAGAAAGCAGTCAAATGCAACAAATGTCTGCAAGAGGGGCATAAGCTTTTTGAGTGTCCAAATGATTGGGTATGCAGAACTTGTGGAGGCAGTGGACATAAATCAAATTACTGCACTACTTGTCCGAATGACTGGTTGTGTCAAACTTGTGGCAAATCCGGCCATACAGCCCAATACTGTAATGCTGAAACTGTCTCCTCCAGTGAAGACAGCCAATCAGACTCCGATTCTGATTCTGACAACAAATCTAGTCATCAGCCTGATCAGGAAAACAGAAATTATACTAAACACCAATCACCAGATCTGTCGAATTCTAAAAACAGATTTACATTCAACAAACAAATACATGTTGCAAGTGAAACAGCAGAGAAACAAGACAATAACAATCAAAACAATCAATCAAAAGAAAATCCGAAAGCTTCTGATACATATTCTACAGACGAAAAGAGGCAGGTTAGAAAAGCTAAACGACAAAAAACCAAAAAAGACAAACAACACCGTTCTTCTGATGATCAGCAAAGAATGGATCACTTCTTAAAGGAAGCTTTTCGGACACCTTCTCAAAAACCCAATGATGAGACAAGAACACGAAATAAACAAAATGCAACCACCCCTACTGATGAGCTGCATGCAAGAGAGGAACCTGTGAAAAAAACTAAATCCTAATTTCCTCTAGAAAAAAATATAAAAAAAAAAAAAACAAAAAACAAAAAACATTTTCTATAAAATATGTTTTTAATTTTATTCAAATTGTATATATATTTTTGTTTACTTTTTCATGTAACTATAGACTGTGTCTATAATGTTAACATAAACATAATTTGTGAGTGTGATGTCTATATAACAGATAGAATACATTCAAAGAAGAAAAAATTAAATACAAGTACATGTAAAGAGTTATTTAAAAATATGGTAAATATTTCAAATACAGATAAAAGTCTATATGAAGACTGTTTAGAATGTAAAAGCAATCTTTTGAATAAAGAGACAAAAACTCTATCAGAAACAAACACTGTTTATAAGTCGCTTGAAACTGGTACGGCATTCATGAACTGTAAAAGCATCAGCATCACTTTAAAAGATTTTGTTGAAATGTCCAATATAATTCACTTATATGGATCTCAGTTCGGCAGTAAACTAATTCAATTTTATAGTTCTAAGTTTGGGATTAATATACTGTCAAGGTCCATTCTTCTAGTATGTCTATTTATAAATTTCCATAAATGGTTAAAATCGATATCAGTTACATGTAGAATATCAATTTCACAAAATAATGATGTATCCACACTATATTGTAATGTAAATCCTGTATATGATGATTCAAATATAAATACTCCTAGAATTATTCATTTGTTTACATTCCATATCATGCACATGTTGACTGTAAAAATAATTCAGGTAGTCGTTAACTCATACAAGGTCAACACATTAATCTTTGATGTTGAATCTGAAAAAGATAAGAAAATTTGTTACAAGGTAGAAGGTAGCATATTATATATAAATACCGTAAGTGTCAATTTTAACATCAAAATAATTACACTTCAAAACTATCTAAATCCGGTACATTTCAATTACCTATTAAGAGAGATTTTCGGAAAGTCAGTAATGAAACTAAAAATAGATTTAACCTTTCACAATGCTATATATAGATCTATAAATAACCTGGTGTTTATCTGGGTCATGATCAAGCTCGATAAACAAAACTTCTGTTGGCATTTAAATGGTTTTTTTAGAACTGTTTTCTATAACAACAAATACAACTAACTACTATGATCATTAAAAATCTTCATATTTGTTCATTAAATTGTCAAGGGTTAGCAAAGAAGGATAAACGCTTTAGACTATACACATGGTTTAAACAACAAAAGTGTGACATTTTAATGGCACAAGAAACCCATTTTTCAAAAGATATTATAACGAAAATTAATAATGAATTTCATGGAAAACACCATCACAGTTTAGGCAAAACAAATTCGAGAGGTGTTTCTTTCTTTATACGCAAAACACATCGATTTTAAAATAATAAATGAATTTTGTGACAATGAAGGGAGAATAATTTTAATTAATTTGGAAATAGAAGATAAGATATTTACTTTATTAAACTTGTATGCACCAAATGAAGTCCACGCAAGGAACACATTCTTTAAAAAAGTACAAGGTTTAATTGAAGAGCACAGTCTTGGTGCATTAATTGTAGGAGGAGATATGAACGACCGTCTATCTAGTTTAGATACAAAAAATCAAAATCTTCATAAAAAGTTTAAAAAACCAGTAAATAATCTTAAACAGGTAATTAAAACAAATAAACTGATAGACATTTGGAGGCTATTAAAAAAAAACAAAAAACAATATACATGGAAAAGAAAAAATTCTTCAAATGAGGCAAGTAGAATTGACTTTTTTATAATAAGTTCACAAGTACGCACGCTGACAGTATCAGCTGACATCAGACCAGCTCACATTTCAAGTACAGACCACCAAGCTATTTCTTTAAAAGTAGATATTTATTCAAGTAATGGAGGAAAGGGTTACTTTAAAATGAATAATAGTATATTAGCTGACTTTCAATATCAAGAAATAATAAATAAATTGATTGATAAGTATGAGAATAAATTTAATAATGAAAATCTTCTTACTCAGTGGGACTTGTTCAAAATTGAAATCAGAGACACTACAATTAAATACTGTAAATCGAAAGCCAAAGAAAGAAAAAATAAAATCAATGTTTTGGAAAGCGAAATTAAAACTTTAAACGATAGGTTAGATACATTACCCACAGACACAAATAATAATCTTTTAAATGAAATTAAACAATTAGAAAATGAACTAGACCAAATATATTCATTAAAAGCAAAAGGGGCTCAAATTAGGTCAAGAATCAAATGGGTTGAGGAAGGTGAAAAAAATACAAAATTCTTTTTATCTTTAGAAAAACACAGGCAATCAAAAAAATCTATTAATAAGTTATTGTCCCAAAATGGGGAGGTAACTATAGATCAAAGTGAAATTCTTGATATGAGTAAAGAGTACTACAAAGTCCTATACAAAAGCTCTAACCCTGATACTGAAATCTTAAAATCATATATTGAAGGAACAAAGATAAATCATTCTTTGACATCTTCTGAAAGTAAACAAGTAGATGGTAAATTAACACTAGAAGAGTTAACATCCTCTATTTTTAAAATGAAACTAAATAAAACACCTGGGAAAGACGGTTTAACTGTAGAGTTTTACAGACAATTTTGGTCAAAACTAAAGAACATAGTTTTGAAAGTCTCTAATACTTGTTATGATAAAGAATCTTTATCTAATACCCAAAAGATTGGGATTATATCATTAATTTATAAGAAAAATGACCCTTTGTCCCTGGATAACTACCGTCCAATAACTTTATTAAATATAGATGTGAAATTAATAACATATACTTTAGCACAAAGACTTAAGAAAATCTTACCATTAATAATCCATAGAGACCAAAATGGATACATAAAAAATCGCTATATAGGATTCAATGTGCGTCAAATTCAGGACATCATAGATTATTCTGAAAATTTTAATATTGAAGGAGCTATACTATTTATTGACTTTTCTAAAGCATTTGATTCACTGGAGTGGGATTTTATGCTGGAATCATTAAAGAAATTTGGGTTTAATGAATCATTTCAGAAGTGGGTTAAAACCCTATATTATGACATAAAAGGATGTATCTTAAATAACGGGTGGATTTCAGAAACCTTTAATATTGAGCGCGGAATTCGACAAGGGTGTCCTTTAAGCGCTTTATTGTTTGTTTTATCAGTTGAATTACTTGCTTGCAGAATAAGAGACTCTAATGATATAAAAGGAATACAAATCAAAATTGATAAAAAACTCATAGTCTAAAAATTTCACAATTAGCAGATGACACAACTCTTTTTCTAAAATCTAAAAATGAAATAAAGCATGCACTTAATATTATTGAAACCTTTGGATCGCTCTCAGGACTCAAACTCAATAGAAACAAAACAGAAGGTATATGGCTAGGTAAACTTAAACACTGCAAAGACAAATTTGAAAATATCAATTGGAAACATAACGTAAAAAGTCTTGGTATTTATTTTGGCTCTGATAAGAAAGAATGTCAAAAAACAGTTGGAAAAATCAGAAAGAATAATTAATGATTGGAAAAAAAGGAAAATTAGCATGATTGGTAAAATCACTATCATCAAAACACTTGTCATACCTAATATAACATATATTGCATCACTAATAAATCTGTGCAAAGAAACTATATCTAAGTTTAAGAAGATGATATATAATTTTTTATGGGAGGGTGGTAGTGAGAAAGTTAAACGCTCAGTGCTAAGAAAAAATTATTTAGAAGGGGGGTTAAAAATGACAGATATAGATTCTTACATTGAGGCAATGAAAATAAATTGGGTAAAAAGACTTACAGATGAAACTTGGGCAAACTGGAAAATTATTCCAACCTATTATTTCAGTGAGTTTGGGGGTAAAAACCTTATATTTAAAATGAATCTGGGTTCTCATAAATCATTAGAAAACATAAAAAACCTGCCTACTTTTTACTTAGAAATCTTAAAATGCTGGATTAAAAATGGTGGCGGGAAGACAAATAAACCTGAAACCTATTTAGATATCAGGAAACAAGTTATATGGGGAAATCAATATATTAAGAATCAAGGCAAAAGTTTGTACTTTAAACATTGGATAGAAGAAGATATAATTTTTATAAACGATATAATTGACGATAAAGGAGAAATTTCAAAAAAAATCTTAGACAAACTTAAAAGGAAACAAAATTGGATAGCAGAAACATGTATTTTACGTAAAGCCATACCCAAATCTTGGAAAGAAAAATTAAAGAGTAAAACATCTTTAAATACTAAAATTCATTTTCAACATGATATAAAGATGAATAGCCATGGATTGTATTACAATCTGGACAAAATTTCATTCAAAGAAATATATAATATTTTAATTATATCTAATAAAGAGCTCCCAGTAGGATTCTATGTATGGAAAAATCATTTCACTTTTGATAACGTTACTTATTTTATAAAGAAGAACCTTATTTTTACGTTCCATTTTTTAAAAGATAATAGAATGAAAATGTTTAGATGGAAATTACTGCATAATATTACAGCAATTAATTCTAATTTGCACCGTTGGAAAATATCTGATAATCCAAATTGTGTGATTTGTTCCAAATGTGATAACTATAATCATTTTTTCTTTGAATGTAAATGGGTAAAAAATTATTGGTCAATAATTTATGACATATTTATGTATTTCAATATAGACCAACATGTCTTCTGTCTTAAAAATCTTGTGCTTGGATATAAAATTGAAGATATTGAATATAATCCACTTAATCATGTCATAACAATGATTTGTTTTGTGATTTATAAATGTTTTTATTTATCAGAAAAGAGAACTAAATTTGTGAACATGTTGTCAGTTCTAAAAAATGAGATTGAAACACAAATGTTATATCATCCAGAAAATCTATTTTTGAAAAAATTTCAGAGGAAAATATCCAAACTTTGATTATATCTATTTTTTAGGAGAATTAGATCTAATATAAATACTTCAGTCAGTATTTAAATAACAAAGAATCAATCAATCAATAATTTACAAATCAATCAAGATCAGGGGTCAATAGCTCCTTCTTTGATCTCTGCAATAATTTCATTATTACTTACCAGAAATATTTGATTATTATAAGTTTAGAAATTTACACATTTGATAAGTCACTTGATAACTGCAATTAATTACTCACCACTTCATGAAATTATTCGTCTAGCCATGAGGTCGACCATGCTTGATCATTCTTGATCATTCTACTTTCGGTTAAACTAGTTTTATACAATCAAAACAAATGACGGACAAAAATCCGTCTTTTTTTTTTTTTTTTTTTTTTTTTTATTATAATTTCTTTCTTATATGATTGTTTATATATAGGATCACTGTTTGAATAATATGTATGTATTGTGTGCTCGTATGAATACTTTGTAATATGCAACTAACAAAAGATATAAATATAAAGTATATTTTGCTATTCAAATCCCCTGGTTTTATTAGCAATTAACAACACAGGGAGGAACCTTAGCGTCATTGTTGTAGCGCTAAGGGACATTGCTCACACCAGGAATGAAATAAAATATTTAAAGTTGAAAAAAAAAAAAAAAAAAAAAAAAAAAAAGATAGATCTCCTTTAAATCTGATTTTTAAATCTCAAACAAATGTTAAAGCTGAGGACACTTTATCTTGTCTTGGAGAAATTAGACCTGAAACACAATAGAATGATTTTGATCATAGTTGCAGTTTGAAAATTCTTAAGTGAGTACAGAATTTAGGCAAGTGGCCAGGGTTTTCTCTTACTGATATTAAATTGGACAAAGGGAAAGTTGTTCGAGAAGTTATTGTCAACCCTAGAATGTAGTAAACATCCTCAATATACATAATATGAATGATATAGTTGTCTCATGTTTTATCTGTTTATATCCTTATTTTCTTGAATGTAAATGTAATATTTAATGTAATATTTATTTTATAGGTGGTGAACCCATAACCCCTACAGTACATGAATGTGATGAACCTGGATGTAAGAAATATTTCAATAAACGCTTCAATCTTCTACGACATCAGCTTATCCATCGTAAGAAAACTGACGGAGAAAGTCAGGATGAATCAATGGAGGACGACGATATGTTGATGGTCTATGAATGCAGGAAGTGTTATGAAGCTTTCATGTCACTTGATGAGTTAGAATTACATGTCAATGAAAATCACTCAGATGACACAGAACAAAATGGCGGCCATGATGATTCAGCAGAAGAGTCAAAGTTAATTGAAAATGAGGCTAATATTTCTGCAGGAGATGTAGTGCCGAATGAAGAAGAAGTTGTGCCCGTTGAGATAGATATAAGTACTTTGGAAACTGTTTCATCCGAGGCCCGGTTAGATGGAAACAATCAGTCAGAAGCTGAGGTCAATGTACCATCATTAGTTGAAGAAGTTCCACAAAATTTCCATATTGGAGGTAGCTCAGGTCAAGAGGTCATTGAATTATCCAGTGGAAACATTCCATTTGTTATGAATGACAGCCAAGGTCAAGAGGTCATAATACAGATTCCGCAGGATATGAACTCTGGTGAGGAGAATGTTTATCAATGTCAGATAGTTAAATCTAGTGAAGACGGGAGTTCTGAAGGGGTACCAGTTTATATCACACAACACATGGTTACAACAGATCCTTCAAACACGTCAGGTACAATCACCATGACAACAGTTTCCTCAGAGACGAACACTGCAGATTCAATAACAATAGATACATTGCCAGATTCAACAGACAATGATAATAATGCAGCTATTGCCATGGTTGCATTATCTACAGATAGTAGTCAGTACATTGAAGATGATCATTCTTATATATAGTCATATTAGTGCTCAATTTGTATTAAGTTTTCTTAAAACCATATGTACAGTGCAGATAGAATTTATTTGTTTTCACAGCGTACTCATCATGTTATTTATAATTAGATTTAAATTCAATTTTGAGTTAATTGCTTCCAATATAAGTTTATGCCAACAAAAAAAATCTATTTTCTGTGTAAACTATCCTGCATTCAATAAAGCACTAAAATAATTAAAGCAGCTACAAAGTCCAAAAAAATTCTGCCTACCTTTTTCTCTGCCAGGGGATAGAATTTTAAATTTTTTTTGCTAATTTTGCCTGATTGTTTCTTATGACCATATATTGCGTGACATATATACTATTTTGGTTTGACCTGTTTGCCTGTATCATGCAAACATTTAATAACACTATTGTATATTATTTTCATTCCAGACAAAAATGGTATCAATTATTATGAATTGTTAGATAAAACATGTAAAATGATGAACATTTATAATAATTCAAGTTAATTAATACATAAAAATGTACAGAAGTGTAAAAAAACCCAGATGAATTTCCTTTATTACAAATTTTATTTTTACATAAATTGGGAGTAAAATTTAATAGTGCTTACTGCAAAATGTAACATGCAGTTATGGTCAATGTTATAGAAAGTTAAATGGAAGGTTTGACCAGGAATCATTTATTTGGACTAGAAATATAAAACAAAAAGAAACTTTCAAGAAGCTTAGTTTCTCTTTTTTCCTTATCTTTTTTTAAGGGATGGGGGTGGGGGCTTATTTGAAGAGTTCTGAAAGTGGTGTTTAACAACAACTATCTATCAATCAAGTGCCAATAACTGGTCAAATGATAAATTATATGTATCTGTTTTTTGGACGTAAGAGTCTTGATTGTAATTTTTGCCATGTTTCAATGTTTTATATATATATATACTTATTGCCATTCCATGATAAAACTTGTAGTTAAGGAAAATATTTTAACAAAGCTATGTTGTATTACATTTTTTAGATTCAGATTCAACAATTCATTCATTTTGTCATTCTGAAAAACTTGAGAAATTATTTTTTTCAGGGGTTTCCGATTACTATTTTTTTGTACATTATTGTGTAATGTAGAAATTATAGAAATAAATGCAAATTTGTTTGAAACTTGTTAATGTCCACATTAAAATTATACTGGGTATGTTTTTTTTTATTTTCACCTTAAACATGTAAAAAGCTTACATTTTATTGAAAACAGAAAAACAGTTACTTTTTCATAGAAATAAGAGTACAGTGTTCCCGCCAGAAATTTCAAATAGCACCATGGAAATTAACAAAGCACTGCCTTTCCAAATAATATAGCACCATGGCCCTATACTTTCTTTCATAAAATCATCCAGGATAGGGTCATTATAGAAAATACAGCACATGATTGGAAAATTGTAAAGGGTTCCACTTATCTGTGGCGGATACATGAATTTTCATTAGTGGGAGCTTACTGTCTGTCTAAGAGGGGGCCAGCTCCATTACTGGCATTAGTGCTTCAATGATTCCTTAAATAACCAACCAAATTGTTCCCACTAAAGAGGGGTCCTGGTCCTCCCCTTTCCAAATGCGTCTTTGCTTCCCTAGCTGAAAATTGTCTGAGAATTGGCTGTGCACAACCAGTTTTGATAATCTGAAGGGGCTCAGAAAATGGGATATTTTTTCAGAATGTGGATACTTAAAACCTTTAGTCCAGAGAGACTTGTCAATTTAATAAGAAAGTCTTCACATAGATCAAAACATACATTAGCCAATAAGTCAATATCATGAGATTACATAAAAACTTTGATACAATGAACGACTGAAGATATTATGGAGTTACTTCCCTTGACATGTTACATTGTTTGTATGCCTTACTTGAATTGATAATTGTATTTATTTAGTTAAGTTATAAACAAACTACTTTATTGTTATTGGAATAAATTTAACTATTGGTATATACATGTTTTCTTTTTCCAAAAAAAATAGAGAGCAAGGAGGAAAATGGAATGATTACCAATGATACAACTTTCTATCCGAGACCAAATTGCATGTATGTAAGAAACTATATGTCACTGTAAGGCCTTCAGCAATGAACAAACCAGTAGCTAATAGTCGGCTATGTAAGACTTCGACATGACAAAATGTAATTCATTTCAAAGAAAAAACAATCAAATATACTATAAAATGCCATAGGAAAACATGTTATTTTCGTTGGTGTAAAATTTCGCGATTTTCATTGAATATACGAAATATTTTAGTGGTTATTATTTTGGCGATTTTAAAACTTTTATCAACACCTTTGCATTTGCACTTTTAAATTGGGGGAATTTATTTTGGGGATTTTGTTCTATCCGCGAAAATTTACACCTCGTGAAAATAATCTGCTATAGGGTATGACCAGACAACCATTCACCAATCTCAGCAAAAATCACATTATCCATAGCTAAATGACAATATCTTGTGTGTACCAATGGATATGTTTATTTCGTTGAAATGATTAACAACAATTCTGATTAATTTGGTTTTAATAACAGATTAACACAGGGAATTAATAGTCTCACTTGAACAAACAAACTTGGTTATAATAAATCATTTAAAAATGTCAAGTTTCCTTCCAAAGGCAATGTCCTTATTTACTAAGTGATTAATCAATATGATATTGTCTATAGAATCTTGGAGGTTGTCAATGCTGTATGATATGATTGATCCGATCCTAACCTTTTGTGTATCATAGGATCAACATAAAGTGTGTTTCTAAATACTTTAGATTTATATTTTAGAAGGTAGAAGACCTGGATGCTTAATACTTTGTATATGGAGGCCTCATAATACGAAGTTTCTGTCAGTCATATGTCCAATGTCCTTGACCTCATGTTCATGGTTCAGTGACTACTTGAAAAAAAGTTCAAATTTTTTGTAATGTTAAGTTCTCTCTTATTATAAGTAGTAGGATAACTATATTTGATATGTGCATACCTTGCAAGATCCTCATGCCCGTCAGACAGTTTTCACTTTACCTCGACCTCATTTCATGGATCAGTGAACAAGGTTAAGTTTTTGGTGGTCAAGTCCATATATCAGATACTATAAGCAATCGGTCTAGTATATTCGGTGTATGGAAGGAGTGTAAGGTGTACATGTCCAATTGGCAGGTGTCATCTGACCTTGACCTCATTTTCATGGTTCAGTGGTTATAGTTAAGTTTTTGTGTTTTGGTCTGTTTTGCTTATACTGTATGCAATTGGTCTACTATATTTGGTGTATGGAATGATTGTAAGGTGTACATGTCTAGCTGGTAGGTGTCATCTGACCTTGACCTCATTTTCATGGTTCAGTGGTCTAAAGTTAGGTTTTTGAGTTTTGGTCTATTTTTCTAATACAATAAGCAATAGGCCAACTATATTTGGTGTATGTAAATATTTTATGATCATATGTCAGTCGTGCAGATTTTATTTGACCTTGACCTCATTCTCACAGTTCATTGCTCAGTGTTAAGTTTTTGTGTTTTGGTCTGTTTTTCTTAAACTATAAGCTATAGGTCAACTATATTCGTTGTATGGAAGAATTGTTAGCTGTACATGTCTGCCTGGCATGGTTTATCATGTTTATCTGACCTTGACATCATCGTTACATTGATTGTCAAAGAACCAAAGCTCCATTCCCAGATTAAAAAAAAGCTATTCCTTGTTTTTCAATTTCCATCACAGATATCTAAGACTAGTAACTTTCAATTATCGAATGTTACAACACAAAGAAAATCAGAACAAATCATAAAATATCAAATATATACAAATGCATTTTATATATCTCTCTCCATATAAACATGTGTCATAAATGTGACCCGATGTGTCAGCATTTCATAAACGTGTCTTTCGTTCTTAATGTTTTAATTAGAATCATTTTGAAGTGTTTTATTTGATGTAAAAGTTAATACTTGTTCGCCATCACATCTGAATTCTATGCCGAAAGGTTCTGCCATCAATGAGTCTTCGTCATACTGTAGTTCTCCGAAAAAGGGCTTAGTCTTATCAGTTGCATCAGTCTGCAGTTCTTTGTTACAAAACATAGCCAAAGTTGGACTGAAATCTGACTGCAAGTCCTTACTAAAGGGCATAGACACTATTGCTGTAGTCCCAATTGTCATTTCCTTACTAAAAGGAGTAGTCTTTAAAGATTCTGAACTGGTTTGTAGGTCGTTACTCAAAGGACGATTCCTTGCAGATTGCAATTGTTTACCGGAAGCTTCATTATCATCTGACTTAAAATTAGTCTGAAAATCCTTAAAAGGCTTTGTAATCTTCACCGATTTATCATCGAATTTCAAAGCAGTTATGGGTTTGGTATCAGGCTGTAACTCTTTGCTAAGAGGTATAGGTACTACCCTGTATGATTGCTTTGCTACCAGGGAATCGGCCGCATTTGTGTAGGTCTGTTGTTCCTTGCCGCATTCAGGCACACCAACTACAGCTTCAGAATCAGTCGGTTTATCTTGACTAAATGGACTGACTAGAGAAGATGCTTCACCTGTCTTTTCTTCCGTCATCACAGGCACAGCAAGTATGGGTATCGTACGTAACAGCAGGCCGAGGTCTTTTCTTTGCAAGGTTTTTCGTCTAGTGGTACTTTGTAGTGTGTTTTTCATCGCATCTTTACAAAGTTCTTCTATAAAAAGTTCGGTAGCTTTAGCAAGAACGACAACCGCTTCTTTACTAACAAGTCTGACTTCGGGATCTTTTTTCATCATCGATCTTAATCGCGGTAAGTGGATTTTTGTCAACTTTTTCTTTGGGTTCAGTGTTTTGGATGATTGAGCTTCCTCAGACAAGTCTATAAATAGTTTATTTGAAGCAGTTGAACATTCTGAAATAGATTCTTGTACTAAATTTGCGGAGATCGGTTCAATGGAACCCACGTTACTAAATGGCGGTGGATTCGATACAAGTTTTTCTGATTCTGGTATATAAGATATGTAACCATCAGAATTTTCAGCGAAATTTGGACCTTTAGATTTTGGGGTTGATCTTCTTTCGCTTGCTGAGTAATTTGGTTGTTCGCTTTTCGCTCCAGATTGATTTGTTGGAAGTGGTTTTGAAATATGTTTCTCTGATTCGGAACTGCTATCAGTTGTATATTGTGTTCCGGATTCATTTTGTATCATGTCTGCTGAATCTACCACGTACGAAGAATATGCATTTCTTGGAGGTCCATTAATCTGAGACACATAAGAAGGCGTTACAATTTTTTGAGATTCATTTGATGTAAGTTGAACAAATTCATTTGATTCAGAATGTGATTCGTCATTGCAGGCAGCGTTTATCTCCTGTTTTGAGGATTGATCATCTCTATTTGAGATTATGTTTGACTGTTTTATCCCGCATTTTTCGTTCTGATCCATTAAACTATCAACAACAAAAAAATAAACAATTAAAGAAGACGTCAGTTTTATTGATTTCTAAATATTGGTACTAACTATTCGTCCTGGCAGTATGATCACAGATATAACATAAATCAGTTATGCAAATTAAACAGGGTTTCTTTTTCTCATGTCTACAGATAAAGGAAGTAACTGGTCAAATGTTTTTTTTTTTCTTCTCTTCTTTATTTTGTTGCTGTTGGTATTGTCATGTTTGTGTAAAGTCGTGTTGGATATTGCATACGGATTTTTTTTATGAGGTATTAAAACGTGAATTTTCTAAATAAAGGTACTAACCATAAGTGGTATTATACATAGGTTTTGCCTTTTGAGAATTTTATATCTCCGTGCTGCAATGATTTAATTTTCAGTTCAACTACTTTTTAAAGTTTTACTAATAAGTTCAACATTGTTTCATGCTACAAATACCTCGTTTTAGGAAACCATACTGTGTAAAAACAAACAAGAGGCTCCAGAGAGCCTGAATCGCTCACTAGTGTGAGAAATATGCTGTTTTGAAAATATTTTTACAATTAATTCTGTTTTCTTAATTAAAAATTTAAAATGTACAGTTTGCACATGTATTAAAGTTTTCGAGATAACTACCAAAATTGGAAAAAAACTCCTATAAGCAAGTTTATGATTTCAGCCAAATTGAGTATCATGCGACAAATTTTGCTATTCCTATATATTATAGTATCTGCAAAAAATCAAATATAGGGAAACATTGTCATTCAGGGGCAAAAACTCATATACAAGATCATACAACGGAGTCGATTGACAATTTCTTATAAAAATATTGCCATATTTTTTTTTAATATATTGTACTAAACGTCTTTGCTCTTTATAGATTTTCTGTACCTATTACGGTTTCTGAGAAAATACAAAAATGAACAAATGTCATAATGGATAAGACATATGTTTTAAGGATTAAGGACAATAACTCCTATAAAAAATTGAAAACAACACGTTTAATAATTTCCTTGCGTCTGAAGCGATTTTCTGGATTAACCTTCTTACATAAGAATTCATTGTCACAATTTTGGCTTACACATCAAAATCTAAGAGACCCCTGTTTGTAGTTATCATCATAGTTCCAATTTTAAAAATAAGCTGAATTAATAATTTTGAAATAAAATATACGGTTATGTTTGTGTTCAACATATATATCTGAACATTTTTAATGGTTTTTTAACAACTAAAACAAACCATAATTATATTATTCGTAGACTCGACACTACGAATTTCAATAGTACTTTTTATTTACTAGTATTGTCGACAACATTGGAGTAAAATCATTCCCACTCAATAAAGGTGAACTAGTGACTGAATAAGCTTTTACTTACATAATATTTCACTAACATTGCTGCATCGTGTATAAACAAACCTGGCTGTGTGCATCCTAGCTACAAACGTTACGGTTTCCACGCGACATTATGACCACGTCGGACGTCGCTAGCCATGTGATCTGCTGATCATCACCTAGAGAGCCGTATCACACTTATTCTAACATAAATGATGAAAAATACTATATACATTAAACTACTGGAACCTGAAACATAATCACTGAAGCATGATTTTTAGACCACGTCATAGATATTTTCAGTTAATTCAACTGATTTACATAACATCCAATCATTTAATATTGACCATAATTTCTGAAGCGTGCCACATGTGGAGCAAGATCTGCTTACATGGTATACCCTTCCGGAGCACATGAGATTACCCAAGTTTTTGGTGGTGTTCGTGTTGCTTAGTCTTTATTTTCTACGTTGAGTTTTGTGTATTATTTTTCGTCTGTTTGTCTGTTTGTCTGTTTGTGGTTTTGTCTTTTTTACATGGCGTTGCCTGTTTATTTCGGATTTATGAGTTTGAATGTCCATCTGGTATCTTTCGAACCTCTTTTTAAACATGGATTATACAATTAGATTCAAGCTATATTTATTTTCTATTGTTCGTCTTTTCGTGCATTTTGAGGTGAATCTACTTTGAAATGTCATTTCGGATACCAAAATAACCCGAAAATGTTACATATGTAAATTACAGCTACATGTATGTATGGTATTGTATAATTGTTTTTTTTTTATTATCTTTCTTGTAAGTTCTTACTGAAAGGGACCAACGATTCTGTTTACAAAAAAAAATCATACAATTATAATTGATGGTAGATTATCCGAAAATGTGAATGACTTTTAAAATTTATTTGTTTACTTGAAAGATTAGGTGTGAAAAGAGGGTGGTAAAGTGGGTACTGAACACGGAAACATGTGAAATAAAAATCGCAAAAAACGTTGCACTAAAAATAAAAATCGGGAAAAACGAAGCATGAGAAATAATATCGAAAATGTTAACTAAAAAAATACAAGAAGTAATTACTCAGCCATTTGTGAAGATCGTGCAGCCACTATTGATCACTATTGATAATTCAAATCTGACTGCTCAAAACAAAGTTACATTGTAAAATCATCATTTCATCGAGTGTCTACTCAGTGGCGGATCCAGAAGGAAGGAGGGTTGCGGGGGTTGGAACCCCCTTTTTTCGGCAGATCAATGCATTTGAATTGGGACATAAAGTTGGAACCACCCCCTTTTTAAAATGGCTGGATCCGCCCCTGTTACTTAATATTCCTTTAACGTTTATTTTTGTTGTTTCTGGTTGTTTTTTTTTTGTTTTGTTTTGTATGGGGAGGCATTGTTGTGCAATCAGAATTGGTTCATTAGAAAATTTACTGCTTAGAGAAAAAAAAATCAACTTTCGTGTGAACTGATTCAGGTATATTTTAAATTAAGGCTTTGCCTCATATTGAATATCAAAGGTCAAGAAAAGGACTTTTGATTTTACAATTGTATTTGAAGAAAAGTTGAAAGAAACACCCCATATACTATTTTCGAATTTTGACTAATTTTTTTGTTTAAATAAATCTGATATTTACTTCATTTGCATGTCTTTCTACAAGTATTTTAAAGTTTCAGATTACAGTTTATCGCATGTCAATTTGATCAACACGTTATCCAGTAATAAAACATAAGCCTGCTGCGTCCGGTCGAAAACAGTTAGTTTCCAGATCAGTCTTGTCAAGGATGACATCTGCAGTCAGTATACTTTTTATGATAGTTGTTATACAAATTGCACAAATATTTGCAGCTTGCCATGCAGAAAGGTAATGTAAACATAATTGATTCAGATTTTTTTCTTACAATTACATGGTAAGTAGATACTAAAAGTTTAAAATTGATTATACAACAATGTTGAAAACATTTCATCATTTTACTTTGCTTGTCGGAACGTTAAACTATTCAGAGTTGAACAACATCAGTCTCCCTGATTGCATCCATGAGTGTCTTGGTAAATAGTGTCATACCAACACGAAGAGAAACTTTATCATTTGTATCAACTCATTTT
The DNA here is from genome assembly GCA_019925275.1 of Mytilus edulis. Taxonomy (NCBI): domain Eukaryota; kingdom Metazoa; phylum Mollusca; class Bivalvia; order Mytilida; family Mytilidae; genus Mytilus; species Mytilus edulis. Next base: position 82,949,294 of record CM034354.1, on the reverse strand, counting down.
TAAATATAATCAGATAATATATTTATTCGAACGTCCATTTTTTATCCATGTCTCATTATTACTGTATAGTATTATATTAATTGTAAACATTATGGTATTTATAAGATAACTCGTCTAAATCCTGTATTTTTTACTAGTCGTTCATTGTGGTTTTTTTTTTATGAATATTGTTTTTCTGAAAACCTGCTGGACCTGTTATGTAAATCTAGAAAACAACAAAATCAAACTAACGGTACGTTGTTTAAGTCTTATGGAACATTCCTGTATTTTCTATCACTCTTTTGTCTCGAGTGATTTTTTAAAGGCATACCACATTTATATTTTAGTGTACCGATTTCGGATTACTGATAATATTTTTTGGGGCAAATATATCTTGCTATGCTTTAACATTTTCCTAACCATCCTTAACGAAAAATAAACTTTATTTCATTCAAAACAAAATGGACTACATTTTTAACTACGTGATTTAAGGTGTAATACGCTTTACTTTCTTACTGTCTAATGTATGTAATTCTGTAACGTGTTTGGCTTATGAACTATCTGTTCGTATCTGTTTTCACAGAATCTGAGATACTCCAATATCAATCTTTTAATTAACTTAAAACCTATAACAAAGTTTATTATAGATTCAACCATTGATTAACAAATGTTGTCTTCTGCTTAAACTGCATTTTTGTCACAATTCAACATTTTATTTCTTAATATTTACTAGGACTATCAAGGAAAACGCGTCCTGCGTTTACAGCTTCACTTACTCATACAAAAGCTCTGGGATCATATGAAGTGATGAAATTTGACAAAATCTGGCTAAATAATGGTGGTATTTATAACCCTAACACTGGCGTGTTCACTGTACCAATGAATGGTTTATACCAGGTGTCAAGTTCTATGATGTCTTATGGTGTGAAACAACTACATTGTCACTTGGTGAAGAATGGTCAGTCAAATGTTGGAGCGTTTGGTAAAGAATATTCTCAAGGTACTTTGAATGCTGTAATGGACCTGCAAAAAGACGATAAACTGTTTATAAAACAGGACGGTGGAAGTGATGAAATCATACGGGTAACTGGTGCCCACTGGTCAATGTTCTCAGCGTACCTTATATCTGAATAAAATAAATAAGTGTGCCCAACTACAATTTTGTTCTTGTACTATATTGTTTTTATGCCATTTTTGTCTTGAAAGTGGGGGAAACATACCAGATAAACATTCGAACCAATAGATTTAAAAAGAAATCAAGGTATGAGGCAGTCCTTATAGTATCAGTAGTATCCTTAATGTTAAGTTCATTGAACACACTGACTTTGAATTAGTCCTTGTTTACCTTTTAACCAAATGCGGGACATGTACGAGAAATTGAGAGCACCGAAACGAAACACGGAAAATATATTCTTGGGGAATACGAAGCGCCCCAAACGAATCAAACACGAAAAAACGAGAAATAAAACGTCAAAAAACGAAAACACGTGGAACAAAAAGGCCGAAAACGTTGCACGAAAATAACCATTTACCACTCTCTGAAAAGTGCTGCTGAATCAGTTGTTCTTTTGCATAAGTTTCAGAACAATATTCGTTCGAATTTGCTCAGTGATTTAGAGCTCAGTGATTTAGCTCGGAGAGACTGAGATACATGTCCAATTGATGGCAATATCACACATCTTAGGTCTGGAGAACTCACATTTGGGAGGTCTCAAGAACTTTGTAATTCCGCTGAATAATAGTCTATCATTTTTTTTATATAAATAAGGCCGTTTGTTTTCTCGTTTGAATTGTTTTACATTGTCATTTTGTCATTTCTTGGCCTTTTATAGCTGACTATGCGGTATGGGCTTTGCTCATTGTTGAAGGCCGTACGGTGACCTATAGTTGTTAATTTCTGCGTCATTTTGGTCTCTTGTGGACAGTTGTCTCATTGGCAATCATACCACATCTTCTTTTTTATATGGATTAAGGAATCCCCATATAACCAATTTTCCACAGCCAAAGCTGTATCAGTCAGTCCCAATTCAGAAACTTTGTTTGTAGTGGATGTATGTTCATCTCCATACTTGTTGCTGGTTAATATATTTAGTGTTGAATCAACTTGAAGTTTGATCTTTTATACTATCTGTTGAATTAATCACAACTTGTATAGACGTAGGGGGACGAGCAGATCTATATATGACATGACATATTAAAATAATGATGGTGTAGTGTCCATTTGCAAATATTACACGCATATTAGAAAGACAAGAACATTGATGGTTTTGTTGCTCGTGTAATGTCCAGTGACAAATATCACATGCATATTAGGACAAAAGAACATTGATTGTTATTTGATTAAATTCCAGTGGCAATAGGACAAGAACATGTTAATGTGATGTTCTCTGTACAAGACTGGTCCACTGAAATGGATTTTTAAAATTTCTAGACCAACATGATGAGCCAGGTTTAAATTATGCTATTAACATATTGTTTCACAAGACAATAATCAGCTGGAAGACATGTTCCTCTAACCAGACACATTATTCAGACTGAGAGTTGAACCGTCTTTACTTTTACTCCTAAATGCTGCTATCTAATTCGCTGTTTTACAATCTAATGCATGCTGGGTAATATTTTCAAAAGTACACTAAAACGTCCGGATTGGTTAAAAATATCATAAACAATGCAGAATAACCATTGACGTGACGTTATTTTCATTCTGGGGTACGAACAATGAAATCATGATGCTCTAGATTTTGAAACGGCCTATTACCTGTACTTGATAATACTCTACGTTCACAGCTGAATTCCTTCCTCAATTATGTTGTTGAGTTGCTGTCTCCTTGATATAAGCTCAAAATGTTGTTGTTTATAAAGTGTTGAACTAATAGAAACATAAGATGGCCTAAAACAGTTTGCAATCAGCCTTTTGGAATTTATGGCTTTCGGTGCTTATCAATTTTGTTTTTGATTTGGTCTACAACTGTTCAAATTTCAGTACGTTGTATTCCTATTTCAAGTCTCATGTACAGGAAACTTGGTCCGGCTTATCACTCTTATATGCAAATCGAAGTAGAGGCTCAAAAGAGCCTGTGTCACTCACCTTGGTCTATGTGCATATAATAAACGAAGGATACAGATGGATTCATGAAAAAATTGTGCTTTGGTGATGGTGATGTGTTAGTAGATGTTACTTTACTGAACATTCTTGCTGCTTACAATTATCACTATCTATAATAAACTTGGTCCAGCAGTTCAAATATTTTGTAAAAATTTACAAAATTTAAAATTTATGAAAATTGTTAAAAATTTATGAAAATTGTTAAAAAATTGACTATAAAGGGTAATATCTCCTTAAGGGGTCAATTGACCATTTTGATCACTCTGACTTATTTGTAGGTCTTACTTTGCTGTACATTATTGCTGTTTACAGTTTATCTGTATCTATAATAACATTTAAGATAATAACCAAAAGCTGCAAAATTTTATTAAAATTACCAATTCAGGGGCAGCAACCCAACAACGAGTTGCCAGATTGGTCTACAAATTTCAGGGCAGATATATCTTGGACCTAATAAACAATTTTACCTCATGTCAGATTTGCTCTAAATGCTTTGGTTTTAGAGATATAAGCCAAAATCTATATTTTACCCCTATGTTGTATTTTTAGCCATGGCGGCCATCTTGGTTGGTTGGCTGGATCACTGGACACATTTTTAAAACTAGATACCCCAATGACGATTGTGGTCAAGTTTGATCAAATTTGGTCCAGTAGTTTCAGAGGAGAAGATTTTTTAAAAAGATTATTAAAATTTTGGAAAAATTGTTAAAAATTGACTATATAGACGTTACGCACGGTAATGCGTTCAAATTAAAATTACGTTATTATATGATTTTAGAACAGCAACCATTTGCCTATAAGAAAATAAAATCACCAACATCTATAAATCTACAGAAAGGTCCGGACATTTTTTTCTTATTTTAAGTTAATTCTATAAATTTTTGCACAATACATTTATTTTATTGAACTCACAAATCTTACTTTTGCTTTAAAAATGGCATGTCCGGCGTAACATTTTAGATTAAATTAAATGCATTTCTCTATATTCCGTTGTAATTTTGCACATACAATCTGCGAAATTTAGTATATCAGCTTCCTACTAGATTTATATTATAACATTATAACCCGTTTTTTGGTATTGGCTGAACTTTGAACCAAGCCTTCAACGAAATATTCAGCAGAGGAACCTGTCTTAAGGCAGCAACCATTTGATTTTCTGGGGGGGGGCTATGGTTTTTGTTTTCTGTGCAAACTATTTTTTTCGCCTGCGGCGAAAAACAATCTATTTTTTTCGCAACAAGTCGAAAACAATTTTTTTCTTTCAATTTTAGCATTACATATAGTGGCAGCTGAGGGTGAAACAAACAATTTTTTTTTCTCAGAATCAAAAACAAATTATTTTTTCTCCAAAAACTGGAAACAAACTTTTTTTTCCAAAAAAAAACCATAGCCCCCCCCAGAAAATCAAATGGTTGCTGCCTAATGAGTTTTGAGGAAAGTTTATCAAAATTTCAATTTGATTATTATCCCTATTAAATAATCAAATCATATTAAAACTATACTCAATAGAAAGTTCAGAAAAAGATAAACATTTTCAAAGTTTCAAATGTAAAAAAAAACTTTTTCTTGAAGCAGATTTTTTAAAAATCGAATGTCTAGCCACTATGTCCAAACGTTATTTTTGTCCATGCCTTAGGTGAAACATGTTGTATAAATACTAAATGTGCATTTATAATACAAAACTAACATATTTATAAGATACAAACTATAAGTTCACACAAATGGTTAAATGAGTAGGGTGTTTTCACTAACATTATGATCTTACATTTTTTTTGGAAAGTATTCCCGGTGTCTAGCCATTATGTCCAAGGGTGTCATTTTGACGTTTCTGCACAGTGGCGTCTTTTATACAAATACACACTATTTACGAACTGTTTAGGCAGTTAAATGATGCCGGGAAATGTTCATTCTAAAATGGTCTGCTGAATCAAAATAACACTCAAAGTAGAAAAACATACACACATAAGGAATAAACCCTTTATAGACACAGGGGAAAAGGGGGGATGGGCCGAGGGATAATTTGTTATGGACAAAAGTTTTCACGCAAATCTAAAACACCTTTATAGATTAGAAACCGATTAGAATCTGAGTTACAAAGGTATTTGTAAAATTAAACCATCAGTGCTAAAAAGATCGAGAAATAGTCTGAAAACTCGCACAGATATTGGACAAAAAAAAATCATTTCAACTAAAATCATTATAAACAGAAATATTGCTGAATTATTATATGACCGATTTTTATGAAATAAATACCATACATTTTTATGTTCAATTTGTCAAAAAAATGTTCAGGCTAAATTTATCTTCTCATGTGTCCCTCTGGAAGCAAGATTTTTTTTAAAGGTTGCTATGTATTCTATCCAAAATAAAATTGGAAAAATTTGCATTTGTTTTCATCTACTAATCACATATCAGAAAATAAAAACTATCCTTACATAGTTAATTGCCTTATACATGTTAAATTTTGAAACATTTCTTCAGCTTATGGTATTTATTTGATAAAAGTCGATCGAGTAGGTACTCCGCTCTCGATAACAAAATGTCAAAGTTAGTATATGATCGTATATGACGTCAAATTTTTCATTTATACATGTTACGTCTTGCGACGCAATACTGTGCGTAACGTCAAAGGGCAATAACTCCTTAAGAGGTCAACTGACAATTTTGGTCATGTTTGACCTATTTGTAGATCTTACTTTGCTGAACATTATTGCTGTTTAAAGTTTATCTCTATCTTTTATAGCATTCAAGATAATAGCCAAAAACTGCAAAATTTCCTTAAAATTACTAATTCAGGGGCAGCAATCCCACAATGGGTTGTCCGATTTGTCTGAAAATTACAGGGCAGATAGATCTTGACCTGATAACCAATTTTACCCAGATTTTGTCAGATTTTCTCTGAATGCTTTGGTTTTAGAGATATAAGTCAAAATTTATATTTTACCCATATGTTCTATTTTTAGCCATGGTGGCCATCTTGGTTGGTTGGTCAGGTCATCCAACACTTTTTTTGAACTAGATACCCCAATGATAGTTGTGGCCAGGTTTGGTTAAATTTGGCCAAATATTTTCAGAGGAGAAGGATTTTGTAAAAGTTTAAGGACGATGGACGCAGGATGACGGACACCAAGTGATGAGAAAAGCCCTTTGGGCCAGGTGAGCTAAAAAGAAGATGTGGTATGATTGCCAATGCAACAACTTTTTAACAGAGACCAAATGGTGTTAAATGTAGCAACTTTATGACTGATATCCTTAGTGTATTTTTTTTATTGGTATCAAATTAAGTAGGTTGAACATATAACCTTAGCTCTTTTGGTTGTCACAAGATAGTTATTTCTCTAGAATTAATGTACTATTTAGTGACCTCTTGATGTCTGCTGGAAGGGAGTTCCATCAATGTTTTCCCTTTCAGTTTTGGCACTGAACTAGATGTTCAACAAGTGGTCCTTTATTTTCTTTATTCTTAATATGAGGCAGGCATTACCTGTAAATGGGGACGAAGTCTGTATGAATTATTTTTTTGTATCTTAAGTATTTGTTAAAAAAAAAGAAACGGAAATACCGTAACGTTTTCGATTTTGGTTCTGTTGTTAGGGATTTTAGTTGTGACGTTATTTAAATTATGACGTCATATGCAATGTAAATAAAGAAACGCTATCATCAGGTAACGTTTTTTCATATCAAGGAATTATTAAAAATGAAATTGGTATTGCGCGTTCCTTCCTATTTTATACTAGACTGATAAATATATATTTTACTCAAAGTTTCATACAAACGAGACCGGAAAAAGGAAGTACATTATACATTTCTGCGCCGGTCCGGGATTTCAAAACACGACAAAAAAAATTTGAACGATTTTGAGTTCATTAGTATACAATGAAAAATTCGGGAAATTTTCCCGAATTTTTTTTTTTTATTGAATTTTCTACTGTTATTGGGGACTTCGTCCCCATATTATCTATTTTGCCCCTTAATATCTCTCCTCTTGCCTACTCTTGATTCTTTACCTTGTTGCCCTTTATTTACTAGGTATAAGAAGATGTGGTATGAGTGCTAATGAGACAACTCTCCATCAAGTCTCAATTTGTAAAAGAAAACCATTATAGGTCAAAGAATAGCTTTCAACACAGAGCCTTGGGCTTCGGTTCACACAGAACAGCAACCCTGTTTTTTGCCCATTATTTTCTCTTCTTACCCTCATATTAGGTAACCTTACTTTCACTTGCTTCATTAAAACAACACTAACCAATTCAATATTTTCATTACTATATTTTAAACATAAGCGTCAACAATTTACAATATATACTATTTTTCATATTTGGCAACCTTGAGTTTTTTAATATATATATAAAAGCATGAAATGAAAGTACAAAATGACGTTTTATGTAGATTAGACAAATTAAATTAATAAAAAAACAATAATTCTCAAAACGAGGCATGAGACTCATTTAAAAGCATCAACAGTAAGATAAAATCTGCATAAATAAAAAATAGACCTCATCAGGTGAATTTGGAAATTTTGTTCAAGTTGTCACTATTAACATACATATATATAAGAGGGTAGTAAAGGGTTATTTTCTTGCAATGTGTTTTGCCATATGTATTTCATGAGCAGCCATGTTTTGTGAAATCGGTAAAAAGATCAAGGTGCAAGACATTTTTAATTGTTGGTTCGACATGAAATGGCAACTTTATTTCGCACTCTTCTGTGCAGATACCTCTCCCCCTTTTATGCCTCTCATATAAGTACCTGATTGAAAAACAGTTAAACTGCAGAGCAATCTCTTGCTACTCAGTATGAATTGCACATACTTAATTTTGTTTTTCTAAAAGCAAACATAGCAAATATATGAACATGTTGAAGATGAAACTTTTATGGATTACTGATAAAATGATAAAATTTGACAAGGGTTAGATGCAGATACAAAATTTTATAAATAAACCTGATGTGGTCATACAATCAACAACTGAATAAGAGAGAATAAAATTAGATCTATTCTAATTGACATTTCAAATGAACTGTAAATTATTCATATATACAGTGCTATAAATTCAGAAATTTTTGCATCATTTTTTGCGATTTTTGAATAATGAATGAAATGCATGTTGAATTAAAGTGGTACCTAACACTACAGGGAGATAACTCTGTAAAGTCAGCTAAACGTTTTAATTACATTGTGTTCTACAAGGAATATTAAGCTTCTCAATGATCAAAATGAGAATTTGTCAAACTGCTATATAACCAGTGTAATTTTTCTGATAAAATGGTTGGCTCAAATTTTTTGAAATTTTTATATTTTTGTCAAACGGTCAAAGTAAATACCTTGTCAGAATTTTATGAAAATTAAACGAACCAAATTTATTTTAGTGAAGGTGTTGGGTACCACCTTAACATGATTTAAAAAAATGCAGCATACAAACAATGCTGTAAAAATTTAATAAGGGAGTTCTTAATTTTGAGAAATCCTTTCACAATTTTCCACAATAATAAAAACATCTCACAAATTTCTGAATTTACAAAAAGAACATATTATGATGAAGTGTTTGCTCTCTTCCTCATTAACCTTCAATATGGACTTGTCATCACAAAAAGTCTGTAAAACTATATGTGAAAGTATATATGAAAAATATCTCCAAATGAAATATATTGACATTACATAATTTACTGACTGAGCTACTTGATTTAGCTATATAATATCATTGTACACTATTAGATCTTGGGAAAAAATAAACAAGTAATAATAAAATAACTGATTGAAGAATTCAAATATAGAAAAATATTCAGTGAGTTCGAGGTCTAAAATTTTTCTATTTAATCATTCAAATATTCAATAATATTAAAACAAGTTCAGGACCAACCATCTTAAAATTCTGCATATAAAGTTTTTTTTATAGTGAAGTACATTCTCAGAAAAAGAGTACTTTTTTCTTAATATGAAAACAATGATGCTTATCTTTTCAAGGCAAGATAAAAATGTCATGGAGTTTGTCAGTCTGTTCCCCTGTAACTATACCAGCTTGTAAAAATCAATGTGATCCAATTTTGTACAGGTTTGTTCCATGCAAAAGATGCTGTTTTTCTGTTTTGTTTATAATGTTTTAATAAGTTATGCTGACCTTAAAAAAAAAACTTGATAAGAAAATAACAGCAACTGTGATATTGGTCATAATTAATATCAAATAGTGTCTCTTATTCCATATTGGAAAAATTTAAATAGTAGGTTTCTCTAAATGAATTGGATTTTGAATAAAAAAGTATATTCAGATGAGAAAGTGTTATTCACCTTGCTAAACGTCACATGCTTTTACATGCAACGTTATGGTAAAATTTTTCATGTAAAATTTGTTTTGGTATATGTTTGTCAATAAATACATTTTCTTCTCTCTGAATATAGAATAAAACAATTACTGTCTTTTGTTTCCGTAAATATGGGTTTTAATTGACTTTTGAAAAACTGATATTAACTTCGGCCGTCGGCCTCAGTGAATATCATTTTTTCAAAAGTCAATAAAACAGCATATTTACCTTATCAAAAGACAGTAATTGTATATTATCAAAAGTTGAATTATAAATATTAGTTGCCTTTAAAAGGCCCTTTTTGATTTTTTGTGTGGTTAGGTTGGTGTTGAGTTGACATATTATATATCAGTAATGGTTATGGGTGGGTACCACACAATTCATTCGAGTAAAAAATAAAACAAAAAATTTCAACTTACAAAATAAATAAATATTATATCAGCAATGTTTTCTGCTTTGCGAGCTAATGTTTAGAACAATGTTTCTGTTACTAACAAGCATGAAAAAGAAAAAACATTAACATAAAAATAACAGTCCATTTGCCTTACAAAATATTGTATTATAGCTTTAAAACATGCTTGAAATAGTCTATTAATATGGAATCGTTTGTGTTTGGGGGATTCCAAATTTCATGGATTTTGAAATCATCTTTTTTATGGAAACCTTGATTTTGTGATTTTGACAAACTCTACATTCTTGAAGAATCTTATAAATTTTGATTCAGCACTACACCAGCAAAATCTATTAAAATTAGTACCCCCAAAAAATAATGAATCCACTATGCATTATCTTGTGACAACATGCCGTCTAAAGACCAAAATTACAAGTAATATGTCTAGCTTTCTAGAAAAACAGTCTAGCTAAAAAAGTTCAATATTAATTATATATATATGGTTTTTAATAAATTTACTTTTTTGTTATAACAAAAATACATACACTTTTAGATTGTTCGAAAAAAATTAGATACAAAATACAATGCTAGAAAAGTAGTATGTAAAAATGCATAGAATAAGAAAAATATCACAGAATGAAAAAAATTTAAGCAAACACAAAGATTACATAAAGTCTAACATTGAAAAAGATGTAACTTCATGACAAAAAATACATTGTAAATAAATATTACAAGATGAGATTTTTCATGTACAAACACATGAATTTTTGTATGTCACAAATTCATATCATATACATGTACATGTTTCAATTCATGTATAGATACTAGACCACTTTCAAGTTTTGTCCTTCATCATAAACGTTTGTCAATTATGAATGCTTGTATGACATAATTTCCCAGATAGAGGGTATCCCCTGTATCCCTGCTTATTTAAGGTTCATCAAATGTCTTCCAGATTGTCATTATGCAGGATAAACTAGAAATAATGTTTGTTCCATACATACCTAATTACTTTTCCTTAATGACAGCAATGCTGATTATCCATTATAAGAATTCAATTTGCCGAATAAATTGTGTGATACAGTATTGAGGCCCCTCATGGGGGGGTCCTAGTAATCACATAATCACCATTTTTTTGCCAATATAATCACATAATCATTAAATATTTGCTTATCTTTAGTAATCAAATAATCATAAACTAAAAATACAGTCCTAGGTAATCAAATAATCATGAAATATTTGGCTTAATAATCAAATAATCATTAAAAAAACGGCCAAGTAATCACATAATCAAAAACCCCATGAGGGCCCTCAGTATTACATTTTTTCAACTGATCCCTCAACATGGGAAGGGAGTGACGACACCCCTAAAGAATGAATGATCTTTACTTTAACCAAACTCTTTGGAGGAAATAAAAAGAACTCGAAAGTGGTCTATTAAATGGAATCAATGTCTTAATGATGTGTAATTAATCATCAGTTAAAAGTTTAGTAAAATGAATTGAAAGGTGAATTTATAAAGATTTTATAAAATTATGACAGGCTGCCCTTTGTATTGATTAATATAAATCTAAACAGGAAGGGTCATCTTTATGTAAAAGTAATGTACATATTGGTCGGTCTGTAATGTGAAATGGTAGTCTACTGCTAGCTGTTAGTCTCACTTTAATCTTAATGACAATTTCTGTATTAAATACAACATATGAAACAAAAATGTAATTTAGTATTGTGCTACAAGATTTTCTTAGGTTTAAAATAAGTTGTTCCTTGTCTTGTCATCCTATGCATACCTTACTTGAAACTCAAACTATCTAAGCAGGAAGTGAGTGTAAAACAGATCTGAAAATACCACATGTATCACAACCGATCACTGTTGGGCTGCTGACCAAATATGATGGTTCTTTTTTTTACAGTGGCGGTTCCAGGGGGAGGGTTCCAGGGGTTGAAAACCCCCATTTTTTTTGGGACGATCAATGCATTTGAATGTGGATAATTTGACTGGATCTGCCCCTGTTTTATGTCAACTGTCCTGAGATTTAAAAGATTTAACGTGATAAATCCACTTCCAATATAAAAACCCAGTATAAGGCACAATTTATTAAAAAATATGAATACTGTAAATACCCCAAAAATTAGGGTAAATGTATTTAGATGGTTGAACAATGTACAAAAATGGAGGATTAATTATTGCAATTTTAGGAAAGGCTGCATGTTGAAAATGCTATCAAAATTAAAAAAGAAACTTATTATGAAAAAAATTCTGAATTTCATAGTATACAGCAAAACATATGAAAATGAACCTGGGAATTGCACCTTTGTTTTTTAAAGATTGTAAATTAGATTTAAAAAAAACTGTAAAATTATCTCAATACAAGACAGTCACAGAAGGCTAAATTTCATGTAAACACTGCTTAAAACATCTACATAAAACAAGAGTTTTTATGATTTATTTTAATAAATCGAACTGGAAAACAAGATTGTTCTAATACGGAAAAAACAAATGTTTTCAAAGAAAAAATAAAATAAGAACATTCTAATTCTTCAAAACAAAATAAAAATAAACATTCCTGTCACATATACCTGCCAACTGTCACTATTTGCGGGGGATTTCCCCCATGGAGGCTCCCAAATTGAAATTTTGAAAGAGCAATTTTATCCACAATTTTTAACAAAACAATTAATTTTACAATGATTTGAGTCTTATAAAAGTATGGAGAAGCCAAAAAACAACATTAAAATGTATTTGAAGGACCCCTTGAAAATTTTTTAGGACTAGGACTATGACAGCCATCTTGCACGCAAAACCCCCATGGGCATTTTGAAAAGTTGGCAGGTATGGAGTGTCATTGTCTTAATTTCAATATGTTGCGTAACATCAGTCAGATTTACTGTGTCATCATATTTCTTGATTTTATTTATGTCAGGCACGACCATATTGTTTGAACTCAATGATAAATATTTAAATATTAAAAAAAACCGCAAGCACTTATTTCAAATTAAACATATTTGTCTCAATTCTATAATATATCACGATCTTCAATACCACCAACATAACATATATGAACAAGACCTGAGCTTATTTTTCAATCAACATACATTTATATCAAACTTTCCATCTTAATTAAAACAACAGTGGCACACTTGAATGTGCCATTATATCAGTGGCATTAGACAACATCTGTTTACAAATTACAAGCAAATGCTGAACATTAACAGGTGATGCACCATTTCTTTTTATTTATAAAAAATTTGCCCTGAATTATTTGAAAAATATCATTTGTTGATTTTTTTTCATGGGGTAGGTGGGAGTTTGAGGTTTAGTTAATACCTGGTTAATTCATCGAAATTTAAATTTAAATGATTGATGGTCCAAAAATATCTTGTTGATTCATCAACCTTTAAATTTGATTGATGGTCCAAAAATTTAAAGAGAAATAAATATTCCCAAAACATGAAGAATAGATATTAATAGAGAAGTAAAATATCGGTAATTAGAAAAAAAATTAGAAAAGGAGATTCTCTAAAAAATATCTCACAAAGTGGATTTTTCAGAAAAAACCTTTTACCCCCAAAATATGTGATTTATTTTCTATTCCTGAAAAGGCAACTATTGTGTGTATGTATAAAATATAAGGTTTCCATAGAAACAGTATTACACATAAAAACAAGTTATTTCACAGTACATGATTTTGCATTAAAAATTACATAGCTGTACAGAGCACTTAGTTTGAACAGTATCACAATTCAGCTAACTCCATTGCTACAAGCTATGGTGTATAGATTTCAGTTCTTTTCTGATTGCTTCAAAATGTGGTCTTTCTGTTGGGTTATATTCCCATATCTTCTTCATCAGTGTATATATAGCTTCTGGTGTTCCCTCTGATGCTGGCATTCTATATCCTGTAGAGAAAAAAACCAAGTTATAAATATAGAATTGGGTGTTACCTCTGATGCTGAAATTCTATATCCTGTAGAGTAAAATATTTATAAATAGTATAGGAGGTTTCCTCTGATATGATGCTGGTATTCTATATCCTGTAGGGAACAAATAGTTATAAAAAGTATCGGGGTTCCCTCTAATGTTGGCATTCTATATCCTGTAGGGAACACAGTTATAAACAGTATTTGGGGAAGGGGGGGTCCCTCTGATGCTGGCATTCCATATCCTATAATATAGGGAAAATATAGTTGTAAATAGTATTGGGGGTTCCCTCTGATGTTGGAATTCTATATCCTGTAGGGAAAATAGTTATAAATAGTATTGGGGATTCCCTCTGGTGCTGGCATTATTATATTCTGTAGGGAAAATAGTTATAAATAGTATATGGTGTTCCCTCTGGTGCAAGCATTCTATATCCTGTTAGAGTAAAAAGCAAGTTATTTATAGTATTTGGTTTCCTTCTGGTACTGGCATTTTATATTCTGTAGGGAAAAAATCAAACTATAAATAACACCAGGTGATACCCTTTATGCTGGCATTTTATATCCTGTAGGAAAAGAACAATGCTATAATCATCATTAGATGTTTCCTCTATTTATATTATCTTTTTATATCCTGTAGAAAAAAAGTTATAAATAGCTTCACAGTTCTTAGCTTTGTCGCTGGCATTCTATATCCTGGAAAAAAAATAGCTTTAAGTGTTTTCTCTGTTCCATTTAATTTCTATGATACAATCTACTTCAAGATCTATAGCTGTAAACTTTAAACTTTACAGTTCAATTTTATTCTGTATAATTTGATGCCTTTTAAATGAGAATTCAGAAGTTGTTCTGTTCAGTGGGTCCTAAAAAAATGTGACAAAACTATTTTTAGATGGATGGTTGGACTATATGACAAAATATAACCCAAATAAAATCGCCTATAACATAGCAACAAAATCTCTCAAAGAACGTAATTATACCTGCATCAACCCTTTCTCTGGCTTGAGCATTTGACATGCCTTGGTATGGGGTTAATCCACCAGAAAATATCTCCCACATTAATATACCAAAACTCCATACATCACAAAGGGATGTGTATTTACCTGTAAAACAATAGATAATATTATCATAACAAACATTTATTATCCATAAAAGTAAGTAAACTTATAAATTTTCATTTAAGTTGAATGTTTTAAAAGAAAAAAAAGCCATTATTGCAGTAGTTGGACAAGTTATATGAAATACAGCATACAAATGATTCTATCAAAATTTAAATAAGATTTTTGTGTTTGTGTGACACCTATATCATAGAATTGTTTTTTCAGTAATATAAACATCATAGCAAGTACATAGAGAATGTGTCATTTGGACACAGATGATACCCCCACTTGCATTTAATGTGATAGAGGGATATAACTATACAGGACTGTAAAAGTGAGGCAAACAAATTCGATCGTGATTTGTGTTTTATAGTAATAAGCATTGTGTATAAGTTTCATAACATTTGGTTGCGACACTGGATGAACATTTAAATCCTTGGGCATAACATTCTGATTTTATAATAACTGACATACAGTTTGACATAATTAAAGCAGTTTACCTCACACCTTGCATGGAAGGTATAATAAATACTTATTTGTATAACTCGTGCAAAAATATTACTACAGTAATAGTTCAAGAAGCTAAACCTACCATACAATAAGGCCTCCGGTGCTGTCCATTTTATTGGGATTTGTTTTAGTCCGTCTGATACAGTATACTCCTCCTCTTCTCGGGACATACCAAAATCTGATATCTTGACAACATTGTTGTCACCCACTAGACAGTTTCGAGCTGCTAGATCTCTGCAAAATAAGTCAGTCAGATTTAAATAAGCATAATAAATTAATATTAGGTAATTGCTGAACTTAAAGGTCTTTTTAAAAAAATTCTTAACATGCTTAACAACATGAACATCTTTTATTTCTTATCACCTGAAAACAAAATTGTTAACAGTCTAGGCCAGGACAGCTGACAGAGGGGTTCCTGCTAGAGGCCTTTAAACAACCAATTCAAAATCAAAACAGCTGAAAACTTAATTGAGGACTTTAAATTTTTCTAAAACGATTATTTGATCATGAAAATTCAGAAATTAACCATAAGGATGGATTCCTAACTTAAAAAGTCAAATTTTGAGATGTGCCAATTTTTATTCTGAATACCACATAGCAATTTTGACCTAGTATATGTGTTTCAAATTAAACAAAATTTATTGGACCATGGTACGTCCAATTAAACAATATTTATTGGACCATGGTACGTCCAATCAAACAAAATTTATTGGACCATGGTACGCCCAATTAAACAAATTTTATTGGACCATGGTACAAATGGGAGAGTCAAATCCATGGAAATGAGAAGCACCAATGCACTGCATGTACAAGTGCATATCAGATATCATTGTCCTAGAATATAACATGTTGTTCATCTTAGAAAAAAGTAAAGTTACAATAATACCTAACTCCACAGAAAGTTCCAAATCGAATAGTACAGGCATTTCCTTATGTAGAAAATAGTGGATTAAACCTAGTTTTATAGCTAGCTAACCCTAAAATAGAATTGGTCTAATCACAAATGTTAACAGTTCTTGATGGTGTTGTTTATTTGGACCTACCGATGGATACAGTTTTTATTTTCCAGATATGCCATTCCATTAGCAGCATCTTCACACATCTTTGTTAACTGTTTCTTTGATTGAGTTTTTCCATGTTTCCGTAAATAACTTAACAGTGCACCACCTGAAAAGATTTATGATTCTGTCTTAAAACTTCAGTTAAATAGCACTTATAAACTTCTTATATCAATTCTTTTGTCAAACATAAATAGCATTTCTCTGGTCAAACAATTTTGTCATTTTAAAATTTGCAGAAATAAAGAAAGTGCAGCGAGACCATGATGAGTCAAAATCAAAGTGACCCAACATTATCTGTACATTCATAAATCCAAGGTTAGAATCACAATTCATCTGAGGCTGCATGTTGTGTCATGTTTTCTCATATCTTCATACTCCTTTTTATTGTCAACCTGATTTATAAAGGGAGAAGACCAATTCAATATTCCTAATTATTCAGTTTTATTGTAGTGTTTCATAACCTTGGTATTTTCTGTTTTCAGGTTTTTGATTGCAATCTTTCAAAGGTGAATTTAGGGGGCCCTTTTTCTGGGAAAAATTTGGTTGATAATATAGGGAATCACTGAAGTAGGCCCCACTTACGAAAATTGCTGGATCTGCCACTGCCTTTGTAACTTTACCCACTTCTTTCCAACTAACTTATTTACTTGATTGATAGTGTTTTGGATATGTTAATAATTTTACAGTTCAGTAGATAATGAAGAAATCAATGTAAATAACTTTACCAATGTTCCATTCTTTTCAACAAAAGTATATATTTTATACAAGAAGCAAGTTAGAGTAAACAGGCAGTTCCAGAATAAATGCATGAAGACAGAGTAGGCCTGCGAGGCACTCTTTTAAGACCCAACTACCTTTTACTTATAATTCTTACAAAATTCTATTAAAAATGCAATCATCCATATTTATTTATAATTATAATTGAGTGCTTCCAATTCCCTCATCCAAAAACTAAAGAACAGGTATTAAAAGGAGAAAAGCCAGTCAATTAATACTGTGAAGTGGTGTCCCCTTATTCCTAAAAAAAACAACAAAATATGCAGGAATATATATATATATATATAATAGAAAAAAATACCCATCCACTAATTCTACTTCCTCCTACCTGCCACATATTCCATCACAATCATAACTGGTTGTCTCTGAGCAGCTATTCCAATAAACTGTACAATATTAGGATGATCATATTGTTTTAAGATCCTTCCTTCTTGTAAGAACTTCTTCCTCTGATCGTCAGAGAGGGTATCTCGACAAGTCTTAATAGCCACAACCTGATTCTTAGGTTTGTATAACCCTTTGTATACTTCACCAAAATTACCCTGAAATGTATAACTATTTTTAAACAAGTGGAAACAACTGATACTGCTAGCTACTGCTCACTGATTTTTAGGATTTTATAACCCTTTATATACCTCACCAAAATTACCCTGAAATGTAAAACTAATTTTATACAAGTTGAAACAAGTGATGACGTTGATGAGTGATGAATCTGAAAACACATCACATGGTATAGATGACTATTATAAACCCAGAAATGAAATTTCAGTAATCCTTATGCTGTAGTTCCTAAGAAGGATGCAACAAAAAATATTCATGGGACAGATAGACAGATAGATGGACTGACAGACAGACAGACAGACAGACAGACAGAGGTAAAACAGTATACCCCAACCTTTTTAAAGCGGGATATAATCATTGTTTTAATTTCCGAATAAAATATGTTTGTTAGTATGAATGACATACCATTATCTTTAGTAAATCAGTATTCTCACAACAAAATTCATATAACATCCTGGTAAACAGGAAATTTCAAGATACCATCTTGTTTCTAGAAATATTTATAGATTATCGTTGATCATCTCAACGAGATTGGTTTTCTGGCTTGAGACATTACAGCGAAAATGAAAAAAACAATCAGGTTGAGATGACCCATGATAATCTTTTTATTGCTATTTTACCTATCACGACATTGTTAATTTAATTAACAATTTATTCTATCTGTCAACTTGTTAATTTAATTAACAATGGGCATGTGTATGCTTATCTTTAGCGATAATTTTTTATATCATTGGACTCCACTGAAAGAAAATTATCAGTCATCAAGATCAAAGGAAAATTTCATAACATAGCGATAAAGCATTTTATCCTTTTGGATACCTTTACATTCAAGCATTATACCATCAGATTACAAAGATACTAAAAGGAATTGAGGAGAACACTAAATAAACATAAACTTTTATTTAAGAAAAAAGAATACAAGTTGTATATATTCCAAAATAAATCAAAAGTAAAACAAGTCATTTAACCCTTTTCTCTTTTGAAAAGTCCCACATTTATCCTTTCAGACATGAAAATTTAGATCTTGACAGTTACATCATCAATCTCAACTTTTTTTTTCTTTTTCATGAATGATTTCCGGCTGACCCCAGGTCAGTTGGTGCAAGTGATCTCATAAACAATCACAAAGGCATTCTGATACAAATAATGTACAAGAAAGGCCATGAATTTGAAAGTCAATGTTTAGCTCATGAAATATAATAGTGCATTAGGTGGTACCAAAATACCTTGACTAAAATCAATTTGGCTGGTTTAATTTTCATTAAAATTTTGACACAATATTTACTTTTACACTTTGACAAAAATATAAAAATTTCAAAAAAATTTAACCACACACTTCCTGAGAAAAATTCCAGTGGATATATAGCAGTTTGACAAACTTATTTTATTTCAAATTATTTTGATCATTGACATGTTGAGAAGTTTGATATTTCCTTAATAATAGAATATTATGATTAAAATATTCAGCTGACTTTCAGAGTTATCTCCCTGTAGTGTTATGTACCACCTCAAAGTGTTTTGTTTGACGTATTATTTAATTTTCAATGGTCATTTTGACCTTAAATATTTATTTGAATGATTCTTACATTGCCAATCTTCATCTCTAAAGCTATATCATCGTTATTTAACTGCCAGAGTTCTTTGATGATGGGAGTACTGAGTATACACTGAGACTTAGCCGTCACAATGGTCCCACTTTTATACTGGACTGTCACTAACTCTGGAATGGTCGGGTAAGAATCTCCTTCAAACCTCCATCCACCCTGAAATAGAATGGTAATGTTCAATCAGGTACAATTTTTATGCCCCACCTACGATAGTAGAGCATTATGTTTTCTGGTCTGTGCGTCTGTTCGTCTGTCC
Source organism: Mytilus edulis (assembly GCA_019925275.1). NCBI lineage: Eukaryota > Metazoa > Mollusca > Bivalvia > Mytilida > Mytilidae > Mytilus > Mytilus edulis. The sequence continues at coordinate 82,929,727 of CM034354.1, read as the reverse complement.
CCCTTCAGGTTAAAGTTTTTGGTCAAGGTAGTTTTTGATGAAGTTGAAGTCCAATAAACCTGAAACTTAGTATATATGTTCCTTATGAAATGATCTTTCTAATCTTTATGCCAAATTAGAGTTCTGACCCCAATTTCACAGTCCACTGAACATAGAAGATGAAATTGGGAGTGGGGCATCCATGTAATGGGGACACATTCTTGTTTTTATATATTTCTTTTAAACAGACTTTGGCAAAACCCTAAAATCTAATGTCCATAAAAATACAAGTTTTCCACATTCCACCGAAAAATAAATGAATCCACAGTTTCACAATCATCTGAAAACAAATAATGACAGAACAATTTTGCTGTTTTTTTTGTTGTGGCATTGCTGTTTCACTATATATGTGTATCAATGTTGCCTTGTATTTTATAATGTATTATGCTTAAAACTATTGTTCTGGTTAAGTATGTACGCTACTCTATCTTGTTGTTTTTTACTTTTTGTCAGACATTCAGAAGCCTCTAGTTTTATCCATGTAGTACAAATACAAATTTTGACACTGACTCCTACCTTTTTTTTATTGCATATAGGCTTCCGTACGGTGACCTATAGTTGTTAATGTTTGTGTTAATTTTGGTCTTTTGTGGATAGTTGTCTCATTGTCAATCATAAAACATCTTCTTTTTTTATATATTCTAAGTCATTTTTGAAAATTTTATACAATGCTTGTTCTCTTTTTGCTTTTGAAAGGAAATAGGTCATGAAGGTGTTAATGTCAAATGTATGAAAAATCTACAGAAATTCATTTCCTGCCAATTTTTTAATTGATTATTCTATTTTTCAAAAAAACAGAATATGAACCAGTCATTTTTTTCCTTTTTTTTTATTTCACTTATTCATATTTTTTAATTCTAAAACAGTCTTTTAAAAAAATAATAATTTTGACACAAAGGAGCAAACATCCTTAATATATATTGAAATAATATTATATGCAATTTGAATTTCTAGACTATACCTCTCCATATTGTATAATAAAGTGTTTATGTCCATTCCAGAAAGCTGACAGAACATATTGAACTTCACTTGTTTTCTTGTTTTTACTTTCCCTCACGATGAAATCTCCATCTTTATTGAGCAGACGTTGAACCTCTTCCCTTGGCAGAACGCCATGGAACCACTCCTGCTCTTCCAACACAGCCTCTACATCACTTGAGTTGATCTTCAAATTAAAGATAAATAAACTAGACATGATCGAGTAAACTGGTCCGCCAGGAACAGGTTGCAGACATTGTCATATTGGCATTAATTGGACAGATCTTACAAATTCAACGATTTGCTTATAAAATAGACCCTTTATAGTGATAGTAAATTGACCTGGTAGCGTAGATAAATGACCAACAAGCATGTTACCATGTCCTTGACAAAATGAGCCAGTACCTTTCATTCCCTTAAGAACTCAGTGGGGGTTATAAATGTGTTAATTTCTCGTTTGATTTCCTAGTGATGCCAAATGAATAATGTTTTAATCCTGTATGTTGTCTCTGATTACCATAGTAACCTACAATGAATCATGAGAAGGGTCATTCTTACTTCATGTGCATTTTTGTATGATTCACAGACATTAGATTTTTTAACTGTGTTAATTATGTCTTTGATTACCATAGTAACCTACAATGAATCATGGGAAGGGTCATTCTTACTTCATGTGCATTTTTGTATGATTCACAGACATTAGATTTTTTAACTGTGTTAATTATGTCTTTGATTACCATAGTAACCTACAATGAATCATGGGAAGGTTCATACTTACTTCATGTGCATTATTTGTATGATTCGCTTCATTGACTTCATTGTCTTCATAGTGTGTACTCTTTTCACCTCCGTCTGCTTTCTTGAATTTATTAAACAATGACTTGAATGGTTTCCCGGCCTTTGCTATGGTACTGGTTTGAGGTTGGTTGGAATCACTTGTCAACTGGCAAAGAAATATAAAATCAAACTTGAGTTTGCAATTTGAATTAAATTTACACATTTAAATTTCTGTTTAAATCATACAAACTTTAGGATTAATGAAGGGTAACCCAAAAGGGAGCATCTGAGATTTTCATTTTGAATTAAATTCACACATTTATATTTTTGTTTAAATCATTTAAACTTTATGATAAATGTACAAGTTTTTACAAAATGTCACCCAAAAGGAAGCATCTGAGATAATTGCATTTAGACACAGCTCAATAAAGTATTTGCCTTGCTTCATAATTAAAATAGACATGCTTAAATAATGGACAATGCAAACAAACTCAGAAAATAAATGACAACCATTTTGGAGACAACAAGAGTTAACTATATATATTTCTTATTAAATAATTTCTTTAAAATGTACAATGGCTGTTTAGGAATAACTTTTGATCAGAATGGCACTGTTTTATTGTTGATTTTTATAATAAAGCGATTTTTCCTTTGTTCTCTTTCACTAGATTTTCAACTGTACTTAAAGAGATAAATCTTTAATACAGTGACATACTTCATGCTGGTTTAATTTTGTGTCTGCTTTTGTTCACCGTTTTGACCTAAATTAAAAAATTTGAAATTTGACTTTGACATAATAATTTCAAGGATAGATATATGCCAGATTTTTTTTTATATAAAAAGAAGATTGCCAATGAGAAAACTCTTCACAAGAGACTAAATGACACAGAAATTAACAGCTATAGGTCACTGTAGTGTACAACCTTCAACAATGAGCAATAATTGACTTACAGAGACATCACAATCATCCCCATTGTCTATAGGTCAATGTACAACCTTCAACAATGAGCAATAATTCACTTACAGAGACATCACAATCATCTCCATTGTCTAACATTTTACCTTCAACAATGAGCAATAATTCACTTACAGAGACATCACAGTCATCCCCATTGTCTAACATTTTACCTTCAACAATGAGCAATAATTCACTTACAGAGACATCACAGTCTTCCCCATTGTCTAACATTTTACCTTCGACAATGAGCAATAAACCACTTACTGAGACATCACAGTCATCCCCATTGTCTAACATTTTACCTTCAACAATGAGCAATAAACCACTTACTGAGACATCACAGTCATCCCCATTGTCTAACATTTTAGGCATCTCATCCCCTACAGCATTGAGTGAATCTTTTATCCGTTGAATCATCTGTGACTGGATTTCCACCTTGGCTTTTGTTTCTGTAACTTCTAACAGACATTTGTGTCGCTCTCGTTTCTTCTGTAGATATCTAGAAGGAAAATAATAATTCAAATGTTTGTCTTGAAATAGAAATTTGGGAGTTTAAATAGAGAGAAAAAAATATAACAGGTTATGGTATAGGTGGTATGGGAGTATAAATGAAAAATCATCAAAAAAAAGCAAACTTTTTCAAAAATTAAAAAATATTTGAGGAGATAAATCTTATAAAGTGTTTTTAAATATCGAACATTTTATGTATTTTCAACAATAACTTGAAATAGAAAAATAGCTTGTGGATTCTTTTATAAATTGTATCATTTCTGAGTAACCTCCCCTTAATTCAATTAGTTAAAACTAATGAAATCAAGGAACATTGCTATACCTTTTTAAACATATTACATGTAGAAATAAATTTCAAAATATTTTTTCAGAAAACCAGATTCTTGCACCAAAATTTGCTGAATTTATTTTTAAAAGCTATACCTACTGTGTTCTATTTATATCATAAATTCCAAGATGACAGAAGACACCCAAACCACCTGAAGAAACCTCAGAATTAGAAAGATAGAGACTAAAAAGACCATGTGCAGTGTACTTCTTACTATGGATTAAATTTAAAATTCTTAAGACCTTATCAAAATAGGTTTTTTTAAATGTTTTTAGTTTTTATATTTAAAAAGTAATGTGTAATGTAAAGTATTACACAGGAAAAGTAATTGTAATATATTGCATTACATGTGAGAAAAAATGTATTTGTAATTGTAATTGTAATGGAAGAATCACAAAGTAATTGTATTGTAATGCCTTACTTTTCAATGTAATGGCCTCAGGCCTGAACAAGGTATACAAAAATTTCATATTCGGATGAAGAAAAATTATTCATGCAAGGTATTAATTATTCAAAGTGGAGGGTTATCTCAGACATTGAGATAGAGTGGTTATTAACCATGTTAACATAGTTCTTCATGACAAATTACTACTCATGTCAGAGATGTTGTTATATTTTTTTGTCTGACTTTATTATGTTCATGATGTTTATTGTAAATGTTTGTATATTCATTCACATGCTTTGTGTACATGTAAGTGAGTAAAGATTTGCTATTTATTAGCTTGTAACTACTGATATCGTTATAAATTTTGGAGCTTAACGTGCATCATTCAAGGTCATAATGTTGTGTGCATTTGTCATGCAATATTGTAGTTATATTGAGTGTATTACTTGAAGTGTACTTCATAACCATACATGTATATACATAAAGTGATCTATACATTTAATTCATGGTAATTTCATTGCTACATCAATCTTTACAGGTTTGAAATCATTATTAACTGATTGGTTTTTAAAATTTAATAGATGGTCTTCTAAAATTTCATCTATAGGTATATTTGGAAAACCTTGTTTCAATTGTTTGTTTGTTGGAGTATCAGAATATTGTTTGTATGTATGGCTCTCATAAGACATGACAGTTCTAACTTTTATCGGTGTGTTCCTTTAGAAATTTTCTTAATCACCCTTATATAGATTTGCAAATTTGATAGTGAATGACTTCAAAGAGCAAACCAGATATTTACATGACAGCTCTCATTCTTAAGACAGTTTTGCCATTTCAAATTTCATTACTAAATTTTAACTCCAAATAGCAAAACACTCTGATGGAATACAATACAAAAGGCTAAACTTTCATTTTTCTTCCCTTTGAGATCAAACCCTATATGTACTAGTATCTAAACTTCAGATCAATTTAATACTATATTATATCATAATATATTTATAAGGTATAACTCTAGCTACTAAAGCCACAACCATTCATACACATAATGTCTTATTCCTGGGATACTGGAATGGAACCTCATCTAGAAGGGTAATGGAAAATGTATAAAGATAAGGATTAATTCATGGGAAAATGTATAAATTTCAGGATTAAGTCATGGAAATGTATAAAGTTCAGGATTCCAAGGCTGTAACAAAAACAAACCTATCTAATATGTTAAAAAGGAATATTATGTAAAATACAGGACAATACTGCATTTGGATGTATTTAGTCACATGACAACATGGTTTTGAGAACATGCCTTTCTTCGCCACTAGCCCATACCAAGGTAATGATTCGCCTATTCAGAATCTAATGCATTCTAGGTAATATTTTCAAAAGCGTACACCAAAATGTTGTGATTGGTTTAAAATTTTATAATCAATGGAAGTTCAACCAATGATGTAACTTTGTTTTCATTTTGGTGTACGAACAATGAGATTACCCATAGTACTTTACATTCTGAAAAGGCGAATTGCCTTACCGTTGCCTCTTTTTCTTTCTGGAAATTAAATTATACATTAACATCTAGATCGTGAAAGGTTAGAACCATTCCAATCATATTCAGGAGCAACATCTAGATTGTGAAAGGTTAGAACTATTCCAATCATATTCAGGAGTCAGGACAATAATAACCTTAAGGTGGTATAGGAGTCTAAATTAAAAATGATAGAATTTGTTCATACTTTGCCAAAACGTAGTATATATTTATACATGTTCCAAAATATATTAAATGAGAGGTAATTGCAATTTTTCAAGCTACAAGTTGTGACAAAATGACACATTTTGTATGGATTAAACAGGAAAAAGCATTAAACTAAATGATAGAATTGTAAAATAAAATACAAGATAGGTTTTAAAAAGTGCTATGAAAATATCAACAGAAAAGATAGGGTCACTGTACGTTTTTTTCTGGCTAAAATACAAAATAACAAATTTTCATGATGTTTCCTTTTAGAAAATGCATTATTTCAGAGTTACCTCCCCTTAAACTGCCAGTTCAAAAATATTAAAAATCGAGTAGAAACAATCAACACTTGAAAAAAATATTAATATCTAGAAGTTATAATCTTATAAATTTGTTTTTATAAATGCAAATTCACATTAGTTTAATTTCTGCATCAAATTTTGCTAACTTGATTGAAAATCTGGACCTTATATTCTCTGTTTTTTACAATACAAGATGGCAAAAGACAACCATTCCACCGTAATAATTGTCTTGAAAAAAACGGGTTTTATAACTAACTTCTGTGATAGTCAGGGCTGTTCCAACTTCCCTTCTTTTAAGTGATGTTTTTTATCAAAAAGAAAATTGCAGTTGGATAGGTTAAAAAAACAAAACATTTTCAGTTTTGATAATATAACTTTCTGATATCAAATAATTATTAAATCTCGATTTTGTTTCATTGCTAAACAACTGCAATAGTACTTGCATGAAAAAATTTCAGAATTTATAATACATTGTAAATATAAAACATGTGCTCAGAAAATACTTACAATAACATACTATTATCTTTGTCTTTGGGACTACATTCTATTTGTGTGATATCATCCTCCACCCCTTTCAAGGCCTCTTCCTTACTTTCTAATTCTTGTTTTGTCGTACTTTCTTCCTCTTCCAGTGACTGTAACCTGAATTAGATTAAAACAAGTGAAACTGCAAGCTACTGCTCACTGATGATACCCCCGCCGCAAGTGGATAATATTAATAGTGTAAAAATATGCAAGTGTTTAGTAAACAGGAAGTTGTCGAGTGATGAATCTGAAACCGCATCACACGGTATAGCTGCCTTATATAAATCCTGAAACCAAATTTCAGAAATCCTTGTATTGTAGTTCCTGAGAAAAATGTGATGAAAACTTTAAACTTGGCTATCATGTGTAAAATCATACAAGTGTTCGGTAAACAGGAAGTTGTCGAGTGATCATCTGAAAACGCATCACATGGTATAGCTGACTTAGATAAACCCTGAAACCAAATTTCAGAAATCCTTGTATTGTAGTTCCTGAGAAAAATGCGACAAAAAATATTCATGGGACAGACGGACTGACTGACGGACTGACGGACTGACAGAAGGACAGACAGAGGTAAAACAGTATACCCCCCCTTTTTAAAGCGGGGGTATAATAAATATTTCACATCATATATGTATTTGTATGTTTTTCAGAGATTAAACAATTAACCCCAACACATTTTTGCACCTGTCCCAAGTCAGGAGCCTCTGACCTTAGTTAGTCTTGTATTATTTTTAATTTTAGTTTCTTGTGTACAATTTGGAGTTTAGTTTGGCATTCATTATCACTGAACTGGTATATTTATTTGTTTAGGGGACAATTACTGAAGGACGCCTCAGCGTGCAGGAATTTCTCGCTGCATTGAAGACCTGTTGGTGACCTTCTGATGCTGTCTGTTCTAAGGTCGGATTGTTGTCTCTTTCACACATTCCCCATTTCCATTCTCAATTTTAGAAAAAGATAAGGGCTCTTGGTCATAAACTTTATTGAGTACTGAGCATATAAAATTTGTGCTTAAAACACCAAATCTTGTTTTCTGAATGGTTTATTTCAAAATCTTAGTATGATAATTGTACTCGTAATTTTTTTACCAAAGACATGGTTACTCAGTGACAGATACAGAATGGCTGTATGGGGGCGTACCCTCTGATCGAAAAGATATCAAGTTTTGGCTTAAAAAAGTCAATATTTTTAATACCATCAAACCTTCAATCTGCCCCTGCTAATAGACAACTTTCGAGTTCATCCGTCACTGGCAAAAACTCGTCAATTATACACGCCTTTATGTCGTCATTTACCAGATAGAGGGGGTCGCCTGTATCCCTGCACTATATACGTTCATCAAGCGTCTTAGTGATCGTCATTGTGCAGGATAAACTAGAAATAATGGTTGCTCTGTAGGTACTTACTGACAATGCCCTAATGACAGCAGTGTTGATTGTCATTTTTGAGAATTCAATTTGCCAAATAATTCGTACAATACAGAACTATAGTTTTCCAACCACTCGCTCAGCATTGGAACGGAAGTGAAGACGCCCCTAACCGCACAAATGACGATGATAAAGGTGCGTATAATTGACGAGTTTTTTCCGGTGACAGATGAACTCGAAAGTGGTCTATTAGTTTCTAGTATTCCATAATTTTGACAATTTGTAAGTTGAGACACTAGAAAATTTAAGGACTGGATACTAAAAACTAAGATATCATCTACGTAATAGTTTGATGTGGGTTAATTTTTACCCAAATTATCAATATTATTGTAATATTTTAAAATGACCTGAAGCATATATGATGTACTTTGGGGTCACAAATAGCAAAATATGGACTTTGACTTATCTCATACAAATCCAGGAGCAAGGGTATCAATTAGCTATAGATCAATATTTTGTCAATTTTTGACTGTGAGATACAATGTTACTTTTATTTAATGAATGACTAATATTTTTTCTGTCTATGAAGAAATAAAGTAAAAAAAGTTGTGCACACTGTATAACCAGGCAGTGTAGCGGGTTATTAAAAAAAGTGAGCACCCCATTTTTATGTTATTTCCTTATAATTTAATTCTAAAAAGGAGGAAATAATGTTATAAACATAGATGACATTGTGGTCACATAACAAGATTGTATCTATGTGGTGATAGACAAAACATTTTCAGCCAATCAGAAGACATGTTACATCCAAATTAAATTATTGGTCATTATTACTTTTAACTCACCTAGGCCTTCCATTGAGATCAACTCCAATATATCTCTGTAATCATATTCTTATTTCTTTCTGAGTAAAGTTTACTTAAGATAAAAAGCTTATTTGTGTAAAATCTGAAAATTCAGAAATTATTGCCAGGTTTTTTTGTTTTTTTTTAAATACGACTGGGTGAGTATTGATTGCAATAATTAATGATAAAAAAACCTTGATTCGGTAATCTGAAAGATACATTTGTATGCAGCTTATACTGAAATTGTAATAATTCTCCAGTTTTTACCAGTCATGTTGAAATCCCAATAATAAATGCACACAATAATTTTTGAAGAATGATCTACCTTGTTTTGAGAGTGTCATGTGTCTCTGCGTTGAGTTGTATTGTATCAGCTTTATACAATATCAATTATCTACCTTGTTTTGAGAGTGTCATGTGTCTCTGCGTTGAGTTGTATTGTGTCAGCTTTATACAATATTGATTATCTACCTTGTTTTGAGAGTGTCATGTGTCTCTGCGTTGAGTTGTATTGTGTCAGCTTTATACAATATTGATTATCTACCTTGTTTTGAGAGTGTCATGTGTCTCTGCGTTGAGTTGTATTGTATCAGCTTTATACAATATCAATTATCTACCTTGTTTTGAGAGTGTCATGTGTCTCTGCGTTGAGTTGTATTGTATCAGCTTTATACAATATCAATTATCTACCTTGTTTTGAGAGTGTCAAGTGTCTCTGCGTTGAGTTGTATTGTGTCAGCTTTATACAAAACTAATTATCTACCTTGTTTTGAGAGTGTCATGTGTCTGCGTTGAGTTGTATTGTGTCAGCTTTATACAATATTGATTATCTACCTTGTTTTGAGAGTGTCATGTGTCTCTGCGTTGAGTTGTATTGTGTCAGCTTTATACAAAACTAATTATCTACCTTGTTTTGAGAGTGTCATGTGTCTGCGTTGAGTTGTATTGTGTCAGCTTTATACAAAACTAATTATCTACCTTGTTTTGAGAGTGTCAAGTGTCTCTGCGTTGAGTTGTATTGTGTCAGCTTTATACAAAACTAATTATCTACCTTGTTTTGAGAGTGTCATGTGTCTGCGTTGAGTTGTATTGTGTCAGCTTTATACAAAACTAATTATCTACCTTGTTTTGAGAGTGTCATGTGTCTCTGCGTTGAGTTGTATTGTGTCAGCTTTATACAAAACTAATTATCTACCTTGTTTTGAGAGTGTCATGTGTCTGCGTTGAGTTGTATTGTGTCAGCTTTATACAATATTGATTATCTACCTTGTTTTGAGAGTGTCATGTGTCTCTGCGTTGAGTTGTATTGTGTCAGCTTTATACAATATTAATTATCTACCTTGTTTTGAGAGTGTCATGTGTCTGCATTGAGTTGTATTGTGTCAGCTTTATACAATATTAATTATCTACCTTGTTTTGAGAGTGTCATGTGTCTCTGCGTTGAGTTGTATTGTGTCAGCTTTATACAAAACTAATTATCTACCTTGTTTTGAGAGTGTCATGTGTCTGCGTTGAGTTGTATTGTGTCAGCTTTATACAATATTGATTATCTACCTTGTTTTGAGAGTGTCATGTGTCTCTGCGTTGAGTTGTATTGTGTCAGCTTTATACAATATTAATTATCTACCTTGTTTTGAGAGTGTCATGTGTCTGCATTGAGTTGTATTGTGTCAGCTTTATACAATATTAATTATCTACCTTGTTTTGAGAGTGTCATGTGTCTCTGCGTTGAGTTGTATTGTGTCAGCTTTCAGATCCCCTGTTACATTACTAATCAAACCTTCATCAAATTCAAACGTCACATTTTCTATTGGATCGGATCTAAAAAAAGGATAGAAATATAAAGCAATGAAATTGTGGTCTTATAATTACATGTACTATCATTGAAACATAAAATGGAATAATTGAAGAAACTAGTTTTATTCAACAACTAATGTTTTTTTTTTCAAATTGGCTGTTGATAAAAGACAAGAAATGAAAGCTTGTAATATTGTTCATAACTTATTTTTGTAGACAATTTATTCATGACTTGCTCAAATTAGCTGTCACTGCTGAGATTTGTTCAGGTGTTTCTTGATCTTTGTTGATGTATATATATCTTATACATGTCATTTTTATCTATTGAATATTTAAGTCATATTTACTTGTATCATTAATTTTGTAAAATTTATAATCTACTTTTAAGGTTTTTTTCTGGTAAGCTCATTGATTTTTAATAAGAGTTGAACCTTTTCTCTCTCTCTCTGAGTAATGTACTCAAGAGAAATTCAAGAGTAAAATAAAATAAGACTGTTTTCTTATATTAAGTAAAATATATCTGAGTGTCTAAAGGATATCACTCTAAAAAGACAACTTTTACTCCTGACTGCATGTGAGATGTTCCAACTTCAAAATTTGACACTTTCACATATATTAATTTTCCCATATTGGTGTAAATAATTTGCTCACCAAAAATGAGTTGGTACACAATATGTGTTAATAAATGAACGATTTCTGGTAAAAATACTGTGGATTCATTATTAATATTCTTTGGATACTAAATTTTGTAGGTTTCGTAAGAGCAGGTGAACCACAAATTCAAATTATCAATGAATGACAAATTTTTATAGGCTTGGTATCAGAGATTTACAAAACCATGAATAAAATATCCACGAAGCTTTCCACAATTGACGAAAATTGATACCAACAAAAATAAATGAATCTACAGTAGCTTCCATTTATAAACAGAACAAGGTAGTTTTGGAGACATTATTTCTGAAAATGGTAATGACTTACTTGAAGGCATCTATAAACTGTACAAAGTGATTTTCAGGGACTATTTCTCCAATGGAGTCGGATATTTGTTTGGACATATCACAGAAATCTTCACTACAAAAATTTGTATTGGTGTAAAAACTCTGCAGGAAATCTTTACTGAAACAGAAAAAAGACAATTCATATAAAATTTAATTAATTGATGTTGTATAATGTATGAATATGCCAAATTTTTCAGAAAATGATGTAGTGCAAATATAATTCAAATTCATAATACAGGTTTTTATTTTAGCGGAACCTTTCCCTTTGTTATAATAAAATCAAATAAAAATTTCTGAGTTTTCAGTAGTCAAATGAAATACGTGCAAAGATGGTCTATAGAACATTTCTCTTATTGTAAATTTTCAATTTTCAGCAAATCAACTGGTGCCACATGCAGACCAGGATCTGATTATTCTTCCAGAGCACATGAGATATCCTCAAGATTTTAGTGGGGTTCATGTTGCCCAGTCTTTAGTTTTTCATGTTGTGATTTGTGTACTGTTGAATGTCTGTTGCTCTTTTTCGTTTTTTTTAGCAATGGCATTGTCAGTTTATTTTTGACTTATATGTTTGAATATCCCTCTGGTATCCCTTGTCTTGGGGTCTCATTGGGGGGTTCTGATCCCAGATCCCGCTTACTGTTTTGTTAGATTCTCATATCCCGCGTACACTATGTACGTAAGCAATTCTCATTTTTTTTTGTCATTTCCCGGGTCCCGCTAGACCTCATTTCCTGTTTTCACGACACAATAATTTGACTTTCCCGTGTCACGCTTACCAAAAATCAGCAATCCCGCGTCACGCTTAGACCCCAATGAGACCCACTTGTCTCTTTTTTCTGTGTAGTGTTGGCAAGTAGTGGAGAGGTAAACTATGGAACCAGAATATTTGTGATGCTGTAGATTGTTTAGCAATACATATACATTATCAAGAGTCAAAACGACAATCAGCCTAATTATGCTAAAGTCTGACTTAGTCTGAATTATATATTTGAAAATAGGTAAACTTTCCGATCAAAGTGTGTTTGACTGCAGCATCAGTTTAAAGTCCTCTTATATTTCACACTATAAATGACACACTGCCATGTAAACTGAACTAACAGCATGGTATAAACTATATACGCGCGGTAATGTAAATAATGTCAAAGAACCAAATTATAATTTTATATCCAGTGACAAAATTCCTAGGAACATCAAATTGACAAATGATGCTTATCTAAAACCCTTTTCAACAAGTGTCTAATAAGACTTATCAAAGATACCAGAATTCAAATTTTGTATTTGTGCTAGACACACAATTTGTCTTCAAAAGACTCTTTAGTGACCCTTGAAATCCAAAAAAGTTAAAAAGGCCAAATAAAGTATGTGGTTGAAATCCTTCAGGACCAAGTTTCCTAAAAGTTTTGCCAAATACAGCTAAGATAATCTATTCCCTGAGGTAGAAAAGCCTTAGTATTTTATAAATGTAATTCAAAATTTTGTCAACAGTTTGTTAACCCTTGCTGACTCTTTAGAAACATTAATAGGTTGTCCTGCTTTAGATATACTGTGGATTAATTATAATTCATTGGATACCAATTTTTCGTGGATTTCATTGGTACAGGTTAACCACGAAATTAAATGTTCAACGAATAGCAAGTTATTATATAGGTTTGTATGCAGACTTCAGCAAAACCACCAAAATAAATATCCAGGAACTTGTAAATTTTCCTTAATCCACAATATTTGTTCCCACGAAAATAAATGAATCCACAATACTGTCAACAGGTCGTCCCTTACCATTGCTGAGCCAGTGCTTCCTGCGTCGCCTGATGAGAATCTAAAAACTCTGGTAAAGTCTGATTGAGATACTCTTTTTGATGTAAGCACACTTCTTGTAAGGATAAAACATAGTTGTTGTGAACTGTATGTAGCTTTACCATGGATTTTTTATGGTCTAATTTAGCCTTGTCCAACTTTCCACCAGATTTAGCTACAAAATTAAACAAAGAATCATATAAAATATCTCAAATAAAAAAACATTTAAAAAGTGTTCTATGTTTTAAAATGTTCTTTATTCTGGAAACCATGATTTATTTAAAAGTTTTAATTGTTTTTTTTAAAATTATTTTTGACTTGTGAATTTCGAGGTGCACTGGACTCCAATATCATTTGACTAGGATTGCCAATATCCTACTGAATGTCAGTGGTTCTTCCTCAACCAATAACAAATGACCGACACTTAATAGCACAATAGTGATGGAAGTGGCATTAAAGGAGACGTGACACAATTTTTTTTTTTTTTTTTTTTTTTGATTAATTAATAAATATTGGTAAAAAAAATATATTGTAATAAATTTTTCTTGTCAAAACATCATTTAACGGCCTTAAGAATCCAGCGCTTGTCGTAATCTTTGTTTTTTAATGAGATACCGGTCACGTGATCGTGATGACGTCAGTGGATACAAGCGGAGAAAATGTCTCAATGAGGACGAAGTCGATCATATTTCTGCATAATTAAACAATGGACAGTGTTAGCATCAGTTTTCAAGGCAACTCTCTAACTTTAGATATTTGACCGTATCATTTTGAGCCGTTACTTGTAGAAAAAAATCAAGTAGAAGATATAAATTCGTCATCCGACATTGACGATCTTTCAAGCAATGTCGATATAATATAAAAATACTATATCACTAATTAATTTCACCAAAAATAAAGATACATTTCTTAAAAATGTTTGAGTGAAATTTAATTACATTTAATAAGAGAAAAGGATAGGTCATAAAGAATGTAGGACAGAAAGTCACAGGACAAAAAGTCACAGGACAAAAAGTCACAGCCAAAAAGTCACGGACAAATCGTCACCAAAAAGTCACAATTTATTTTCGAAATTATTGTTCTAATAACAAGAAAAAAATAATTTAGGAAAATACAAAATTTTTGATTTATTATATATGAAGTAACTTTGTTACTTAAAATTATTCAATAGATATCAATAATCAAATAATTGTTATAAAAATAACATGTCAAAGTGGCTTGATATCTATAAATGGCTTCATTTTGGCGTAAAATATATCCTTTGCATGATAAAATTTTATTTTTTTTCATTAATCAAGCTTCATGAAAAATTTCTTAAACAAGCAAATGAATAAAAATAATAGAATAACTATCACCTTACCAAGTATGACGGGTGTAAAATTTGAATCACTAAAGCTGTCACCAATAAATGTGTTATAAGTATGACATAACAGGGGGTTTGGGGGGGGGGGGGGGCTGGTATTAAAAGAAATATTTTAAGAAGTTGTAAAACAGTAAAATAAATCCATATGTCTCTTCTCCTTTATAATAATCCCATTGAAAATGTTCTATGAGTACTGACTTATTTTTTTTTAATATTTTTTCTGTGTGGTATATCTTCAGTCTTTAAATTGTTTTGTATTTTGTGACTTCTATCTAACTTCGACAAAGTTTGGCATAGGGGCCGTATAATATGTAAAATGAAAGCTTACAGCATTGACGGAAACTTATTGAATTGGTTTCAGGACTATCTTCACGACAGAAAACAGAGAGCAGTAATGCATAACAGAAATTTGAAAAAAACCACGATAAACGATTATATAAAATTGAAACGTTTCATTTGTACGGCCAAATAACGCAATTGAGATGTTCCCATTCATTTATAACGATGATCTATTTAGAGCTAATATTATAAATGATCCTTCTTGTCATTGTGGGTCAGATATTGAGGATGTCTACCATTACTTCTTTGTTTGTCCAAAATACACATCATGCAGAAAAACCTTTTTCAATAATCTTAACTGGCTATCTGAAAGCATTGTTTTAGATACAAAACTATTAATTTGCGAACACATTGAACTTTCGAATGAACAAAATATTCAAATTTTCAAACATGTTCAAAATTTCATACAATGGTCAAACAGCTTTTGTTAAGCCTTGATAGTCTATGATAGAGCGTTACTGTTACTGGCACGGAACATCATGATCATCATCATAAGTTCACACGTCATTGTCACATTATCATATGACTTTTCAAACTTTCCTTTTCTCTTTTTTACGAATGAAAGCTAGTATTATTCTATAAACTGTTTGCCTTATATGTATGTCCATTATATCATGCTAGTATAATTGTAATTTTTAAATTTATATTGTCCATGTTGTATGATTTACTTGTGACTAATCCAATTTGCTTTAATTCGGCAAATAAAATAATGTTTCAACTAACTCAGTCTATACTTATACATAATCTACTACTCCCAGGTCTGTATCAATTGGATGTATTTGCATTATTTAAGTTAAAACTATGTAATACAGCTTTATGTCTTATGCAATATAAAGACTTGCATACATTCACTAGCCAAAATATTCGTTGCACATTCAAATCACCTTTTGCGTATAGTTTTTCACCGCAATAACCTTGCATCAATGGTCTGTCATTTTAAAAGCATCACTTGGCATCTCTTCACAATTATTTTTTATTCAGAAATAAAATGATTATTAATTAAAGAATAAAATAATAAGGGTAAGTACTAATAACTTATTGCAATACACCTTTCATACCTGCCTTATTTCTATTAGAAAACTCATAGAAATTTATGTACCAACTACAGGTTATGTATTAGTTATGGGGACTGACAGGCTTTATTTTTAATTATTTTTTTTTACTTTAGAAGCATTACTTCTTAATTCTCTATTTATTTTGTTTATTTAATTATTGTTATCGTACTCCATTGTTTACAAAGTAAATTCACAAACCCAATATTTTCGATCCGCCCCTTTTAAAAGCTGCACTGTCCAGTCCTTTTTGCTCTATTCTGTAATACCCCATATCCGTCAGTTAGGTATTGACTATTGTTTATTCAAACAGGTTAAACAGATATGCATTACGTAACTTATATCCGTAACAATTGCCAACCTCACCTGTGAACCCAGTAGGTGAGCCCATGGATATACACAGATCCGGGCATGTTACGCAATAGCGTGTATTGCCGATGTCTTACATATCACCACCCGGGGGCATGACACCTGTAGCTTTCAACTTCAAAGGTAAATCAAGCGTTGTAGAGAACGTGTGCCGATACCTGTAACTTCTGATCAATGTTGATGACTTTTAATTTATTATGTCCAATTTCAGTGTACACACCTGCACACTTGAACAGGTAGTAAGGTACACACAGGAGGTACAAAATACAAATTTTTAATATTGAGATATATTTGGCTATACAATTATACACAAATATGACTAAACTATATAAAACAAATTATAAAGGGAACCAAAAAATATTTGCGAAGAAAAAAAAAAATTTTCTTCAGCCTTTCTCTGCTTTTTATAAGCTTCCTGCGTATAGGTATAGGTGGACTGGGCTCAGCTGTTGTTGGTTGTTTCAATGGAATATCAGGTACTGCATTTGGAGTTTTGGCTTCATGGTAGGACATCCCTCGAGATTCTTCTTAACTTCATGTCTGGGTCACGATCGTAACAAACATTTGTAAAGTGGGCGGAACAAAGTTTATGACTAGTGCTTGGAAGGAAGTCCTATCTCTTCCTGGGTTAGATGATGATCTACTCGGAAAACGAAAAAAATAAATTCAAACTGTCTTATGCCTTCTGTTGCATCCACTGGCAGCACACAGAACCATTTTTAATCACTGTCATGGGTTTTTTTTATTAAGATATTCGAAAATGAAATTGTGCTAATTATGCCTATACACCCGTCAGTCAAATATGATTGATGTAACCACTGACGTCACAGCCTCGTTCTGAGTGACTTCCGGGATTGAAATATGCATAATTAGTAGGTCGACAGATCGATACATTTAGATTCATTATTTATCCATTTAAACGATAATTATATTGCTTTCGATGTTTTTTGGGGGGTAATTATGTATAAATAAATATTTATTTACCAAAAAAAATATATAAAAAAATCATGTCACATCTCCTTTAAACACTCATTCCATTTTTAGAAATTTCTTTGCCTTACATCTATAGCTTACTTTGCAGTTAGTGGTCTGCTCATTGTTGAATGCTATACAGTGTAAGTTGTTATCTTCTATGTCATTTGGTCTTTGGTGGATAGTTGTCTCATTGGAAATCATAACACAATGTCTTAATCTTATATTAGAACTAGCTTTTAGTAACTACAAGTTATCTTATATCATGTAAATCGGTGCTTCGTTGTATTGTCTATATTCAAGTTATCTTTTAAGTTAAGCTATTTACAACTGATTTTTGCACTATGTTGTGCTGTAACATCACTATCCTGGGTAAGGGGGAGCCTTGATAATATGTTCAACCCTTCAACATTTTTTTATGTGCCAGTCCAGAGCCTGTTATGC
Source organism: Mytilus edulis (assembly GCA_019925275.1). Classification (NCBI taxonomy): domain Eukaryota; kingdom Metazoa; phylum Mollusca; class Bivalvia; order Mytilida; family Mytilidae; genus Mytilus; species Mytilus edulis. The sequence continues at coordinate 82,911,853 of CM034354.1, read as the reverse complement.
AGTGGTAGTTGTTGGTTCATGTAATTCATATTTATTTTTCTCAAATCGTATGATTATAAATTAGGTAGTAAGTTTTTTCCTTAAAAGTGATTCAAATTTTCATGACTATACCCTATGGGTTGTTTCATTGTTGAAGGCTGTATGGTGACTTATGATGACTTAAACCCACATTGTTAAAACTTAGGTGGATATTTGGTAACCATGCCACATCTCTTTATTTTGAGTATATTATCTTGTCTAATATCTTTATTCTTATAATTTTGTACCATTAACTTTATAATTTCCGAATAAATTTTACTGTTACTGCTTTTGTAAAGTAAATGTGAAAAATATTTTTTTTTTGGGGGGAACACTTTTCCATCATTGCCATTGGACTAATTTATTACAATTGCAAATTGACTGTCATTGTGATGACTTGGTCTAGGTGCTTTTTTATAACGAGCTGGGCTAAACCAGGTTTGGAGATTTAGTAACTTCTAGTACTGTGAATATATTCATTTTCATGTGTACCAATTTTTATGCATTGAAGAGATCTTGCATTTTTGTGGGCATTTGATTGTGAGGTTTTTAAAATTTTTTCCTTCAAAACAGTAGAAATTTGTGTTTCATTGAACATTTGAATTCTTTGTTCACCTATCCAATGAAATTAACGACAATTGGTATCCTACTAAAAATAATGAATCCATTGTATTAATACCATATAGTAGGTTATTTTCGCGGGTGTAAAATTTCGGGATATTTATTGAATAAGGTATATGAAAAAAAATGGCGGTTATGATTTTGCAGATTCAAAACTTTTATGAATACCTTTGCATGTACACATTTAAATAGTTTCTTAAATTTTGTTCTATCTGCGAAAATAAGTGAAAATTTACACCCAGCAAAAATAACCTGCTATACGGTATATCAAAATTTCTATTGAGTTGAATGAAAATTTTGGTCAAAATCAAATGCCCACAAAAATGCAAGATCTCTTTAATCTTTGAAAATTTACACCTCGCCAAATAACCCGCTATACCATATATTGCTGATTCTATACCTTTCCCTTTAAGATCCTGAAGTTTTGCCTGATCCTGTTGGAGTTTGCCCAGACACTTATCATATTCTTGTTTCTGTGTTCTAACGGCTGTCTGCACCTACAGGAAAATATTTTAATTCAAGTCAATGACATTTTAAGTAATGAATTATTTTAATATTCTTTTTTAAATTAATTTAAAATATAATCATTATTATGCAATTATTGACTTTTGATGAGGTTGATAATTCATTGTATTAACTGGTATCAAAAGTCAACAATTATTTTATTATATAAGACTTTTTTTTAAATCCATTTCCAATTTACGAGTATTTGCTTAAAGATTAAACTGTTACTTTATATGTTTTTGTTTCTAACTACTAGAAGTTGAAACATTCAATAAAGTTTACCTTAAAAAAAAGAATGAAACAAAAACTTTTTTTTTTTGTATATTGTCAATATTCTACACTGCCAGGTCATTAATGTGCCTGTTTATTCATGTTGTTTGTTCCAATTTCAAAATTAAAAGCAATGTTAAATTAAGGTGGCTCGGGCCTATTCGAAGTTTCTATCAGAGTGCCGTAGTTTTTATTTTATTTTATTCTTTAAAGAAAATTATTCAAATTGGTCGAAAAAAAATAGAGGGTCACAGACCATTTAAGCTCAAAATTTTACTTTTAAACTAGTTCTGTGGGTTCATTATTATTCGTTGGATACCAATTTTCGTGGATTTCGTGGGAACAGACAAACCACGAAAATAAATGTACAACAAATACCAAATTCTCTATAGGCTTGTATACAGATTTCTCCAAAACCATGAAATTAAATATCCACGAACATATAAGTTTTCCTCAATCCACGAAAATAAATGAATCCACAGTATGTAAAAGGGACCATTTTTCAATGAAATGATAGGAAAAATAGAGGTGTTGACATATTTTTATCGGAATATCAAAAAAACATTCTATGACAATTGGTCCAAACTGTAATATGAAAAGCTGGAATATAGCTTCAAAGAATGAACCAATAAAAAACATAGGTAACTGATAAGGAAAAAAATTTTTTTTGCCTTAAAACCCAATTTTGGCGGGAAAATGGTGAAAATGGGTGAAATGTCATTTTGACCCTTTAAAAAATACGGATGAGAACGAAAATATTCTATAGTCAAATAACTACAATGATTTAACATTTCTAATAAAACAAAATATTTGAAAAAAATATATCAAATTTACGACAAATAATTTTGTAATTCATGCGTATCGTATAACTATGCGCAGTCGAATAGTCCCGAGCCACCTTAAAACCCAATAAAATTTATATTTCCTTATCTTATACATATAAGTAATGGTGAGTAGGAAAAGGGGGCAAACCATGGCAACAATAAAATATTACTTAACTCACAAAATTAGAATGAAAGAGGACAACAACTGACCTTTATAGTATAATGTTCTAGAATAATACTAGACTACCAATTGTTTGCTGTTGCTCTGAAGTTTCTTTCCCAAACTTTTCTGTTTCAACATGTACATCATTGTAATAATAATGTTTAATAATACCTTAGAGAAATCATTTTCTAGATGGTTTCTCTCCTCTAAATACTGTTTTTTCACTGTCTTTTTCTCATGTAAAATCTCGTTCAGCTTTTCCATTGTGTCTGTCGTCAGTTCTTCTACGTTTCTCTTTAATTGCTGGACAAATTTCTCTGTCTCTTGTATGATGACATCCCATGCCTATATTAATCATATAACATAAGAGGGAAATTGTATATTTTATCTTTATTATCAAAGTCTTATACATAAATAGAACCAATTTAAAATGAAATATAAATGAGTTAAACCAGTTGACCAGAAGTTAAACACCAAGTATTTCAGCAGTCCTATTACATAAAGTTGGCCCATGGGTGCAAAGTATCAGCATTCAATAAGTTCAAGTTTTTACATATATATGAAAAGAGTTTCATAATTCCCTTTTCCTCATTAAGATACAAATTTATAAAACTAGAGGCTCTAAAGAGCCTGTGTCGCTCACCTTGGTATATGTGAATTAAACAAAGGAAGCAGACAGTTCATGACAAAATTGTGTTTAGGTGATTGTGATGTGTTTGTACATCTTACTTTACTGAACATTCTTGCTGCTTACAATTATCTCTATCTATAATGAACTTGTCCGTGTAGTTTCAGTGGAAAATGTCAGTAAAAATTTACAAATTTTATGAAAATTGTTATAAATTGATTATAAAGCATTAAAGGACAATAACTTCTTAGGGGGTCAATTATCCATTTTGGTCATTCTGACATATTTTTGAGTCTTAAATTGCTGTACATTATTGCTGTTTACAGTTTATCTCTATCTATAATAAGATTCAAGATAATAACCCAAAACAGCAAAATTTCCTTAAAATTACCAATTTAGGGGCAGCAACCTACATGACCTAACAACGAGTTGTCCGATTCATCTAAAAATTTCAGGGCAGATAGATCTTGACCAGATAAACAATTTTACCCCTTGTCAGATTTGCTCTAAATGCTTTGGTTTTTGAGTAATAAGCCAAAAACTGCATTTTACCCCTATGTTCTATTTTTAGCCGTAGCGGCCATCTTGGTTGGTTTGCCCGGTCTCAAAACACAATTTTGATGAGAAAAGTTCACTTGGCCTTTTAGGCCAGGTGAGCTAAAAAACCACATTGTATTCATTGATTAATTTTTAAATTCCTGTGAAGTGACAAATAAAAGCATTTAATTATATTTTTTTTTTCAAATTGATTGATTGCTTTATATCCACTGGCAAATATACTTAATGTTTACTACTATCATGACTATAAGGATTAAAAAATCTTCTGAAATTTTTTTTTTGAGGTTGAGCTCACATTGACAGCATTTTACATATTACCCCCAACTATTGGTTGATTTTTTCAATTTTTTTTAAAATGAATTTAAACAAGGTGAACCAACACCTGAAGTGGTTATCGTGCGGTTGGGTAATACAAAAAAAATCTATCGAAATAAAAAAATAACCATATATAGATATATGCACATAAAACATATATTTTTTCCATCTGTATAAATTGACTATACACTGAAATAAATTTAGTAACTAGTTTAATATTTTATTTCCTTTTTGAATCTATTATTGAAGTGGTACTTGAGGTTTTCAAAGACATGTCAATGTTTAAGTAGATATACACTCTAGATAGTGAAATAACTCATTAACTAATTCAACCGTTTTACTTAAGTTGTTTAAATTGACAAAATGCATTTATTCAGTAAACTTAAAGACTGACTGTTCTACACAAGAATTTGACAAATGAAAGCCATGGGGTCAGTTTTTGTTGTTTGTTTTTTTTTGTTTTTTTGGGGGGGGGGACTGAAACTATATATATATATAGGATACATAGCTACCAGTCTTAAGGCCTCATGTTCCTGAAATACTTTTAAATGCTCTTACTGTTAACCAACTTATTTTGCTGATACTTTTGTTCGCATTTAGCCCTTTCAATCCCATTTTTGTGATGTAGGGTAGTAAGGGAAAATCTAAGTTTTACATATTCATTGAGTATACATATACATATATTCTATGGTTGTTCCACATTAACCTTTTCAAGAAGTATGCTCTAGACTTTAAAAGCTTACATTAGACTAATACAATCAAGATATTCTACATACAAATTACTTTCAAATAAATATGTATATTTTATTTTATTTTATTTTACAAACCTGCATGACAGCACATGTTGAAGAGAACTCGGAGAAATCGACTTTCTGAGCTTGTTGTACAAATGTTGTTAAAGATGTCGCATATTTCTTATCACTGTCTATCCGAATATTTAAGCAACGTTTAATGTTTTCATACAATCTAATTTCCGTGTCGTGGCAACGCACAAGGGCATCATGGGAATCCTTGCCTTGCAGGTCTGTCCCAAACCCCATATTTCTGCAAAAAAGGAGAAGAAAAGATTGTTTTCATACAATATAATCATGATTAAATGTATTGCAACAAATGAAAACATTAGATAAATAATAAATCATCTTGATTAAAAATGACCAAAAACATGCATTTTTTCAAAGTTTATCATGTTTATAGGGATGTAAAATAAAATTGCTTGATCAACAAAATGTCCTTTCGTCAATTATGTTAATGATTCAACACCTTAAAAAAAACTGCAAACAAATTTATCATTTACACTACCAGCTATGCTCAATTCCATTTCAACATGTTCAATGAACATAACCATTTAACAAAGGGTCTAACAATTTTTTAAAGTTTAATAATCTCCTGCATGCTTTTTAAAAAGACGTTATGGAAAGATGGATTTTGTCATGTTTGTGAGCATTTTAAATCTGATAATATTCAAGAATAGAAAATTATTTCCTACCTAAAATCAAAACGGACATAACGAATTAAGCCTCATTTTGATAATAATTGTAAAGTACATATTATGCAATCTTTACAAACTTATCAAAAGAATAAATCAAAATAATGTCACTTCCTTGTTAGATGCAAACAAATAAAAAATATTTGTATTCTTACTTTCTGTTTAGCATGTAATTAAACAGCCATCCCAGTGTTATCACCACAAAAGGTAAAATAACTATTAAACTATTTATAGCACTGAACAAACAAATAAATTAACTTCCTGGTTTCATATCAAAGATCATAGAGACGATAAAGCTATATAGGTATAGCGTGGGCGTAACTTACGTATACATTATTTTTAACATAGTTAACATTTTTTTATATACATGTTATATTAATAAATCTTCAGTGTAATCAATTACACAGTTACACTTTTGTTTGAATTCACCATCATCATGATCATTACTTTATTCCCATCCTTCTCAACTGAAGAAGCTAAGGCCAAACAAATTTACACTTGTTGCCTGCCTCCTAAGTCATGTCAGTCCTGGTAGAAAAATTTGGTATGCAGGCCTCAGCTTGTCAAATGATTTAATTTATAATATTTACTTTTGACAGACTATATAAAAGACTAATATGTGACAAGAAATGCTGCATACAAAATTACTTCAAGGGAGGGTCATGTTTTTTAAGTCAGAAATTCAGAATTTATTTTTTTTGGTGCAAAGCCCAAACATTTTTTGTAACTCTATCAATTAATGATTTTTTATCAAAAATTCATAACATTATCTCTATACACATTATATAACATGTACAATCATGTACATGGGAAATTACTGTAGCCATGTCAGTCCATGAAATTACACTTAAATGATATAAGTAGAGACATCTGCACAGGACAGACAATTTATAAAACTATTAGAGCAAAGGAAGTCATAAGGATAGGATGACTTTTTTACTTGAAATTTTGTATTTGTATCTAATTCAAACACCATTATAAAACACTTCACTTACAAAAAACACACTTATTTTGGTCATTTCTTGTAACAAAATATATATATATATGCACTTTATGATAAAACTTGTTTTTATTTACAATTAGAATTACATGGTTTATTTTACTGAGTTTTTCAGTCAGAAGCTAACAAAACCCAAAAATCCATACATGCCTTTAAGAACACATTATGAAATAACAATTCCATTGAAAAAGCAAAGTACCAATGTCTATGACCAAAACATATGATCTGAACATGCACTAAGGAGGGTATCAATGCGTTTACTGTCAATTGTCAATTCAAACAGTCATTTTCAGCTATAGATACATGTATATAGTAGCAAACTGGTTAAAATTTTCCCGTTATGCGTCAAATATTTTTATCCTAATTTGTCAGACATGTCAGAGGTAGGACTCACATAAATATGGTTATGTTATGTTTGGGAAAAAATTTAACATAATTCATTAAAATCAATCGATTTTAATATTGTCTAAAAGAAAGTGTAAATCCTAAATTGTCATGCGCAAAAATTTACTGTTAAAACATCATGATTTGGCCAAAATTTTTAAGGTTATTGTTCATTAAGATATCCTGATTACAACCCTCATGTAGAAAAAAGAAGAAATGGAGAATGATTATGCCTCCCCCCCCCAAAAAAAAAACCCAAAAAAAAACCCAACATGGATTTGAAATTTTAAAAACAGTGCCAAATTGTCTCCACTATTATCCTTCAGTTTTCCATAATGTCAAAGCAGCAACATATCTTGTATTGGACATATACACCTTGTCCCTATTTAAAATGTACTGGCAATGACCGGACATCACAAAGGTCATCTCGTAAAGTTTTGACTTCACAATAGAAAATATGTCACACCACAATGGAATAGTGATTATTGTATGATGACTTAATGTCAAAAAATCTCGCCAGACAGGTTCTTTGATCTTCTCTGGTCAACTGTGAAAGATTTCTAAAGTGATAAGGTGTATTGCTTATAGACTATATTCAGGTTTCTGGTAGCTTTAATTTGGAACCATAACTCTAATGAGGGGAAATAGAACCTTTTTTAAGCTCAGGATTTCGGAATTGACCCTTTAAGGATCCGGGAATTCTTTTTTAAGTATTTTGGGACCTCAGGATTTGGGTTTTTAAGCCCGGGATTTCTGGATTTCATGTTTTTAAGCCTGGAATTTTGGGATCAGCACCCCTCCTATCCCCTCTCTCTAATGGTCCTTTTTTTTATTTTGCACACTTTGAGCTAGTACAAATAATTATGATGCCTGCCAGCTTCCCAGAAAAAATAAAATAGACCTACCAGACATCATAATTATTTGGACTAACTATGAACATGGTTCTGCAGCTGGGTTACTGGCAGTATACACCTTATCGCTATATAGTCCATTCCTGGAAAAACAGTCATTTATACAACTTCCTGTTTAGGTCACCCTGGCCGAAAATGGAGGTCATTAGCAGTGAGCTGAGGGAGGAAAAACTTTAGAAAGTGATGATCAAGAAACTTTGATATAGTATGTATGCTCCACTTTTTCGAAATTAAAATAGAAGTAAAAAAACATTTTGTTTGAAGTATTTACGGTAGTTTAAACAGGTCTCATTAAAAGGTATCATGCATGGTGAATAGTTTAATCAGGGACCCAGATAGCTTCAACTGGATGAAAAAGTTGTGTAATTTTATAACTTATCCGGAATGGAATAAATAGCTATTAGGTGTATTGACTTGATAATATTTCTTCTTCTTCTTCTTATGGTATCCAGTTATCCATCAGATTTTTTGATGACTACTAACTGCTGCGCATGCGTAGGATCATAATCAATAAATATTTACAAAATAAAAGTGCCAAAAAAAAATAAACAAATACTAACATGACATGTGGTAGTCCGAGATTACTCTGACGTCCGACGGCTGTTTAGCCAGACAAGCTGGGGCCGTGGGACGTCAGAGCTTGTCCCATATCAAAAAGTGGATATTTGCCCACCCAAAATAGATGCGCTACTTCCTCACTTCTGGAGCCGACTGAGAGCCTTCGAATTATATAAATCGGGCATCAATCTCTTCAGTTTTCATTTATCTCTTCATTTATGTAATTTTCACCTTCCTGCCAAACCTTTAATTTTCTATACTTTAACATTTTTCACAGAGACCGATGATTTCTCCATTTTGTCTTTCATTTTCAAAGATTATCATGTGACCGCGAGAAAACAGTGCAAATGACTATAATCATGATAATGTAACACCTCGTTCATTTATGCTTTAAGTTACCTAAATGTCCGATAGCTGCCGATTGTTATCGTGGTCGGAACTAAATGCTAGTTACATGTACCGATTTCTTGTAAAGGAGGTGAAAAAACGTGGTTGCGTCTAAATGTTATTCATCGATCTCCTATAAAGGAGGTAACAAAATATAAATATTTGCATATTTGAGTCTCGAGGCTACGAAATCTCTCGTGACCTGACATCCATTTGAAAGTGAAAGTCAAAAATGGAGAAATCATGGGTCTCTGTGAAAAATGAGTAGACATGTGGTTAAAACTATTTACATAACTACTAGGTTTACTGTTCTATATTGTAGAGAACAGTAGGTGTTATAACAGTTAACTGTTCTCTAAAAATATTTAAAGTGGGAGAAAGTACTACCTTTGGAGGTAGTACATTCCATTGTGTAAAAGTATACGGAAAAAATGAATTTATTTAGAACACATGCAAATCAACATGTGAAGAGAATCGACCAACAACTACAATGTCTGTCAATGATCTAAAAAAAATAGCAACTTCCATATAATTAAGTGTAACCTAATTATTGATCTATCTCTGTCTCAGTCCACAGTGGCGGATCCAGGAATTTTCATAAGTGGGGGCCCACTGACTGACCTAAGAGGGGGCCCATATAATTCAACATTTTCCACCCCTGCACCCTCAGGCTCAGAGCCATGCAAATGTGCAAATTGCACTTGAAAAAGTTTACTCAAAGTCTCTACGATAGGGTTCGATAACGCGAAAGCAATCTGTTTTAAATGCTACACAGGGTTATCAGTTTACCATAATTTAACACTATCCTTCATTCGAAAGATCTGCTTTTACATTAGTCTAATGATTAGATTTACGAAGCTGTCAATCTTTACTTCCGCTTTAAGATGAAGGTGTACTTCGTCATCAAAAGTGTTGGTCAGTTCGGAACTTTTTCAACATTCGGATGTATTTGGAGTCTTCTTCCACAACAAATCTGGCAGTGAAATTTTAGCTGGTAACACAACATTGGTAAACTACAGTCTACATCTACAATTATAAACATAAATCAAATGTGTTTTGGGATGTTATAAGAGCTTAATATAATTTACGATAATACTGCCTCATCATGACACTGACAGTATCAATCTGCAGACTACAAATACCAATTACTTGTCACTGTCAGTGTGTCACTGACAAGTACATGTACCATAGGCAACACTATAAATTAGGCACAGACACTTGTATCTATCCCTGTGAAAATCTACTTTCCCTTTGATAGTCTACATACCTTCCCATAGATAGACACAAACTTGTGCCTATGAATATAGGGTAGGCACTGGGCCAAATGACAAGGTAGGCCCAGAACCAATACCTCCTATTGATAATCCTGGCTGACCCGCTTGATATATTGACGTTGTACAACAATCACTTTTCTATTGTTGCATCAGATATTTTGTATTATGACGTCAAAATTTTATGGGAACCTGTGTGATGTCCAGTAATCAATGGTAATGGAGGATAAATAGTACTAAGGTGTATAATTACTTATAAATTATAGTAATATACACTTGACTCTTTGTATTTGATAGCTCCAAGTAACCTTCTGTCTGCTCCGAATAACCTTCTGGCATCAATTGCAAGCCAACATGACTTTTTAATTGTGACTTCAAATTTTTTGAATTGCAATGTCAAAGTTTGACTCTAAGTTTATGATAACCTGTGATCCTACATAATGAAGGACAAATTTGAATACAAGTGTATAAATACGTCTATAGGTTACTCATGGTAAAATATTGGTTAAAAAAGGATCATATATATTGACCAACTTGACACTACCTACACTACATGCTAATTGTAGCAGATTTTATTGTTGCAGGCGTAGATCCCAGGGGAGGGGTCTGGGGGTTGCAACACCCTCTTTCTTTTGGACGATTAATGCATTTGAATGGGGACATGTAGTTGGAACTTGGAATTCATAGTCAATAAAGATATGATACAGAAATAGACCTGTTCAAACCGTACTCACTTTTACATTTTGTACATACCCTAATGATTTCTATTATCCTTGATTACACAAATGTACAGTCAGGTGTCCTACTTGTACAAGTTATTTTTTGTGTCATTTTGGTCTCTTGTGGACAGTTGTCTCATTGGCAATCATACCACATCTTTATTTTTATATTATATTAGTAAATTTGTTGGATACTTATACATGTACATGTGAATTTTATTTACTTGTATATTTCATATTTATTATGTTAAAAAAAAATGGCTGAGTTATGTCCCTTAGACATTCAGATTTTTTTACTTGTATAAGTTAAATAATCATCCTATCTTGTTTTATTGAATTCTTATGATTAATGAGATGAAACATTGAACTCTTATAAAAAAAAAATTGAGCAAACCTGGGGAAATCATTAAAGGCATGAATATACATCTCAAATCTTGAGGACTTTGTGGGATTGTAAGAAAAATATACTAGTAAATATTTGAGAAAATTAAGGGAGATTATTCAAACATTATTTATTTACTTATATGTGTATATTTATTTTTACTTCTTCAAGTAATTTACTTGAAAATAACTTGTACAAGTAGTACCCTTGACTGATGTATGAGGGTATGAATGCCCTTTACTGCAGGCAGCAAACAGTCATTTTTGGCTACTGTCAGGGTTCTCACTAAGGCGAGTCCATGAGTCCTGGACTCATCAAAATCTGTCTGGACTCATCATTTTCAATACTGATGAGTCCATAGATGCATTAAGATTAACATATTTTGTATAAACTGAACACAGTTAAACACAAAAATCATCATTTTATAGCAACAGTTTAAAAGTAATCTGAATTTAATGTCATTTCATTGCTCTGTTAGGCCATGGAAACTAACATATTACATTATATTGCAATAAAAAATCTTCTTCTTGCTGTTGGACTCACCATTGCCATAAATGACAAGTCCCTGGACTCGCCTTCAAAAATCCTTAGCGAGAACCCTGTCTGTTTGTGTCAATTTTTATGCAGTTAAGCTGCATTATGCGAGCACCCTAGATTTGTGTTCTACCCAATAAATCATGAGATACTTGCCATTGTTATTATCTAGCTTGCCACTATGTTATATATAACTAATTGAACACTTTTTTAATACTTTTTATTCTGGATTACAAAAAAAATGACCAGAAAAACCTTAAATGATCGTCGATTTATCCAAAAGTTTTAAAGTTACACATAGGAAGTAGTGCTTATTAAGAATCCTTGTGTAGTTCATTATGACTTGTGCTTTTAGCTAAGATGTCAAAGAACAATTGTATGAAATATTTAATCGCCGAAAATCTCTTAAGGCAAGCAGTTTAGATTTCCCAAATGACAAAAGTCGTAGGAATATGGTTTGTCATCAATACGTAGTACAACTACGTCAGTAGTCTATTACATAATAAGTTCAACTGTTCATGCTGTTGGCGGCAATTTCAAATTAGAAAAAGAAATTTTCGTAGCTTTTCAATTTGGAGGCAGGTGTGCAAATTAGCGGTGGTCCGAGGTCCGCGACCTTCCACTTTTGCAAGCGGAATTTCCACTAGGATAGTTGGTTTCTAGCTACGCCCGACGTAGTCACCTTACATTTGAAAGAAAATAAGAAATTACTTTGTAAACCTTTTCACCATCAAAGTCTCCAATTAAACGAGATAAAAACCTATTTTTATCATTATTATTCATGACGGGGATGTTCATTTTGTTCAACCGCTAGCTTTATACAGAAAATCGCCGACAAATATTGTATAAATTCGAGTAAAATCGTATCTGATTGACAAAAACAACATTGTAAACACATAACAATGGCGGCCGTGAAGACAAAATTTTACTAAATCGGTTTCGATTCCGGAAGCGGATAAGGGTAATTCCGGGTTTGGCGATCATTTACAAAATAAATCCAAGCAGGTGAAAAAATTCATCTATGCATGGTAAATGAATATAAACACTAGTATTGTAAACCAAAAGAAAGAAAAAGCAGAAAAATATTTTATTCAGAAACTCAAAATTACTTTTTGACAAATTTTAATTTAAAAATCCAATACAACGTGACAGCTGGGAACAGTATTTATCTAACAATATACATGTTCATGGTCACAGTCTAAATTTTCTTTATAAATGATAAATGATGATAATGCATGTGAGATGCTTTTAAAGTGTAAACATATTACTGCAATTTCGAGGGGTTATTTGTTTTTTCTCAGGGCAATTTTGAAGGTCAATTAAAGTAGCTGAAAGTTTCATTCTTTATTTTCACAAATAATGCAACTATATCATATATACCTTAATGTAAGTACATCATATGATATATAGGTGGCATTCTTTGGGACACTCTACCCTCTCCTGTTTGATAACTTGGAAACGGTCGAGCTCCCCAACCCTAAACCATATGAGGGGCAGATCCAGGATTTTAGGTTAAGAAGGGCGCAAACTTAAATTTTCGCCGAGCAGAGCGAGGCTAAAAAAAAGAGGTAAAATTATCGGAATATTCTTTATTAAGTTGAGAACAACCCATGCTTTGCAAATTTAAGCGGGGTGCAAGCCCGCAACCCTCCCCCGTCTGAATCCGCCCCTGCATATATTCAAGTATAGGACAATATAATAAATAAAAAATGAAATATAGGGGGAGTCCCTGGAGTTACCCCACCCCTCCTATTTGAGAACTTGGAAACGGTCGAGATCCACACCCCTTAACCATATCTATTCATGTTTGTGACAATATGAAAAATCAAATGAAATCTAGGAAGAGTCGCTAGGGGTCACCCCACCCCTCCTGTTTTAGAATTTAAAAATGGTCGAGATCCCCATCCCTAAACCATATATATTCATGTATGGGACAATATAACAAATCAGATGAAAGATGGGGGAGTCCCTGAGGTCACTGTTCACCCTCCTGTTGAGAACTTGGAAACGGTCGAGATCCCCACACCAAAACAATATATATTCATGTATGGATCAATATAACTAATTAAATGAAATATAGGGGCAGTCCCTTGTGTCACCCTACCCTTCCTGTTTGAGAACTTGGAAACCAATGAGATCCCCATCCCTAAACCATATATATTCATGTATGGGACAATATAACAAATAAAATGAAATGATGGGGAAGTCCCTAGGGTCACCCTACCCCAAGTGGCGGATCCAGAAATTTTCATAAGTGGGGCCCACTAACCATTTTTTTTCCCAAAAAGGGGGTCCAGGCCCCCTGCCCCCTAAATCCTCTGCCTACCCCTACCTGTTTGAGAACTTGAAAACCGTTGAGATCCCCACCCCTAAATTATATATATTCATATGTATGGGTTAAAATAACAAATCATTTACATTTACTATGGGCAAGTCAGTCAGACCTCACCTTTGATCCCTGTTGTAGTGAACATTTGTCTGATTCGTGTCTCATAACTTTTGTACTATGGAACACAAACTCAGTTTTCTTTCCAGGGAAACCAGTCCATTCATACTATTACATGTTCATACTAGTCAAATTGAACTTCTAGCAGTCAAATTAAACCAAGGTTAACTACCAAGTAGAATAAAATGCAATCATTGGGAACTTGTACCACTGCAGACTCACCATAAAAAATATACATTGATATATGCATTGCTTTTGAAACCTTGATAACATATAAACTATTTGCCTTAATAAATAAATCATTAGATAAACATGAATGTACTTTATATGAATGTTTAATGTTGAGGCAACATTGCCACAGTTTTCATAATTACGGTTGCCTTGGTTTTTGGTTAACTGCCTTCAGCGCTTACAGCGCTTTGATTTTTATTGTGATTCATTAAAATATCCTTATGATGAATCAGGGGTTCCAAATAATTATTACTGTTATTTTTTGGAAAAGAAGTAACTTGATTCATCAAAAACATCTGATTTATTTTGGGGTCTAAACATTGCTAAAAGAAAATATATATATACATTTTATCATCATGCACTAAAAAGTACTGGTATGTCTGCAGCTGTCAATTAGCAAGAAATTTTGATGTATTCGTCATTAAAAGATCCCCCTTTCCACCCTCATGTATACTTTTATCAATAAAATGTATTCAAACTAAATTTTAACGTAATGCCAGCGTTTGGAAGATTTAATCTTCAACTTCAGATTTGGGCAATTGCATTCCCAATTTCACTTACCATTATAAAACACTTCACAACAAATAAATAACACTTATTTTGGTCATTTTACATGATAAAATCTTTTACTGTGGATTGATTTCTTTTCGTGGGCACCAATTTTCGTGGATGAAGGAAGACTTGCATGTTTGTGGACATTTAATTTCGTTTTTTTGCCAAAGTCTTTATACAAGCTTTTAAGCCTTTAGAAAATTTGTCATTCGTTGAACATTTAATTTTGTGGTTCACCAATACCCACGAAATCCACGAAAATTGGTATCCAACGAATAATAATGAATCCACAGTATAACATTGTCTAATGCAATTAGTTTGTAACAATTATTTTGATTGGATATTGACAAATATTTTGAGGGGTAAGATACCTTGTTCTACCAGTCCGTAAGCCCACACCTATTTAATACCTTGATTGGACCTGCCCCAACCTAATTTTTTTCAAAACATTTTTGTTTTATATTCCCGCTTCGTGCATCCGAAATGTAGAAAATGGTGGATTAAACCTGGTTTTATAGTGCTAAACCTCTCACTTTGATGACAGTCTCCTCAAATTCCCTTATTTAAATTTACTAAATGAAATAGTCAAAATATGGGCACAGCAGTCATCATCTGGCCACATTTAAAAGAATGTCTGTTTCCCCTCCCCCGGTTTTACCCTTTGTAAATTAAACAGACCAGGAAGGCAGGTTCTTTTTTTTTTTTTTTCACTGGATGTAATTGTCATCGCATGGTCACATGAATGGTTTGACTTGTCCAGTCTATATACTTTGTGCTCAATTTGAGTGTATTTATTTAGATTATCAATCCTTCTGCTTTCAAGCACTTTCCCAAAATGGAAACAAATTATTTTCAGGAAAATAATAATTTTGATTTTTTTGTGGAAAATAATTTTTTGACCCGTAGGCTTATTTTTGACCCGGGTTGGGGGAGGGGAAACAAACATATTTTTAATTTTGGCCTCGTTTAACAATTTTAAAAGGAACAATTTCACAGAACACAAAAAAAAACCAACAATATGATCATGATAATTAAAAATTAAACATGTAAAAAAAGTTTTTATCATAAAGTAAATTAGGAGATAATCAGATAACTGTATTCTATTTTTAAGCTTGGCTTTCGTTACATTTAGATTTTACTGTGGCAAATTGAGTTTATCTAGGGACGCGTAGTGTTCTTTAATAAAATAAATATTTAGGCTATAAAATTTCATAAACAAGTACATGATTAATGAAAAAGTCAATGAAACTGTTGCCTTGTCTTTAGCAACTTTAATAACAATGTGACATCATATATGTAAACTCTGGATTTCAAACATGAAAACTTACATATTTTTACTTTTCGTACATGTATTTAATGGTTTTAATATAGACAAAAAAAAGATTTTCAAAGTTAACATAGATGTTTTAGATTGTAAGGGTCAATATGTCATTCTAGATCTGCAATTTGTGAACTAAATTTAAATATTTAGATACATGCCTATATAGTCTAAAATTATTGGGGTTTTAAATACATAAATATACTGATATAGATGTTGATGCTCTTGATAAAGTTTACAATACATTTTAGAAATGGATTCGGACTCTGACCAACCTTGTAAGAAAAGATGTACAGAAAGGGATAAAGTTCAGAGTGAATGTGCAGATGAGGGCAAAGTTCAAGTAAAAGCTGCTGATGCTGCAACCTGCACTGTGGGAACTGACAGTAATGCAAACAGTAATACAGAAAATACAGACAGAGGTTCAAGGTCACAGAGTCCAGATGAAGATGATAATATGCAGTGTTGCCATAACAACTTACAGCAAGTTGATGAAGATTCAAGGTCAAGTTCAAGGTCAGGTAGTGAAGAGGCACCAATGCCATCTGATATACTTGTTGACTGGGTAACATCACAAAATATATCATCTTTTACCAAACCCAGTCAACCTTGTCGAGATGTTGAAAGTATGCCAAGTTG
Source organism: Mytilus edulis (assembly GCA_019925275.1). Taxonomy (NCBI): domain Eukaryota; kingdom Metazoa; phylum Mollusca; class Bivalvia; order Mytilida; family Mytilidae; genus Mytilus; species Mytilus edulis. The sequence goes on along the minus strand of CM034354.1, from coordinate 82,895,134 downwards.
TTCTCATGACACAAGATTTAGTCGGAATAGAAGTCCTGCTAACATTGTTGTTGATGATACAGGGGAGATAATCCCTGTTGAGAACTTGAATTCCTCCTCATCAGACAGTGATAGTTCAGATAATCAAATAGACTCTGCCAGATCAGATAGGTCAGAATCAACATTCAAAATTCAGCCAAGTCGTCATACTGAAATGACCTTGACATTTGGTGGTACTGGGTCAAGGTCAAACATGACTCATACAGTGTTGCTAGGAGATGGTTATAATAGTCGTCAGTCTGTTAAATATGTATTTAACTTCAGAAGCATGTCTGATTCAGCCACACAGACTGATTCATTGAATCGAGAAACAACAATTAACATGATTAATACGGCTGAAGATCAAAATGGTTCACCTTATTTTCTATTAAAGGGAGATGACTCCTCAAACAATGCTGATACACAGTTTCAGTCAAGTATAAACAGACTGCCGATGAACATTTTACTACAGATTTTCAAATCTTTAACAATGTGTGAACTATTGTGTCAGGCAAGCTTGGTGTGTAAAACATGGTATAACCTGTGTCATGACCCTGACCTCTGGAGATCAATTGATCTAAGTCATCAGCACAGAGCAGACGATAATGTGTTGTCACGCTTGACTTCATACAGTGATAGAGTCACCAATATAAATCTGGAAGACACTAAGATACTTACCAGTCATGGAATCAGCCTGGTATGTGTTAAGTGTAAACATCTACAAAAACTGAAGTTAACCAGGTAAGGACATTTTAAAAATATATTGTTGTACATCAAGTTTTCTTAACCAAAGGTTTATAGTGGTTGCAAAGTCTTTTCATTATCTCTTCATCTAATTGCTCTCCTTGATACAGCATATTGTGTTTAATTTTCTCTTTGTTCTTGGCAGCTGATCGAAGAAACATAAAAAATTAACCCATCTTAAATTTCCCAGTACTTAATTACATTTGTATACATATTCCAAGGTTTTTTTGCTATTTGATCATTTCATATATGCCATGTATGCATTACACTGTTAATTATCTATAAAAAAAAAATGTAGATGTCATGTATGTAAACTCTTTTTGTCCTTAAGGGGGCTCGCGGGTCTAAATCAATTTTTTTTCTAATATATATAGGATTTTTCTATTTTTTCTATGATTAAACTTTATCTTATATCTAATAGATATATAAAACAAAAATGTGGGGTTCCCGTACATTTAAGCTCACAATTTGCCTCCGAAAGAAGCATACATTTTTAACCGGATTTTTGTGACAAAAATGTCGTTTATTAAATGGGGATGCTCGGCGGGCAGTCGGGCGGTCGGTCGGGCGGTCGGTCTTAATCAAATGTTGTCCGTGCATTAACTCAAGAACCGTTCAACCAAAGCTTTTAAAATTTTAATATGTTGTTACTGACAACTACAGTCCGTGTAACGTAAAAGTTAACAATACGAACGATGCCCGAACCATGTACGGACGATGCCCAAACGATGTACGTACGCTTCCCGAACGGTGTACGAATGCAAACGAAACGCTGACCGAACGTTGTACGGACGCTGAACGAATGATGTACGAACGAAACCATGTACCATAAACCATACTATAAACGATAACATACGTGCCCTTTTATCGTACATTGTATCGTTAAGCGTACATCGTTTCATTTAGCGTTTACCGTATCTTTCAGCGTACATCGTTTCGTTTAGCGTATATCGTATCGTTTAGCGTACATCGTTTCTTGGTGTGCATAGTTTCGTTTAGCGTATATGTTTTTTTTTAAATATAAAACATGAATTGTGTTCTGTTAATTTTTTATATAAGTAAGTGATGATATGCGTAAAATTCGGATCAATCAACATTTTTTTAAAAATAGCCTAAGGTATTATTTCCCTTTTTTTTCCAAATGAACAATTCAAGTTATTTTAGATGGAAGTCGGAATCAAATTATATAATGTTCTTACAAAAATATATTCGGGGTCTTAAGGTTGACTTTTTGTTCAAAAAGATTGTTAAATATTTTTTATGTATTCTCTTTTAATGCATGTATTTTGAAATCGACTGAATAGCAGTTTTATCTATGTGTCGTAATTAAACCATTTATTTTTTTATTATAATTTTTTTTTATTCATTTTAAAATCAGACGGGGAAAAAAATATGTGCCTAATGAGTAATTGTTTTTGTTTGAAATTTCTCGAATATTTTTTTTTAAAAGCGTTGACCGTAGTACATTTTGTATGAAGCGCAAAAGCGCTTCATTCTAAAAATGTGCGCTCGGTCAACGCTTTTACAACCCTATAAAGTTACAAAAAGAAGCATTCAACACTTATAAATACATCTTTTAGCTATGATTATGAAAACACGATTTTTATCAAGTTTTTATGTAATTTACCTGTAAAAAATCGGCGCAAATACATACATATAATGTTATTATAACAGTGTAAATGTCCTCCTAATGATCATGATGATACATCTAATAGTTGCCACTGGACATTAAACAGCTAACTATAAATTCATCCGTCATATTCTTAGTTTTGTTATAATGTGAAAATCAAACAACATGATGATACAATAATTATTGCAGATTTTCACTAGAGAAATAATGGGAAATAATTTGAAACAAAACCACTCAATCGCATCCCTACGACACAAATTAAAGTCTAGCCTTTTCACATTAAAACACGTTATTTTTATCTATTTCAATCTATTGTAAATAATTTTAAACAATTTCGAATCAAACGGTCATTTTTCTTATTTGCCATAAAAACATTTCTTATTTTAAACAGATCGATTGTTTTTCAATGGTCGGTGCCTGTCAGCATTTATAAAACCGTGTTTGCCAGAAAAAAAAGCTACATAGAACAGGAAATTAACAATATGTCTTAGAAATACTTCGAGTCCCTTCATGTATTTTCTAATTTCTGTTGTAATTTGGTGTAATGCAAAGTGGTAAATCCTGAATACTGATTTGTACCCATCAAGCATCTGGGGTTAATAACAAATCTATGGACAGTAGTCTCTTTTTCTTTACTCGCAAAGTATTCACCTAAATCATGTTTTATTTATGAAAAATGCTCATTGCTGGCGAATGTTAAACATTGATCTCTAGGTTTTCAATTGTTTAGTTGTTAGGTTACTGTCTGATCTCGCAAACCTGTCATTTTATGGTCATTTTTTTTGCATCTAATTGTGCATTCAAAAGATATAAACGCGACACCGTGCAAGAGTCGTTATTATACATAAACTATTAGTATTGTTTTTCTTTAACAAAAACGAAATACGAGACCACTTCTCGCAATTCGCTTTGGGGTTATTGTGCTTGTCTTTTGACAAAATAAAGCCTTGTTTAAAAAAAACGTATATATAAGAGTTATACTTAAAACTGAACTAGAGTGAAGTGTTGAGAAGTAGGAATTCTGAATTTTAATTGAATGTTTTAAATCTTAGTGTATTTCTGATATATGATTGTACAGACTCAAAAATGTCTTTGTTTTGCTGAAATGAAAGGTCACCATCACCAGCCAATAAAACCAAAATGGATATAGCAGATCTTTCTAATTTTGAAAACAATATTTCTCTTGCTTCGTTGATAAAAGGACACTTACAAAATAGTGAATACTTTCCTCTCCAAGATGACCACAGCTGTTTGCGGGATTGGGTTTAATATTGATTTTGATATCCATAACTAGAATTACGACTATCCCAATATGGCGACGGCAGATATAAATTATGTAAAATCTTTACAGCCATTTTTCTCATATGAAGCATGTTTTTGTCAATAGTTAGTCAGCTGCAAGGTTTTTCTATACCATTACATCGTATTTGAATCGTAACGATGCACTGTAATAGTCTAAGCGCTTTGAAAATTGCCGTTGAAAAATTCTGCCAAGATCTGTTATACAGATTAAGGTTGTCAAAGTTGAGAAAAACGCTTGGTACTTTTATATACTTTGTGGAAAGATAGAAAAACACTATAATTTTCGTCAGAACTCAAAGATTCTCCGATATGTCCCATTGTCTTCTGAATATTTTTTAAGATGAACAATTTAAAATTCTTATACCAAACATTTTAAAATTTTACTCCGCGTTTATAAATAGCATTGAAAGTACAACATCTTATAAACGATATTCATTTATAAAATTATTGTAAATGAGCCACTCTTTCTCAGGTTGAGATGGAATATGTTCGTTATTTGATTTAACGAGTTTAACAATCGAAACCCCTGAAGTATCGTCTTATGACAAGCACGAAAAATGGCTAAACTAAACTTCCAACAGCGAACAATCATTTCTAATTGAACGATATTCTTTCAATGGATGTTTTAAATGCAATGCAGAACTTATCAATCAAGACATTTCTTAACCCTTTTCAAATATGAAGTCACATGCCCGAAAAAGTTTGTCTGCAACATATTTCATCCTGGCCACAACTCCCCCATCCCGACCCAGTGATGTCACAAAGTTTTGAAGAAGCAGGGTGAATTTCTAAAATAGGCGGCAAGTACATGCGGACGGCGAAGCCGTTCGCGTCGACGAGCTTGCTCGTCGCTACTACGGCGGGGGGTCTGGGGCCCGCTCAAGGGCCCCAGGATTTTTTTTTAAAATGGTGCAAAATCCTGCATTCTGGGGGTGTCCTAGACCCTTATTCAGACTTCTGAAAACATCATTTTTTACTGAAGATAATGTAAATGATTAACTAAAATTAGCAACATGATGGGTAAATTTTCTGTACATGTGATCACATCATTGATCATCTTGATGGACCAATATACATTTTTGTGCATTTTCCTGCAGGTTGACTGCTAGTAAATATTTTTGAACTGAAAGAATCCAAAAATCTTAGTTTGAATAGAAACATATTGTCTCTGGTTTGAATTATCACTTGAATAATTTAGTTTTAAATGAAAATTGTAATTGTGACATTGAGAACATTATGTTTTAATTTTATATTAAAAAAGTGTTGGTTTTGTTTTTACAAAATTAAAAACAATATTCACTGACTAGTAGTCAGCTGGAGCTTCGATTTCAAAGTTAAAACTGTTACAGAGGTGCTATATTTTATAAAATCGTATGCTATCCCAAGGACGTATATATGGCGCAGGAAAGTGTCACAATGGCGTATTTATGCCATCGCATAATTCATTTATGCGATGCCATAATTGTATTTATGCGATGGCATAAATAATTATGGAATTGCATTATTATTTATACGATTGCATAAATATAATTATGAGATGGCATAAATCTATTTATGCGATCGCAAAAATATCTTTACATTTACGCAACCGCATATTTATTTTTGCGATCGCGGAATTTATTTTTTTAACCAATGAAAATTGATATAACATAGACTTAATCTTCCATTGAATTTTAAGGAAAAGTCAAAGTACTTTCGAATGAACTTTACTTATAGTTGAAAGTATCCCTAGATTACCAACCAGATCATGGTAAATTTGACAAATAGGATAGATCAGACAGACAGATGGCTACTCGCACAAGGCGAGGGGAGGAAGAGATAAAATTAATGTGCTGCATAGCGCCGTTAACTATGTTGATTGATCGCTTTTACGAATACATACTCTTCCAACAAATTTGACGGACTAAATTTGACTAGAGTTTGTCATAGCAATTCAGAAAAGATGAAGTTATTGTATATATTGTGCAGTTACACCGGTCTGACATCAAGGAACTGACAAGGTCTCATTTTCTAAAGGTCTATTCACCGATCACAGGCACTTGTCTCAGAAAAAAAATTCCTATATACCTTATTATAACACGTTATAATAAGGTATATAGGAAAAGAAAATTCTGAGACAAGTGCCTGCGTCACCGATCTTAAGACTTTAGGCCTGTGTCACTAAAAAAAAAATAATTATTATTTAAAATGCAATAATTAGTCAATGATAACAAAAAGAACAAAATACTTGAATATAGAGGGTGTCATTATATAAATCAAAGCGCTGTAAACACTGTAGGCAGCATGGTTAACCAAAAAAAAAACCAAGGCAAACATAATTATGAAAACTGTGGCAATGTTGCTTCAACTTTTTTTTTTAAAGATTTAAAAGAACAAACATTAAACATTCATATATAATTGTACATTTATGTTCATTTACTGAATGTATCATTAAGGCAAATAATTCATATTTTATCAAGGTTTTCAATTGCAACGCACATGACCACGCATGGTCATGAGTCTTCCATGAGTCAGCAGTGGTACAAATTTGCAATGATTGCAGTTCTAGTTGATCGTAATTGTTCGTATTAGTTGACTGTTAGTAGTTCAAGATGACTTTAATACGAGCTTGTAAAAGTATGAATGGACTTGCTTCCCTGGAAAGAAAACTGAGTTTGTGTTGTACAGTACAAAAGTTATGAGACACAAATCAGACAAATGTTTACTACTACAGGGATCAATGGCGAGGTCTGACTGACCTGTCCATAGTAAATGTAAATGACTCCCACCTTCACCCCAAGTCCATGATGTCTAAGTTTGGAATAAAATGACAGGTGTTAGGGTCTAGCAAAGTGATATACATATGTGTCGCCTATGAGATTGTATGTCACTCAATCTTTTTTGAAATGACAAACAGGAATGAATATGGTTTAGGCGTTGGTATCTCAATCTTTTACAAGTTCTCAAAACACACACAAGAGGGTGTGGGGTGACCCTAGGGACTACCCCTATTTTTCATTTGATTTTTTATATTGTCCCATACATGAATATATATGGTTTATGGGTGGGGATCTCAACTGTTATCAAGTTTTCAAACAGGAGGGGGTGGGAGACCCCAGTTACTTCCCCTATATTTCATTTGCCATGATTTGTTATATTGACGTCCAATAAATGAATATATATATGGTTGAGGGGTGGGGATCTCATCTGTTTCTAAGTTATCAAACAGGAGTGGGTAGGGTGACCCTAAGGACCCTCCCAATATTTCATTTGATTAGTTCTCATACATGAATATATATGGTTTAATTTAAAGGTTTGGGATCTCGACTGTTTCCAATTTCTAAATCAGGAGGGGTGGGGTGACTACAGGGACTCCCCATATATTTCATTTAATTTAGAGTTGGGGATCTCAACTGTTTTCAAAAATGAGAAGAAAAAAATACCCCTTGAAATTGCAGTAATATGTTTAACTTGAAAAACATTTAACATGCCTTATCAACATTTATCACTGATAAAGAAAATTTATACTGTTACCAGGAACATATATATTGTTAGATAAACTGTTCCCAGCTGTCACATTGTATTGGAGTTTGACATTAAAATTGGTATACAAACTATTTTCTGCTTTTTCTTTCTTTTACATATATCTTTTGGTTTTCAATTCTAGTGTTTATATTTATTTACTATGCATAGATGTATTTTGTCACCTGTCTGGATTTTTTTTAGTTGATAGCCAAAACCCGGGATTACCCTTAAGCGCTTCCGGAATTGGATCCGATATTGTAATTGTCTTCTCGCGGCAGCCATTTTGTTTTCAATGTTGTTTTTGACAGATAGTGAGATACTATTTTACTTGGATTTACACATTATTTATCGGCGATTTTCTGTATAAAGCTAGCGGTTGAACAAATTTAACATCGCTGTCATGAATAGTAATGATTCAAATAAGTTTGAGTTCGTTTATTAGGAAACTTTGGTAAAAATGTTTGCAAAGTTATTTTTTTATTTTCTTTCCAGGTCCGTCGGGCGTAAATAGTAACCAAGTAGAAATTCCGACTGCAAAAGTGGAAGGTTGCAGACCTCGGACCACCGCCAATTTGAACCTCTGCGTTCAAATTTAAAAGATACGAAAATTTCGTCTTCTAATTCAAAATTGCCGCCAACAGTGTGATCAGTTGAACTTGTGTTAATGGACTACTGACGTAGTTGACTACGTATTGACGACAAACAATATTCCTACGACTTTTGCAATTTGGGAAATCTTAGCTGCTTGTCTTTAGAGATTTTCGGCGATTAAATATTTCATACATTTGTTCTTTGACATCTTAGCCAAAAGCTCAGGGGATAATAAACCACATAAGGATTCCTAATGTGCTCTACTTCCTATGTGCAACTTCAAAACTTTTGGGAAAATCGACGATCATTTAAGGTTTTTCTGGTCATATTTTTTGTAATCCAGAATGAAAAGTATGAAAAAACTGTCCAATAAGTTATAAATAATATAGTAGCCAGCTAAATGATAACAATGGCACGTATTTCAGCATTTATTGGGTAGAACACAAATCCAGGGTGCTCGCATAAGGCAGCTTAACTGCCTAATAACACATAGCTGAGAGGGTGATAGAGCAGATTGCGAAGCCAAGGTTGACAATGCTTTTTTCGATGGGTACATCTCTGCTATATCACCCTCTCAGCTATGTGTTATTTAATTTATTACACTTCGAGATGTCCTATACTATTATTGTCTTTTACAGATGAATTGTAATTAAAAGTATTTTCTATGACGTACGTTACGGGCATTAGAAAAATTAACAGAAATGAAGCAAAATGTTTTATATTTTTATTTTGACAGTCAAATAATAAAATCTGACCGAAAAGCGTAGAAATCAACCATTGTGTTCTATAACTTGATGTACAATGTAAATTCAATTAACCGGGCTGAAGTTCGTCCATTATTCATAGTTCATTATTCATTATTCAATAATGAATAATGAAATAATTCATTATTCACTATTCAATATTGAAAAATGAATAATGAATAATGAAGTGGTTTATGTTTCATTATTCAAATTGAAGCGGTGAATAGTGAAAAAAATTAATAATAAAAAAAATTGACCGTGACACTATAGCTATATTTTGATTCGCAATGACCATAAGAGGGTTTACGGACGACCTAAATGCCACAATATGCATAAAAATGAGGAAATATAAAAAAGAAGATGTGGTATTTTTGCCAATGAGACAAACATCCACAAAAGACCAAAATGACACAGACATCAACAACTATAGCTCACCGTACAGCGTACAACAATGAGCAAAGCCCATACCGCATAGTCAGTTATAAAGGCCCCAAAAAGACGATGTAAAACAATTTAAAACAAGACAACTAAACGGCCTTATTTAATTTTATTAAAAATGAACGAAAAACAAATATGTAACACATAAACAAACGACAACCACTAAATTACTGACTCCTGACTTGGGACAAACACATACATAAATAATGTGACGGGGTTAAACATGTTAGCCAATTTTGAATAATGAAATGAATATTTTGAATAATGGAATGGACTGCTGCGACCCTTAAGCCCCTAATTATAGATAAACCTTATATCTCATTCGAAAGCTAATAACGAGAGGAACAAAATGTATAAAGTCAACATGTTCCACAACGCATATTACAGGACTTAAATGTCGAAATACGCGAGAAAATTACGAATTAGCCAATTTTGAATAATGAAATGGATATTTTGAATATTGGAATGGACTTCTGCGACCCTTTAGCCCCTAATTATAGATAAACCTTATACCTCATTCTAAAGCTTATTACGAGAGGAACAAAATGTATATAGTCAACAAGTTCCGCAACGCATATAAGAGAAGTAACGAACGACCTAAATATCGAAATACGCTTGAACAATAAGAAATAGCTTATGTTGAATAATAGAATGGACTACTGCAACCCTGCAGTCCCTAATAAAGGCACAATTTATACACCAAATAAAAGCTTATTGATAGGAAAATATACGGAGTATAAACGATATGTGCTGCAATGACCATTTGAGGGGTTACGGGGGACGTAAATGTTAAAATACGCGTGAAAAATAAGAAAGTCAATTTTGAATAATGAAATGGATATTTTGAATAATGGAATGGACAGTTGAGACCTTTCAGCCCTTAATTACAGACCTAACTTTAACCTCATTCGGAAGCTTATAAAAAGAGGAACAAATGGTATATAGTCAATTTTTTACGCGCAGTAACAAGGGACTGAAAATTGAAATACACGTGAACATTTTGAGGGTAGTTTCTGCTGGGACCGTGAATGTAATTTTGTGGAAAAAAGAAAATACACCAAAACAAATCCACAGATAGAGTAAACACAATGGATTGTAAGATTACAAATATGTCTGATCAGAGAGTTGATGGCGCAAAAGGTAGAAATTTTGGAAAATACTGATGAGGAAACTCTCAAATGGCGAGAAGTAGGTCAGGACTCACCCTGGACTGTCAAAGACATTTAAAATGTTGACATGAAGTGTTGGTTCGCAAAAGTTATAACCTTGTGCTGGAAAGAGAAAAATAGCCGCACTTGGGGATGTGAAAGACTAAACAAGCAGCTGACCACCGTCTGGACAAAGAGAGAGACCGATGGAGCTGTGCAAATCGTGAGCTATGAGATAAAAAAAAACCAGGCGCACAGGGTTTGATTACCACAACTTTTATATTTTTGATAAAAATGGTATGATTGGAAGTGTGAGAATATGTTGTTTAGGCCTGAAAATCGGGTTTAACCATTGAATTGGGGATGGTGGGAAAAACCTAAAAGGAACATTTTGACAGATCCTCGCTGAACCTGGACATGGGTTTCTGCATCTGATCTGCATGGTCGTAGTAGTTTTTGAGGCAAGCTCGGCATCATCGATCTGTTCTTCATCAGCTAAAGCAGAGCTAACACATTGTTTAATCAAGGACTTTTTGGACTGGGCCAATCGCAAAGTATCGTGGTGTTTCTTTTTCTTTTTGGTAACATGCCTAGACATTAGTGTGAGATCCATTACGGTGGTAGCATTCAAGCAAGATAGAAATCCCAGAGGAAGAGTGGCTTTAACACCTGTGCCAGTCAAAGGTGAACCCAGGGTACTGCTGGTTAACACCAAACTACCAACAGAACAAGCACCTAGTGTTACAGATACAGCTTTGTCCAGACGTACATAGGCGTTAAAGGTAGTTTGATACCTTCAATTTCTGTATAGAGTTGATTCTACACACATTCGACTCATTTATTTTAAAGGAGCATACCGAGGAGGGGAATGTTTTTGAAGAGGCTGTTAGCATCCAAATATAAGATCAGACCAGCTCCGTCGTGGAATTGCTGACCACGCTTCAAGAAGAGTCCATGCCCATAGGTAATCCGGGCATTTGAAGATTTGAGGTAGAGACCGTTGACACTGGGATTCACTGCGCAAACGCATCCACCACGCTCCATGTACAATCCAGATCTTAAGGCCGTGTTGACGGCTTCACCACCTAAACCGTTCAAGGCTCCAACACCCAAGGCTGGTAGAATGGTCTTTTGGTATCATGGGGAGTGCCCTCTTAACTCCAGTGGCAAATTTCACATGCATGTTCAGGACAAGAACAAATTAACAATAACTACAAACGGTAGGTCCTGTTATATAGTGCCATCCGGGATAGAAAAAAGGTCACCGAAATTTGGACTGATACTGGACAATGAAAATATATTGGATAGAGACAGCAACTTTGTCTTCTTACAGGCAACCGACGCCCCCTCAAAAAGAGTTGTTGCAACACAGAGAGCGTGGTACTCTCTTTACACGAGGCAGATAGAAATATGCATTACCAGTAGCGAAACTAGTGGAATATATTTACCCTAACAACACATAGAATGATAGAGACCCGGACCTCTTGGTTTTCGTGACTAAAACACGAGTATCAATCTAACTGTTGTGAATATTTTGTCACACTAAATACTAGTATACTTTGTGAAGATTTATATAATTAATAACATGAAGATTCACAACTTTGAAAGTAAAGGCTCCAATAATAGGATTGGTGATGCTTGGTTCAATGTACATAATTATTTTGAGAAGAACGCCAGTAAAGTTTTTCTTTATGCAACAATGTATGTACTTAAATCAAGAGTGATATTTTTAAAAAATGTATTTCCTTAAGACAGTGGGAAAACTGGTAAACCAAATAGAACTTTGTAAAGTTTGACTCGTACTCTTTAAGGAAACTGTTTTAAGTATACGAGTTCACAACAAAAAACGTGCTGGCAAATAGCAAAAATGAAAACAAAGAATACTAAGGAAAATATTTGTATACAGAAACAAAAGGCTCTCATGAAACATAATAATAAAACATTCCCTACGGCAAAGCTTTTGTTCACACAATATAAAAATGATAGGCAAATGCCTAAGGTTGCCTTGACCCAAAGGCCCAGCTGGGTAAAGTTACGGAACTTTTTCAATTGAGTTTCAAGTTGGGGTAGGGTGACCCTAGTACCTCCCGTCTTTTCCAATTCATAAAAATTCCCTACGGCAAAGCTTTTGTCCACTCTAGGTACAAACGATAGGCAATTGCCTAAGGTTGCTTGGTCCCAAACGCTCAGGTGCATAGTTAAAGTTGTGGAACATTTTTAATCGAGGTCCAAAGTTTGGGTAGGGTGACATTACAACCCTCCTTCCTTAATTCATAAAAAAAAATCCCTACGTCAAAGCTTTTGTTCACACTTTATATAGTGTTGATACAAATGATAGGCAATTGCCTAAGGTTGCATGCACACAAAGGCCCAGCTGGGTAAGTTACGGAACTTTTTTGATTGAGGTCCAAAGAAGGGGTAGAGTGACCCTTCCAACTCTCTTCTTTAATTCATAAAATTTTTCTTGCTCCGGCAAAACTTTTGTCCACACTAGGAACAAATAATACGCAATTTCCTAAGGTTGCCTGTTGCCTGGGTAAATATGGGAACTTTTTGAATTGATGTCATAAGGAACCACTGAAGCATGACTGGAGCGGCAGTCAGTGTCCCCCTTATGAAAGTTCATAGATCCGCTATTGTTATTATTTTATTCTACAGACATCTTTTCAGACGTCGCGATCGGAGTACCTGAGATCACCCCCAGTTTTTGATGGGGTTCGTATTGCTTAGTCTTGAGTTTTTCAGTGTTGTGTCTTGTGGTCTACTATTTAAAGTTGAGAATGGAAATGGGGAATGTGTCAAACAGACAACAGCAGAAGGTCATCCATAGGTCTTCAATGTAGCGATCAATTCTCGCACCCAGAGGCGTTCTTCAGCTTGCCCTAAACAAATACATATACTATTCAGTGATAATGAACACCATACTAAACTCGATACTCACAAGAAACTAAAATTTAAAAAAAATACAAGACTAACAAAGGCTTCTGAGGTTAATACTGACAATGTTGTGCTTTATAAAGAATATTTCAATAAAAGATTGGGGTTGAAATACCTGAACGTATAAAAAGTCCAGTAGTACATGTTGAGCTATATTTAGTAAATGTTTTGACTAGTTTATGATATCGAAAACCCTGGTGTAATATTTTTTTGTAATTATTATACATAAATTTCTCTCGTTAAAATCTAAAACATTGTTACATGCACGAGCGAATCGTACAATTTGAGATATATAAACACCGTAAGATGGTGACAAGGGAACGTCACCATCTAAAAATTGATAATTAACGTTTGTCTTTTTCTTTTGTTTAAGCCATGGCGTTGTCTGTTTGTTTTCTATCTATGAGTTTGAATATTCCTCTGGTATCTTTCACCCCTATCATATGGAGGGAGATATACATATTAATAAGAAGATGTGGTATGAGAAAACTCTCCATCCAAGTCACAATGAGTAAAAAGTAAACTATAGGTTAGAGTTCGACCTTCAATACGGAGCCTTGGCTCACACCGAACAGCAAGCTATTAAAGGCACCAAAATGACTAGTGTAAAACAATTCAAACATGAAGACCAACTGTCTAACATATATAAAAAAAAAAACGAGAAACACCTATGAACAACACCAAACAAGCAACAACCACTGAACAACAGGCTCCTGTATTTTATTATCAAGGTGTATTTGAGTTGAGTCAAATTACTGATAGAAGATTTTGTATTCTTGTTTGTTTCCATTATTAAGCCCCACCTAGGGGCATTATGTTTTTCGGTCTGTGCGTCCGTTTGTCCGTCTGTCCCGCTTCAGATTAAAGTTTTTGATCAAGGTTCAGTTTTAAGTTTTTAGTCAGGCTAATTATTGATCAAGTTGAAGTCCAATCAACTTGAAACTTACATGTACACATGTTCTTAATGATATGATCTTTCTAATTTTAATGCCAAATTAGAGTTTTGACCCCAATTTCAAGGTCCACTGACCATTGAAAATGACAGTGCGAGTGGGTCATACGTTTTCTATTGACACTGAGTCAAACTGCATCAGGGGTAAAAATAAAAAAATACAAGTAATTTTCTCATAAAAAACATATTTTTAAAATGAAATATGTAAGGGTTCCGCGGAACCCATTATCTCGCCTACTTTTGCTGTTAATCGCAGGCTCAACAAAAATGCGGAAAACAATAATAAAAATATTCCTATCTTTTGATTATTATAAGAAGCTTCTGCCCAAGTTTGGTAAAAATCCAGATTATTTATGAATCTAGTAAATGTTTTAAAATGTTTAACTGCAGACTGTATTTAACATGTCATAGATATAATAGCCTTAGCTATGACTATTATATTTATGGTAATGTTAACTGGTAGGAAAACCAAGTCAATGTATAAGTAAAATACGATAAACAGGTACAAAATTTTAACAAAATTTCCATCTAGATACTAGTTTTTGACCATAAACAAGCTTCTGTCCAAGTTTGGTAAAAACCTATTTATAAGTAAACTACGGAAGAATGATATTTTTTTTTACAAAATTTACTTCTGGATACTATCTTATGATTATAAACAAACTTCTGTCCAAGTTTGGTACAAATCTATGGTAGTTTAAGAAATTATTACAATTTTAAAAACTTTAACCACAGAGTGAATGTAATGTTTGCTGGCAAAAAAAAACCAAAGTCCATTTATAAGTAAAATACGGAAAAAGAATATTTGTTTTACAAGATTTACCTCTGTATACTATCTTATGATTATAAACAAGCTTCCGTCCAAGTTTGGTACAAATCCATGATAGTTTAAAGAAAGCTATTAACATTTCAAAAACTTTAATCTCAGAGTGAATATGCGAGAACGCCGCCGCTGCTGCTGACGACGACGACGACGACGACGACGCCGATGACGGAATGTAGGATCGCTACATGTATATGTTTATGTCTCGCTTTATCGACAAAAGTCAAAAGGTTCGACAAAAATGCACAATGCAGTACACCAAGTTAGCAATATTCTATGACTTACTTACTTAATCCTCTTCGTGCTTTGATGCACATAAGGCCGACACTAGCTCTCTCCATAACACTCTGTCTTGTGCTTTCTTCTCTACTTCACGCCAAGACATCCCAACCTCCTTCATCTCGCTTTCCACCGTTCTCCATGTTTCATTATGTCTCCTCCTTTTCCTCTTGCCAGTTGGAGTCCACCTCAGTGACACTTTAGCGATGTTTCCTGGTTCCTTCCTTAAGACATGGCCTATCCATTGTCATCTTCTTGTTTTTATTTCATCCCTTATGTCTGACTCTCTTTGTGCTGTCAGTTTGAATAGTTCCTGGTTGGATATTTTGTTTGGCCAAAAGATTTTGCATATTCTCTTCAAGCAAGTATTGTGGAATGCGGCCAGTTTGTTGAAGTCAGTTTGTATAACTCTCCAACATTCTGAGCCATAAAGCAGTACAGATTTGACATTGCTGTTGTAGATTTTAAGTTTTGTGTTTCTTGAAAGGGATGACGATTTCCAGATTGGTCTGAGTAGACAAACTGATGTTCTAGCCTTACTCAGTCTTGCTTTGATGTCTATTGTGGTCCCATTATCATTGCGTATTACGCTGCCTAGGTATGTAAAGTCTTCTATTTCCTCGATGTTTAAGGATCCAATCTTTATTGGAATTTTATTTGATTGGTTTTTGACTTTTATTTTGAGCCCAAGTTTGTTTGACATAGTATTCAGTCTTGATGTTTTCTTTTGCATTTGTGCTCTGTTGCTGGATAGTAAGCAAATGTCATCTGCAAAGTCTAAATCTTCAAGAAAGGAGTTGAGTGTCCATCTTATCCCAGTGTTTCCATTTCCTAAGGTTGATCTCATACACCAATCAACAACTATTGAGAAGAGAAGAGGAGAGATTACGCACCCTTGTCTGCTTGTCGTAGAATATCTTTATCAGCTTCATTATTTTCGATGGTACTCCATATGCTCTTAGTATGTCCCAAATATATTCTCTTATAACACTATCAAACGCTCTTAATGGAAGTCAATGAAGTTTAGTACTATTTTGTTCTGCCACTCTATGGATTGTTCTATGATGTTTCGGAGGGTAAATAGATAGTCTATGCAGCCTCTGTTATTTCTAAAACCTGCCTGTTCTTCACGCAGCTTACTGTTAATGGAATCAGTTATTCTATTCTTGATGACTCTATGGAATACTTTACTAGGGATTGAAAGTAGTGATATTCCTCGCCAGTTGTTGCAAAGTTTCAGATCTCCCTTCTATTGCAGTTTTATAATAATTCCTTTGTCCCATTCAGTTGGTATTTCTTCATCTATCCATATGTTGGTAAATAGATAATGTAGTATCTCACTTGTTGATTGTATGTTTGATTTTAGTTATTCTTCACTGATGTTATCTATGCCTGATCTCACTTGTTGATTGTATGTTTGATTTTAGTTATTCTTCACTGATGTTATCTATGCCTGGTGCTTTACAATTTTTCAGTTGTCTTGTTGCCTTTTGGATCTCATCTTTACATACAGCTTCTGTGTCTATTTCAAGTTTATCTCCAAACGGTTGAATGTATGGTATATCATTGTTGGTTTCAGCCCTATTCAGGATAGTTTTAAAGTGTTCTGCTCAACGATCTAACTTTTCCTTGTCTGTAGTTAGTAGCTTCCCCTCTTTGGATAGTACTGGTGCATCATTGTTCCTGGGCTTTCCACAGAGCTGCCTAGTGATTTTATATACTACACTAAGCTCTCCACGCTTTGATGCTTCTTCAGCTTCATTTGCAAGTTCTTCAACAAAGTTTCTCCTATCATTCTTTGCCCCTTTTTTAACTTCTTTATTTTTATCTCTTTAGTCCGATTGCAATTTGGGTTTCAATCTGTTAGATTTAGATGCATTAAGTTTTATTTTTATGGCTCTCCTTTCCTTGATGTTTTCCCAAGTCTTGTCAGACAGCCACTGTTTTCTTTTTCTGTTCTTTTAACCCAATACTTTCTCAGCTGTTTTAGTATAAATGTCCTTGATGTTATCCCAAATTTCAGTTATGTTTTCACCCATTTTTTCATTATTGTCATCAATTTCACGGAGTACTTGGTATCTGTTTGTTACTTCAGTATTAATTTTTTGTTTTATTCTGTTGTCCTTCAGTCTCTGAAGATCAAATATTTTCCTGCTCAGCTCGTTTATCTTCGGAGCTTTCTTGTATTTCAATTTAATTTTGCCGATAATCAGGTAGTGGTGACTTTCACAGTCTGCCCCTCTTTTTACAGATACATCATTCAGTGAATGCCGCCATCTGCCATTTATCATTAGATGGTCAATTTGATGTTTGTCTCTCCTGTTTGGCGTTGTCCATGTAAGATTATGTATCTCTTTGTGCTGGAACATTGTACCACCAATAACCAGATCATTTAGTCCACAAAATTCAATCAGCAGGTTTCCGTTTTCATTACAAGTTCCACATCCACTGTTAACCATTATATTCTCCACTCTGATTTTGTATCACCTGCTTTTGCATTCAAGTCTCCATTAACCAGTACAACATCATGGACATGTACTCCTTCCATTACACTTCTGAGCTTTTCATAGAAGTCGGTTTTAGTTTCAATGTCTGCTTCTTTAGTTGGTGCATAGCATTGAATCAGAGTAAGTTTAACATATTTTGAATGGAATCTTGCTGTTGTTATTCTCTCATCTATAGGTTTGTTTCCATTCTATAAGAGCTTTACTTGCTTGCTTATTCATTATGATGGCTACACCTTCTCTATGGATATTATCTTTTCTCCCAAAGTAAACTATCTTCTGTCCATTTGTGGTTATAACTAACCCATAACCTGTCCATCTGCATTCACTAATGCCCAGTATATCGATGTTATAGTTCAACATTTCTTTTTTCAATTTCCGCAGTTTTTCCTACTTCGTACATGGTGTGGACATTCCATCCACCCACTCTAAGTAGGGATTTTGGCCTCAGAAGTCCATTTCTCGTGTTTTAGCTTCATCTCTGCTTTCACTATTAACAGTCATTCCATCAACAGCTTGATGAATGTCTCCTTGAGTACCGGTGAAGTTACTTTGATTTACTAGTGTGGTTTCCGTAGCGTAGGTTTTTTTACATGATAGGGTTGCTGGCCCTATGCATAGCTCTCACCCTTTCTAATCCGTGCTTGAGACCGGCAATGGCGGAGGACCTGTGTTTTTTCTGTAGGGAATTCCATCCCTTAGACGATTGTTTTTGCTAACGAGTTCCATCTACCCGGATTTTCTTCTATAGCCTTTGATTCAAAAATCCAATCACAAGGCAGTGGTGCTATTAAACCAAAAGCTGGGGCAAGGCTAATGAGTGATTGGGCATGTCTTCACGCGTTGGGCCTACACACTGCATTTCTAGGGCCCTTGCTGCTCCGAGATCCTCTACAGATAATGCCTAGGTCGATATACCTAGTTACCGTTTGCTGTCGCGGGGAGGCACTGTAGAAGTCTTGGACAGTGTAGAGGCTTTGTACTGAAAGGAGAGATTTACGCACTCGACTCTCTTTTCACCCACAAGTGAGTTAGCCAGCGGCAATGTTTGAGTATTAAACCCCACTGCACTAGACGCATATGTAACAAAATATTTGTTCCGGCGTGACATTTGTTCCGCCGGAACAAATTTCATATGAAATATGTTCCACCGGAACTTATGTCACAGAAAATATGTTCCAGCCCTATAAAATTTGTTCTGGAACTAATTTTTTAAACAAGTGTGAAATAAGTTCCGGAACAAAAATTACAGCACCATGAGTTTTGTTCCAATATTAAAATTTAAAAGAAAAGGTGAAATAAGTTCCTGTGATATTAGTTTTGAACAAAGGTATTTTATAGAAATCAATGAAAATGTTCTGCTCGAACCTATTTCACAGAAAATAAGTACTGTGCTTGCATGGGGTACATTTGCAATTGAATGCATGACTGTAGGATGAAGATAAGAAATAAAAGCGATGATACTGTATCATAATTTGTATCTATGTTTTATCCTTTATGTGGTATTCGACCTCCTTGTTTCTTGTTGATCTGTCATGGGTTTTCTTATCATACATGTACATAGCTATGGTCATTGCATAGTTTTTAAAGAGTGTGTCTTTTGTTTCTTTGTCTTTTAAAATAATTGATCAGTCACTTTGTCCTTTTTTAAAAAGTACAAATGTTCATCTTTAACTATGATACCTTTTTTGAGGAATGACTTTTATTATTATTTCTTGTTCTACTCTTTCCTGGTTCATTATTGTCATTTTCAGTATTATTAATTGAGTATGTTATCTAACTTTTTTTGAACTCCACATGATCCAAATTAGATGTTTACACTTCTTATTTATTACATTATCAATATTATACAGACTAAAAACATGTTTTTCATAATGACTTTAAACTGACTGATGACAAGTGCTCAGTATATAAGATAACTTGTTTAACCAGTGGAACATATTTCATAGACAAGGAACTTATTTCAACAGGTGAGGAACAAATCTCACAAATCCAGAACTTATTTCACCAGGTAAGGAACAAATCTCACAAACATGGAACTTATTTCACTAGGTAAGGAACAAATTTCACCAACCCAGAACTTATTTCACCAGGTAAAGTGTGGAACTTATTTCATATAGATGGAACAAATTATATAGAAATTGTCTGTGTAAAAAGTTCTCCCAGAACATATTACCTGTGAAATTAGGTCCACTGGAACTTTTTTCACAGGAACAAATTTCGGCTCACACATACACAATCCCTGTGGCAGAGCCACCAACACACGAATGCAAGTGTTGGGGTTTTTTTTGGGGGGAGGGGGGACTCAGAATATATAAACCGAAGAAGCATATACATGTAATTGTAAAGAGTTGTCACTATTTTGCAACAATCTTAGACATATACAATACGTTTCACGAAGCTTTTCTGTTTGTGCTATTGCTATATCTAACTCAGAAGACTGCTGCTTCATCAAGCAAGGATGTTTCCCTTTGGTATTCTGGAAAAGATCAATATCTATTTGAAATGATCCCAAGGCTTCAACTAATGTAGTTTCAAGAGAGCTACCAGCAAAGAAAATAGAAAATTTGAGATTGAACATGAAGGTGCACGCACATAATCTAAAGCATTACTAATCCAAACCTCTTCTGCATGGACTTAGACTTCATTAAGTTCTGACTGTATGTTTGTTGTTATTATCTTCAAATTAAATATAAGATACCGGTACCTCGTAATAGAATACAACAATAATAAACAGCTGCGCACATAAAGTTTTGTTTTAAACAGAATGTTGTATTTTCTTTTCCCTCTTATTTTGAAATGGAAACCAACAGTTTGTTTTAACCCCCCCCCTCTTTCCACAGAAAATGGTTTGGATTGGCATTGTCTAATGTATATAATCATTAAAACAATGCTATTATATTTTTCTGAGACATATTTAATAACACCATCTGGGACTAATTGTATGTAATAATTTTTAATATAGTTAATAAGAAAAGTATGGAGACATTTCTTTTTTTATTCCACTGCTACCTTAGTCTCGATAACCCAGACGCATATTTAAATATAGCGTCTGGGGTGATTAACCGGACTGGTCAGATATTTATAGGGGGCGTAACAAATAATTAAATATAGAACATATCTATTAATAGCACTTCCGTTATCCCCATTATATTTAAAAACAATTAATACAAACGGTAAACAGTGTAACGTTATATGGTCTTATATGTAAAAAAAAATAATAGTAGTTGACCCTATTTTGCCCAACTTGCAGATGGGCAATTTTAAAAGAACGATCAAAAACTGTAATTAGCGGTAGTATTTTTTCCTGAATTTTGTGACACATGTAAAAAACAATTAAGAATTAAGACAGGATTTTTAAATGATTGATTATATAGGGAAACAATGTAGCATGACTGTAGAGTGTCCTCCTTATAACAAGGTCTGGATCAGCCACTGTTTGTGTATAGGGGATACGACGCTCCGATGTGCGCTTAGAGAGCCCAGGGATCCGTATAGGTGGACCGTTGTAAAATAAAGCCATACAATCTACCCGAATTTTCTGATGAGTTATAATTTCTCCGACATGTATCCCGAACGGCCTATAATCTAGGACATCACCTTTATATGTATTGTCATTTTTTCCGTCTCGAACATTACAATTATATACCACAAGACGATAACCAAGCAACCCAAAATCAATCTATTTGTATATTATAACACACCACGTTTAATATTCTCTAATCTTCGTACTATAAAATGCCATTTTTCTATATTTTTGTATTATAGCATACACTCTCTATTCTATGAAATATTTGCCACTTGACGTTAAGCAACCAACAGTCGGTATATTGATCTATATTATTATCCACATTAGTCTGTATTCTTTACTTTTTCTCTTTTTTCTTAGTTTTGTCTCGTTATTCTTATTTCTGTAAATCCTTGTTATAATTTATGCTTTCCTTTTTATACAATCTTTCAGATATCTGACGCACTTACCTTACCCGAAAAGCACACATTGCATCAAGTTACGTTTATGGAAAGAAAAAACAACTCATACAAATACTAAGATTTCTTCGATGTAGAAAATCCTCCATAACAACTTATTACTGGCAGATCAGTGAGATCATACAATGAGCCAACTCAGTTTTTATTTACAAAATTAACTGATCTTAAAATTGCAAACGACAGAATAGTCTGAATGTTTCACAATAATCTATATCGCTTAATCCTTTTGGGAAGAAAACATTTAGGGACCAATCTTCACACAACACCACTTTGCCAGTCTCCGTGTCCATGATAAAATACATAGGTTAACTATTCATTCATGAAACCCAATTTAATACTCTTTGAATACATGTTTGAATCAATCACATGGAAAAGATGGAATGGGATTTACCCCATACTGCATGATAACTTGTAAAAATAATAACAGTAAAGTGTATTCTCCTACTACAAACTATTATGCTGAGTTCACACGTAATACGAATTCGATTCCAATATCCATCATGTATTAAAGGGCAGCTTCACAAAAATTCTCCTGTTCATGTAAACCTTTATATAAAATAAGGAGATGGTATGATTGCTGATGAGGCAACAACCTAGAAGAGTTCAAATGACATGGATGTTCGCACTGCTCGGCCTTCAATATTAAGAAAACACCATACCATATAAAAAACTGAGAAGGGCCAGACATGTAAATGAGATACAATCCAAACGTCAAAACTGTTAAATTTCTTATATGATTTTTAATTTGTTTAATTTTCTGACATATCTGACAACAATGTGATTCTTGATTTTTGTTTTATTTACTTAATAAATGTCTGTGTACCTTTTTTCGCTTTATGGTTGCTGTCAGAATAAAGTTTATACTGTGATTATAATGATTGCTGCCTGCTACAGTAATTAAAAACAAATCTTTAAATCTTTTTTTCATATAAAATATGAGCTGTTTATGATACAATGAAAATTCAAGTATTATAGGTTTTTTTTTTAATTCTTCACATTTTACACATAATATCTGTGTCCAGAAATCTTCATTGGTTTGTCTACAAAAGAAAGTAAATGTTAAAAATCATATTAATTTTTGGTCACCAGCATAGCATATATGAAAAACAAAATGTTTGGAAAAAACATCATATATAAATATACATTTTAAATGTCTTGGTGCAAGCTGAATCCCGCGCTACCGTACGACATGCGAGATTATCTCGCTGTGTTGATAACACAACCCATTGGTGGCATTGGGTTGTTTCCTGTTCTTTTGTCGGGTTGATGTCTCTTTGACACATTCCCTGTTTGTATTCTCTATCAAAATCATGCATGCATTTTTATCATTATTGAAGGCCATACAGTTCCCTATAATTGCTCACATCCACCTCGTTTGAACTTGGGGTGGATAACTGTCTCATTGGAATTCATACCGCATCTTCTGATTTGTATAATGTTGACCTTTTGAAACTTTTATTCTCAATTTTTGTTTTAGTCTACACTATGACCTCTACATTAGAAAAAAATGCCAAGTCAGGAATATGACAGTTGTTATTCATTCGTTTGATGTGTTTGGACTTTTGATTTTGCCTTTTTATTTTGGACTTTCCTTTTTGATATTTCCTCAGAGTCCAGTATTTTTGTGTTTTTACTTTTTAATCATGTTGATGTCTACTTTTGGTAATGTATGTCATTGGGTTCACCAGTTGCTGCCTCATTGACACCTCCTTTCATTGATGCTGCATCTATTGTTTTTAATACTGTCTATTGTTTTGCATAAAATCGAATTTTCAGTGCTTTCCTCATGCCATGGTTTTATTTCAAGGTTTAGAAAGCCAATTGGTATATATTCACGGACAACATTGCATGTATTCTTTTATGATTTTTTTTTAGTGTGGAAAAGATGCCTTTTAAAAGTGCAAAAAAGGTATTGTCCAGTTGACCAGTCCAGACTTTGTTTACTAACAGTATATTTAAATTACTTTTTATTACAACGTGTCCCACTTCTTGTATGTTTGTATAAGCTAAATGCATTTGTTTTAAAAAAATCGAACATAAATCATTTTGACCGTTTGGTGTATGTGCAAATTGACATCTTCTAGATATACTTTGCTTTTCTTCTGCTAATTGTTTTGGATTGCGTTCCCTCCTTTAAATGTGTACAACATTGCGCATCCTTCCTCCCCCCCCTTTTTTTTTACACATATCAAAATGCGAACTCCATTAAACACTGCAGACAGATACACCAAACTTATCCTGGATGAAGTTCATATTTCAAAGCACTTTTCAATAAAGTATTTATAAAGTTAAAGATACTACAAATCAACCACAAAATGTATTTATAGCGTACACACGACTGTTCGAGTGGTCCCAGTCAATACAAAAATTGCCATTTATTGTATATAATTATTAACTTGCTTGCATAGCACGGACATGCATGAAAGAATATAACTACTCGATGTTTCAGGTTGTACTATTATTAAAATTTATGTAACAGTTTGTGTTGTTATATCATCTTACCAAAGTTTGATGTGCTGTTATTTTCCTTCGCGGTGATGGAAACCATGCTGTCTGGTGTTTTCCACGACTTGTGTGTCGTCACAAAAAAAGTATAAATAGCTTTAAACGACAATCGGTACACTCGGGCTTTTCAATAGTATTATCGTTGTATAAATTCTTCCGAAGTCAATAACCAACTTCTTGGTTATTCGTCTTGGACATTATGTTTAAATACAAGCTAAAAAATCCGATGGTATTCCGAATGTCATAAATTACCATTTTTATATCACTTGTCATCCAGACGCTCTACTTTGAAAAATAAAGCGGCTGGATGATCGAGACTACTGCTACCTCCCATCCCCTTATGAAAGAAAACGACCATTCCCTTAGACAAAGTTGTTCCGAAAATTTCACCCTAAATTCAGCATGTAAGAAAGATTTTGATTGGACAATGAAATCATTTTTGCCATAACATTAATGTAATAATGCGATTGCATAAAGCTTTTTTGCGATTGCATTAATGAAAGTGCGATCGCATAAATAATTACGCCATTGCATAAATATAATTGTGCAATGGCAAAATTAATTACGCGATGGCATAAAACGCCATTTATGCAATCGCATAATTATTTATGCCATCGCATAATTATTTATGCAATCGCATAAATGAATTATGCAATCGCATAAATAAATTACGGGATTGCATTAAAACGCCATTGTGACACTATTCCTGCGCCATACGTATAACTAACATAATATACGTCCTTGGCTATCCCCAAAAAGATTTGAAAATTTAGACTAAAATTCCTGCATTCTGAGCATACCTGAGAGTGATTTAGATGCTTGGGAAAATGTTAATTTTGTCTTATTTTTGTTGTTGACTTCAATCACATTGAATTTTTTTTTTAAATGAGAATCCGTAGTCCTGGCAAGGCTAATCTATATTATATTTTTTTCTGGGAAGGTGTCTTTTGTAAGACAACTATTAAAGGAAGTCTGTTCTTGAATATATGTAAATAATACACAGGCAAGTGCCTGTGAAATAATAGGTGAAATATTATAATTTTATTTAAAAATAATCGAATTTATTAAATATCTTGATCGATTTATTTGCGTACGTACTTAGTGACAAATGACCCCCTTTTTTCTCATATTGAAACGAAACTGGGGTACTGTCTATGCGACCTTAACCTATACTTTCTATAAACTAGACAGCAACCCAACTTTTCATTTAATCTATCTCGAGGGTAGGTTCGGCCTATGCTTTCGCTCTAGGACTTCTATTATAGTGATGCCCGACTAGAATATTTTAAAGAGTTTTATTAGGTATAATTTTTACCGGTCTATGCCACCAGTTTATAATTCATTTAAAATATGTATTCTGGAACAAGATGTATATGATGTTTTGTACTCTCCAAGTCTCAGTTAAGTGCGACTTCTGGATTCTATTACCAAAGGTGATCTAAGAAGATCTAGTCTACTCAGAGGGCCAACAAAATCCTAACCTTTGACCTTGACCGCAGTCGTGCTATCCTAGTGTAGAACTTGATGAACAACTGAAATGACAATTTGGACTGTTACCAAATATAGGATCTGGCAATATCAGTTTACCAGAGAAATCAGTCCCAACACTATAGTTAGGGTAGTAGCCGAGTAATATACTGCACCTCTAAAAATATGTCTAGGTATTTATTTGCTCAAGTGTAAAGTACCGTCCTACACTAATTCTATATTAAGATCTGTATGGGTTGGAGTAAAACTAAAACATTTCCCATAAACCTAAAGGTAAACAATAAATAAAGGGGCAGACCGACAGACGGACCAAATGTAAATAGCCCGACCCAACAAGTGTGGTCGTTTCAAGTACGACACCACAAAAATAACAGCCTTTTAAAACAAATCTATTTCAGAATTTCCAAACCCGTAGTTGGATTTATATACCAAATACACCAGCAAATACCAGAAAATAAATATCCAAAGGGAATCTAAGACGACATAAGACTCGTTCTGTCCTGAATATGCTTTCACTTAAATAATCTGTAATCAGCAAACCATGAAACGCACTCATGGGAGGTTCAAAATCTAGGTTGTTACCAATACCAAGGGAAGTATTCAGGACGAGTTTTAATCGAAGGATCAATTCAGGCAAGGGACAAGGCGTTTCTCTGCAATAAAATAATTCAGTAAGATACAACTTTTATTAGACAACACGCATATGAATCAGCTGCACATTTAATAAGTTACAGTTTTGCGAGTCAATGGTCTATTTCTGCAGTCTATAACAAGATTTCTTAGACCAAGAAAATAAATTCTTTCAGTATCTAACTTTCTTTAACGACTCACTCTGCCGTTCTGATCAGGGCTTGCATATGGATTTCGCTTGTTACACTTTAATACTTAAATTTACCGTCCTTAAGTTCAAGTCATAGATTTGAGTCACTCACGTAAATGCCAACAAATAATGACTCCGAACTTTTACTTGCTTTAACCCGCAAGTTATAAATAACTTTAACCTTAACAACTGAACAGCTGAACAGTTAACCGAATCTCGTTATTCGCCAACTGACAACTTTTATTCAGTTCAAAGAACTTTTCAAAAACTCAACTCATAATTTAACCAGCGAACCGCTTTCTAAATAATTCACGCCTCAACACGTAAATATTCAAAGTTTTCCGCTAAATCTCCAATGCAAACCGTGATCAAAAACCAGCCAGTTTTAGTCACTCAAAATATGTACATGAAAATCATAGGAGGGGGAACTTCTTACCTAAAAATATTGTAGAACACCTTTTCTTCAATACACTAATTATAGTATAAAAAAATAGCGCGTGATTCCTACCGAGACCACTTCCAAAAATATCGCGCACATGGTTGAAAATTCCCCTTTTTACCTTACATCTATACACCTGGAAGTCTGGGCTGAGAATGATTTCTAGCAGACAATATCTGCACGAGCTAAATTTTCCCCGGGAATTCAATCGAGCTCTCTGATTGGTTGAGAAGGGAAAACATTTTTAATGCTAATGCGAGGTTCGTTACGTCACTAAAATTTAATGAATGAAATAAAAATCGGAAAGTAATAAAATAATAAAAAGCAATCTTTCTGGAAAAATAATTAAAAATAGTAATAATGAAATAAATAAATGAACCAAATAAAGTGACCACAAACGTTACATTACCCCCTTTCCCACAGAACAGATATGTCCGCATATCTGGCAAAATCCATGTGCTAGTTAACGTGCGCTGCTATGCAAAGCTGGTGGTCTCGGGTGCAAGAAATCAAAATTTTCAATTAAGATTAAAACATCTCCCCTCCTGAAATATACAAATAATTATACAAGCTGAAAAATATATTTACTCCACATTATTACGAAAAAATATATCTCAGCCACCACCAACCACTCCACATTAAAATGTATATATCTATAATAAGTGACAACAAATGGCATTATTGATTTTTATTTTCTAAGAGAAAGCTTAACAGCCCTCTTTAAGGAATAATAATAAGTCCTCATTTTGGTTTTATTCAAATGGACACCATCTGTTGTCAATAGAAATTTTGATGTCAACCTCTTTGGTGTCCAGTACACTAGAAAACCTTTAAACTCCCTTTTTGTCAAATTTACAAGTTCCAGATTAATCTGGGCTCTTCTGCCTGCATATACAGACCTTGAAACTCTAGTTTTCAACCTATGAAACAATTGAACTATAACCACCTTCTTTACATTTTTAGACTTCAAATGTCTCAAAAACTTTTTAAAAGTCTCTATAAAAGTATTAACCATGAAATTATGGTTATCTATGTCATTACCTCCAATTTGTAATATTACTATTGTAGGAGAAAAATTAGTGATCAATCTTTGAAAGACATGATCTTGTATCATATTGCACACTTTTGTACCACATTTACCATACATAATACCATTAATATAAGTAATACCAAAGTTGGTTGACATCCTATTCATTTTACAATAATTAGATAATCTTCGAATATAACTATGTCCCAAAGTAAGTACAGTGGGATTCATTTTTAATCTTTAAATCTATTTTCCCAATATAATTTTAATATATCTTTACTTTTAGTTTCTGAAATTTAACCCTGAAAAATAAATTGTAAGGTGATATTAATATTGAATTAGTCATGATTCACCGAAATAACATCTATTTATAATTACATTATGTTTTTCCTAAAATAAAAGAAACGAAAGTCCTTGTTCAACACCTGATTCCTAGCGAAAAAAGTTCATCTCCACCAACACGAAATCAGTGTAAGCGTTGAATAATGATAAAGATCTGACGCACTTCCAAGATTTGTAGGTATTTTTTTCAAACCAATGACACAAGTTTACGGATAAACAATTATGGATATATTTTCCTTTGACGAGTTTACGGATAAACAATGGATATATTTCCCTTGGATGAGTTTACGGATAAACAATGGATATATTTCCCCTTTGATGATAATCGAATGTTCTGTATACCATCAGCAAACGAGTTTTTCTCCAAGACGGTATGTTTCGTCTGGTTTTACAACTGCAAAATGTAGCAATTATCATGGTTTTAGACCGTAATAAAGTTATCAACTTGATTCCGAATGTTTTTCTCTACTGGATATATAACTGAAGCCATTTCTTAAGACACTTCTATACGTCTTTACATTGTAAGTTTAGATATTTCTAGACGACTTGGTATTGCAAGTTTAAATATTTCTATACGTCTTGGTATTGAAAATTTGGATACTTTGTATAAATGTCTTTTATACAATCGCCTCAGTTTGAGACTGAAACGATTGATAATACGTATTTTGTTGTACAAAGCAATTAATTTTCAAAAACTTGGATACAGTTCAATTCTAAATAGGACATGCTGCACGGAGTAGGCTGTGTAACACCTCATAAAATCTATCTGTGGTAATTACCTCCTCCAACACCTAACTGTTGGTTAGTTTTCTTGCGATACATAAATATCAGTCATACCAATTGAGTGAATTTCCACCATAGAATTTTACCGTGATATTAATCCTGGTTTCACATAGATTCACAGACATTTTCAAACACAATTTCCTTTAAAATAGCTTATAGCAACAATATTGTATGAATATCGGTTGAATTATAGGCACTAACTGGTATATTTCGCACAAAAATTAACTTGTATCTTTCATGGATTTGATATTACACGATGGAAGTGTTAGATAGGACGCACAGACGTGTTTATGGAGACACCACGATCCACCATTTATCCAGCGTTGTAAACCACGAACAGATGTTGAACCCTTATCCCTTATTATTCATAATTAAATATATATAATAAATGAAAGTTCCAACTATTTGAATTTATATTACTAACAAGAACTATAATATTTGTCAAATTAAACTGTCGTGAATTAAAAAATTAGCTTTTAATAGGATTCAGTCATAGAATCTGAGCAAGAAAAAGAACATCAAATTTCAGTTGAAACCTTCATTCAGTACTATCGTATTAACAAAAAATAAAAAAAAATACATCATCATTACACTAATACCTATATTACTCGTCTGGCTTGGAATGGATTTTATTTCTCAATTTTAGAAAAAAAAAAAAAAAAAATAATTGGGTGTTGGCATGGACATCAGGCAATTTTTGACCATACGACATCAATACAAACAACCAATTTTTAGTTGAAGCAAGTTAATACATCATCTCAAAATAATTCCTTCTACTATGTTCCAATTCAAGATCACAGGAGGAATTAAGTTTTTCTTTCATTCCAAGCAGACATAAACCTTATCTTATGTTAATATCTATAATTATGTGGAGTTTACAAAACTTAGTGGTGTGGCAGCGGTGGCTAAGAAAATAAAAACAAATATATACACATAAAAACAGCTGACAAGACAACTACAAAACAGGATTCTCAGTCCAGCTCAGTATATTTAGTTTAATAAAAGACATAATCTCTAAATCGCCTAGGAGGAAGTCGCCTGAATTGGCGCTGGCGCGACGGCGGCCTCCTCCACGCGATCAGCGGAAAATTTTTCCACGGACAACTTCGCCACACAC
Organism: Mytilus edulis; assembly: GCA_019925275.1. Classification (NCBI taxonomy): domain Eukaryota; kingdom Metazoa; phylum Mollusca; class Bivalvia; order Mytilida; family Mytilidae; genus Mytilus; species Mytilus edulis. The sequence goes on along the minus strand of CM034354.1, from coordinate 82,865,013 downwards.
CCGCGCAATTCCTCCAATTGCTTACTAAACACGGAAAATTGATCAGAGGGTTCAACTTCGCTAAGTGATTGAGTTTTTGGACGTTTCTTTTCCAACGTTACATATGACTCTTCACGTAAAGCTAAGTCAACAGCCTCGGCCAATGTCTTAGGACTTAAACGACGTACTTGTTTCTGTACCTCACTGTCTGACAAAGCATCAATAAAATACTGAATCGACATCTTTTGTTTAGAGTCCGAGTCTATACTGGGATATGCTTTGCATACTAACCTAAATACAGCAGATGAAAGCTGCAATAAGCTCTTATATGAACTCTGAGTCATACTATGTAGTTGACTTAAATAAACTCCGGGATCCTGAATAGGATCAAATTTTTGAATAAGAAATTTAACAAGTGAACCATAGTCTCCCTTTTCAATCAAAGTCATATCATTGTACAACTGCAAAGCTTGAGCTCTCAAAAATGTCGGCAGTATTTTTACACACTGATCATCAGTCCACAAATTAATGGCACGACAATTTTCAAATTGACTTAACCAATCTCTTATCTCCATCTGTTTACCATCAAAGCAAATAGGAGTTACAATCGGCTTATTCGGCAATTTGCCCGAGTGTGTGACTTTGTCATCCGCGGGTTTAAACGCGCGCGGAAGTGGTCTCGGTGGTGACGATAAGCGTTGGGAACTCCCTTTATTTTTATCCCGGACTGTCACAAAAGCATCCCAAGCTCTTGTTACCTCTGGTGTATCATACTGATCTCCCAGATAGGTACTCTCGTACCTAGGAATAGGGGCCTTTTTAATGGGACTATGTGGTGATGGAAGCCGCTTCGGAGTAGAGTTATATTTCTCAACCCGATCAAGTTTAGGCGAGAAGGTAACTCTCTTAAACTCATCCATCTCAGGAATAAGCCTTCTCCGAGGTATAGCACCTCCATAGTCCATCTTGGGTACAGGAGAACTAGGTGGACCTGTATCCAAGTCATGAAATTTAGCCCGAGGCTCAACCTCAGCGAGATACAATTCATTCTCTTCAATCTTTTGTTTCATTTCTCGCAACTCCTTTTTAATCTTTTGAGTATCCATAACTAACCCTTGAATTCTTTTATTTAATTTTAAATTTATAAATATTATTTTTTTTTTTTAGTGTTTTAACTTATTTAGTTTTTATAAATAAATTTATCAAGTACACATTATATATGAGAGGGTCCCTACGTGGGCGCCAGTGAAACGAAACTGGGGTACTGTCTATGCGACCTTAACCTATACTTTCTATAAACTAGACAGCAACCCAACTTTTCATTTAATCTATCTCGAGGGTAGGTTCGGCCTATGCTTTCGCTCTAGGACTTCTATTATAGTGATGCCCGACTAGAATATTTTAAAGAGTTTTATTAGGTATAATTTTTACCGGTCTATGCCACCAGTTTATAATTCATTTAAAATATGTATTCTGGAACAAGATGTATATGATGTTTTGTACTCTCCAAGTCTCAGTTAAGTGCGACTTCTGGATTCTATTACCAAAGGTGATCTAAGAAGATCTAGTCTACTCAGAGGGCCAACAAAATCCTAACCTTTGACCTTGACCGCAGTCGTGCTATCCTAGTGTAGAACTTGATGAACAACTGAAATGACAATTTGGACTGTTACCAAATATAGGATCTGGCAATATCAGTTTACCAGAGAAATCAGTCCCAACACTATAGTTAGGGTAGTAGCCGAGTAATATACTGCACCTCTAAAAATATGTCTAGGTATTTATTTGCTCAAGTGTAAAGTACCGTCCTACACTAATTCTATATTATAGATCTGTATGGGTTGGAGTAAAACTAAAACATTTCCCATAAACCTAAAGGTAAACAATAAATAAAGGGGCAGACCGACAGACGGACCAAATGTAAATAGCCCGACCCAACAAGTGTGGTCGTTTCAAGTACGACACCACAAAAATAACAGCCTTTTAAAACAAATCTATTTCAGAATTTCCAAACCCGTAGTTGGATTTATATACCAAATACACCAGCAAATACCAGAAAATAAATATCCAAAGGGAATCTAAGACGACATAAGACTCGTTCTGTCCTGAATATGCTTTCACTTAAATAATCTGTAATCAGCAAACCATGAAACGCACTCATGGGAGGTTCAAAATCTAGGTTGTTACCAATACCAAGGGAAGTATTCAGGACGAGTTTTAATCGAAGGATCAATTCAGGCAAGGGACAAGGCGTTTCTCTGCAATAAAATAATTCAGTAAGATACAACTTTTATTAGACAACACGCATATGAATCAGCTGCACATTTAATAAGTTACAGTTTTGCGAGTCAATGGTCTATTTCTGCAGTCTATAACAAGATTTCTTAGACCAAGAAAATAAATTCTTTCAGTATCTAACTTTCTTTAACGACTCACTCTGCCGTTCTGATCAGGGCTTGCATATGGATTTCGCTTGTTACACTTTAATACTTAAATTTACCGTCCTTAAGTTCAAGTCATAGATTTGAGTCACTCACGTAAATGCCAACAAATAATGACTCCGAACTTTTACTTGCTTTAACCCGCAAGTTATAAATAACTTTAACCTTAACAACTGAACAGCTGAACAGTTAACCGAATCTCGTTATTCGCCAACTGACAACTTTTATTCAGTTCAAAGAACTTTTCAAAAACTCAACTCATAATTTAACCAGCGAACCGCTTTCTAAATAATTCACGCCTCAACACGTAAATATTCAAAGTTTTCCGCTAAATCTCCAATGCAAACCGTGATCAAAAACCAGCCAGTTTTAGTCACTCAAAATATGTACATGAAAATCATAGGAGGGGGAACTTCTTACCTAAAAATATTGTAGAACACCTTTTCTTCAATACACTAATTATAGTATAAAAAAATAGCGCGTGATTCCTACCGAGACCACTTCCAAAAATATCGCGCACATGGTTGAAAATTCCCCTTTTTACCTTACATCTATACACCTGGAAGTCTGGGCTGAGAATGATTTCTAGCAGACAATATCTGCACGAGCTAAATTTTCCCCGGGAATTCAATCGAGCTCTCTGATTGGTTGAGAAGGGAAAACATTTTTAATGCTAATGCGAGGTTCGTTACGTCACTAAAATTTAATGAATGAAATAAAAATCGGAAAGTAATAAAATAATAAAAAGCAATCTTTCTGGAAAAATAATTAAAAATAGTAATAATGAAATAAATAAATGAACCAAATAAAGTGACCCACAAACGTTACAATATAACACTTGTACACGTATTTCAAACATGTTGTCAAGCTATGTCGTTTTATTTTCTCTTATTTGTTAACTGTTCAGTAATCAGTAAACTAAAATCCTTTTGAACTATAAAAGATATTTTAAAAAATTATTTGTGGTCGACAATATTCTACTTTCGTTATTGACCTTCATTCTCTGGACACCACGTGGTCGTGGGCTTTGAAATGTGAACTTCAAAAGGTGCTGTTTTCCAGATTCTTGACAACATTATATATATTATACTTTCTTTTATTTGACTGATATATTAATTTCCATAACATGCTATTGTCATCTTTGGCTTATTCCTTTTCTTGAAGCAAAAACCAAACAGGGTCATAATGTCCATCGGAACGTCTCTCTTTTTATCCTTGCAAACATTACAATACTTACCGACTTTAAATAGACGACCAATCAGCGGACTGCATTTACGTGAACTATATTTAGTCAAAGGTAAACACTGATTTACATCCTTGTTTATCGCGACTTTAATCGTGGAAGCTGATGCATTGAACAATTATTTTTATACGACCGCAAAATTTGAAAAAATTTTCGTCGTATATTGCTATCACGTTGGCGTCGGCGTCGTCGTCGTCGTCGTCGTCGTCGTCGTCGTCCGGCGTCCGAATACTTTTAGTTTTCGCACTCTAACTTTAGTAAAAGTGAATGGAAATCTATGAAATTTTAACACAAGGTTTATGACCACAAAAGGAAGGTTGGTATTGATTTTGGGAGTTTTGGTCCCAACATTTTAGGAATTAGGGGCCAAAAAGGGCCCAAATAAGCATTTTCTTGGTTTTCGCACTATAACTTTAGTTTAAGTTAATAGAAATCTATGAAATTTTGACACAAGGTTTATGACCACAAAAGAACGGTTGGGATTGATTTTGGGAGTTTAGGTTTCAACAGTTTAGGAATTAAGGGCCAAAAAAGGGCCCAAATAAGCATTATTCTTGGTTTTCGCACAATAACTTTAGTTTAAGTAAATAGAAATCAATGAAATTTAAACACAATGTTAATGACTACAAAAGGAAGGTTGGTATTGATTTTGGGAGTTTAGGTCCCAACAGTTTAGGAATTAGGGGCCAAAAAGGGACCCAAATAAGCATTTTTCTTGGTTTTCGCACCATAACGTTAGTATAAGTAAATAGAAATCTATGAAATTTAAACACAAGGTTTATGACCATAAAAGGAAGGTTGGTATTGATTTTGGGAGTTTTGGTCCCAACAGAATAAGGGGCCCAAAGGGTCCAAAATTAAACTTTGTTTGATTTCATCAAAATTGAATAATTGGGGTTCTTTGATATGCCGAATCTAACTGTCATGACTGTGTATGTAGATTCTTAACTTTTGGTCCCGTTTTCAAATTGGTCTACATTAAGGTCCAAAGGGTCCAAAATTAAACTTAGTTTGATTTTGACAAAAAATGAATCAGTTAGGTTCTTTGATATGCTGAATCTAAAAATGTACTTAGATTCTTGATTATTGGCCCAGTTTTCAAGTTGGTCCAAATCGGGGTCCAAAATTAAACTTTGTTTGATTTCATCAAAAATTGAATAAATGGGGTTCTTTGATATACCAAATCTAACTGTGTATGTAGATTCTTCATTTTTGGTCCTGTTTTCAAATTGGTCTACACTAAAGTCCAAAGGGTCCAAAATTAAACTTAGTCTGATTTCAACAAAAATTGAAATCTTGGGATTCTTTGATATGCTGAATCCAAAAATGTACTTAGATTTTTTATTATGGGCCCAGTTTTCAAGTTGGTCCAAATCAGGATCTAAAATTATTATATTAAGTGTTGTGCAATAGCAAGTCTTTTCAATTGCACAGTATTGCGCAATGGCAAGAAATATCTAATTGCACAATATTGTGAAATAGCAAATTTTTTTTTAATTAGAGTTATCTTTCTTTGTCCAAATAGTAAGCAAGAAATATCTAATTGCAAAATATTGTGCAATAGCAAGATTTTTTTTTAATTGGAGTTATCTTTCTTTGTCCAGAATCAACTTAAATCTTTGTTATATACAATATACAATGTATATTCACTTTTTACTACCAACTGATAAATTATAATAAATAACATTCAGTGATAACAAGCAGTTTTTTTTACATCTTAATATTTTATGATGTATTTAAATGAGTAGTTATTGTTGCAAACTCCATTAGAAATTTTAATTGAGATTAGTTTTGGAATAAGGGAAAGGGGGATGTGATTAAAAAAATTGGGTTCAATTTTTCTCATTTGAAATTTCATAAATAAAAAAGAAAATTTCTTCAAACATTTTTATGCCCCACCTACGATAGTAGAGGGGCATTATGTTTTCTTGTCTGTGCGTCCGTCCGTCCGTCTGTCCGTTCGTTCGTCCGTCCATCCGTCTGTCCCGCTTCAGGTTAAAGTTTTTGGTCAAGGTAGTTTTTGATGAAGTTTAAGTCCAATTGACTTCAAACTTAGTACACATGTCCCTTATGATATGATCTTTCTAATTTTAATGCCAAATTAGAGTTTTTACCCCAATTTCACGGTTTACACTGAACATGGAAAATGATAGTGCGAGTGGGGCATTCGTGTACTGAGGACACATTCTTGTTTTGAGAGGATTAATATTCAACAGCAAAGTGAATTGCTCTAAGAGAAAACAAAAATTTTAAGTTCATTAGAACACATTCATTCTGTGTCAGAAACCTATGCTGTGTCAACTATTTAATCACAATCCAAATTTAGAGCTGAATCCAGCTTGAATGTTGTGTCCATACTTGCCCCAACCGTTCAGGGTTCAACCTCTGCGGTCGTATAAAGCTACGCCCTGCGGAGCATCTGGTTGGTCCTGTTTTCAAATTGGTCTACACTAAAGTCCAAAGGGTCCAAAATTAAACTTAGTCTGATTTTAACAAAAATTGAAATCTTGGGGTTCTTTGATATGCTGAATCCAAAAATGTACTTAGATTTTTTATTATGGGCCCAGTTTTCAAGTTGGTCCAAATCAGGATCTAAAATTATTATATTAAGTATTGTGCAATAGCAAGTCTTTTCAATTGCACAGTATTGCGCAATGGCAAGAAATATCTAATTGCACAATATTGTGAAATAGCAAATTTTTTTTTAATAAGAGTTATCTTTCTTTGTCCAGAATAGTAAGCAAGAAATATCTAATTGCAAAATATTGTGCAATAGCAAGATTTTTTTTTAATTGGAGTTATCTTTCTTTGTCCAGAATCAACTTAAATCTTTGTTATATACAATATACAATGTATATTCACTTTTTACTACCAACTGATAAATTAAAATAATCTTTACCATTCAGTGATAACAAGCAGTTTTTTTACATCTTAATATTTTATGATGTATTTAAATGAGTAGTTATTGTTGCAAACTCCATTAGAAATTTTAATTGAGATTAGTTTTGGAATAAGGGAAAGGGGGATGTGATTAAAAAAATTGGGTTCAATTTTTCTCATTTGAAATTTCATAAATAAAAAAGAAAATTTCTTCAAACATTTTTTTGAGAGGATTAATATTCAACAGCATAGTGAATTGCTCTAAGAGAAAACAAAAATTTTAAGTTCATTAGAACACATTCATTCTGTGTCAGAAACCTATGCTGTGTCAACTATTTAATCACAATCCAAATTTAGAGCTGAATCCAGCTTGAATGTTGTGTCCATACTTGCCCCAACCGTTCAGGGTTCAACCTCTGCGGTCGTATAAAGCTACGCCCTGCGGAGCATCTGGTTTAATATTAACCTGATTATCTTTTTTATCTTATTAATTTTTTTTACTCATGCAAAAATAGCCGGCGGGAAAAGGACAATAACCGGCGAAAATCGCCGGCTGCCGGCTTCTAACGACATCACTGCCGGACCCTGTAAAAATTTAATGGTATCTCCCTAGTGTTGAATTCGACAACGAGCTTTAATTGTAACTGCAGTGAAATAGTCAATTTTAAGTCGGTGTGGCTCTATCCACCACCAACACATAGCCACAAGCTGGGTGAGGAGACTTTCTTGCTATAAGACATCTAGAACTATTTTCAACCTTGTCGTCTTATTTTTTATACGACCGCAAATTTTGAAAAAATTTTCGTCGTATATTGCTATCACGTTGGCGTCTGCGTCGTCGTCGTCGTCGTCGTCGTCGTCGGGCGTCCGAATACTTTTAGTTTTCGCACTCTAACTTTAGTAAAAGTGAATGGAAATCTATGAAATTTTAAAACAAGGTTTATGACCACAAAAGGAAGGTTGGTATTGATTTTGGGAGTTTTGGTCCCAACATTTTAGGAATTAGGGGCCAAAAAGGGCCCAAATAAGCATTTTCTTGGTTTTCGCACTATAACTTTAGTTTAAGTTAATAGAAATCTATGAAATTTTGACACAAGGTTTATGACCACAAAAGAACGGTTGGGATTGATTTTGGGAGTTTTGGTCTCAACAGTTTAGGAATTAGGGGCCAAAAAAGGGCCCAAATAAGCATTATTCTTGGTTTTCGCACAATAACATTAGTTTAAGTAAATAGAAATCAATGAAATTTAAACACAATGTTAATGACTACAAAAGGAAGGTTGGTATTGATTTTGGGAGTTTAGGTCCCAACAGTTTAGGAATTAGGGGCCAAAAAGGGACCCAAATAAGCATTTTTCTTGGTTTTCGCACCATAACGTTAGTATAAGTAAATAAAATTCTATGAAATTTAAACACAAGGTTTATGACCATAAAAGAAAGGTTGGGTTTGATTTTGGGAGTTTTGGTCCCAACATAATAAGGGGCCCAAAGGGTCCAAAATTAAACTTTTGTTTGATTTCATCAAAATTGAATAATTGGGGTTCTTTGATATGCTGAATCTAACTGTCATGACTGTGTATGTAGATTCTTAACTTTTGGTCCCGTTTTCAAATTGGTCTACATTAAGGTCCAAAGGGTCCAAAATTAAACTTAGTTTGATTTTGACAAAAAATGAATCAGTTAGGTTCTTTGATATGCTGAATCTAAAAATGTACTTAGATTCTTGATTATTGGCCCCCCAAAGAGAAAACGAAAACGGGATCCATCGGGATCCCAATGCAATCCCGGTGAAATTGTCGGGATAAGCCGGGATAAGCATCTGGAGGCGGGATCCCATTCGGGATAAATATCTGAAACTGGGATCCCATTCGGGATAACTGTCTGAAGCCGGGATTCCAGTCAAGATGAAACGGGATAAATATCGGACACTGGGATCCCAATCGGGGTAACTGTCTGAAGCTGGGATCCCAATCGGAACTGTTTAAAGCCGGGATCCCAATCGGGATGACTGTCTGAAGCTGGGATCCCAGTCTAGTTAAAACGGGAAATTGTATGAACCATATATTATGTTGTTGAAAATATGTAAGTGTTTCTGAGGTCGGGTTGTTGTCTCTTTGACACATTCCCCACTTCCATTTTCAATTTTATTTTTATATGTCTCTGATAACATCAAGTACAGGTCATTGGTGTTAATAAACAATGCGTATGACACCAAAGCTGTCAGTTGAAGCCAATCACATTTAAGTGTCACTTAATATTCAGTTTGACAGATATTAATAAGTCAGAAAAATGCCGAGATTTTCGCGATAAAAATGGCAGAGCGTCCGAGAAATGTCAACGAGTGTTTTGCCAGAAAAGCTTGGGCGTTTCTGTTGTTCCCCACGTTCCCATAAGTGCGTTTCTATTAGTTGTCGTCCGGCATCAATGATAAGATAATGATCGACATCGTAAAACTTTGATTTCTCAACTTATGTAAACTGTAAAAAATCATAACCACGTGCTTTGTTTTCAACTGTACTGCCGCGGGACAGTTCGACCCTAGAAAATACTGACTACTGTCCTAAATAATGCGGCCACTATCTTATCCGCATGCACCATGTGCCGATTAATAAAGTATAATTTTCTTATATTTAGTAAAAACTGGCCAGTAATTAATACTTTTATGCGATACCCTTAATTTATTTATAATACCGTTACGGAGACAGATCAACTTGGCCGATATAATTTGGGGCGAGATTGTCATGTCGACGTTTGTGTACTGGTAAAAACGTCATCAAAATTTGTTAACGCTGAATTATGGACAGGACGAAGATGAAGATGTTTTCAGATAAGTGCATTAATAATTTAATTTAACATGTGTATATGTGCATATAATGATTATAAAAATAATTTATTGAGGAACTATGATTTGTATGGTTTTTATCTGAGCAAATCAACATCAGAAAGTCTGAAAGCATAAACTGAAAATATATTTATTTTTAACATATGCAATGAATAAACTTGTTAACTTGTCACATAACAGGCATAAATAGTAGGTATGTCAAAATTTAATTCAGTTGTGTGTATGTTTATTTGGTGAAAATAATAAGTCGCTATAGTTATTTATCGTCAGGGGATAAAAAAGGGGGAAGGTAATTAATTTGCCAAAAAAATAAAATAACCTTCCAAGACTTCATAATTATTTGGACTAGCTTCCAATCTACTGTATTCTATAAACATTAAACATGCAATAATATTTCTATTGAATTTGTTGCTTCAAAACGTATTGAACAAATGATTCTTTGTGGATTTTTATGATACTTTTAGGGGATATACTGATCTTTTTAAATGGAGCTTCCAACGAAACAGATTGCATGCAGATATTCCAGTTACCATAATTTACTCAGCAATTCTAGTTGGAAGTACAGAGACAGCAAATTGATTAACAGAAAGGAAAACATGACATGTATCCTTTTGCATAAATAACCCAGGATTCCCAGTGGCAGTGCAATTTGAATTGGTGCATGTATATCCTGCTGGTATTTATTTTTGGGATCCCGCTTTTTTTTCCGGGAATCCCAGTATATTTCCACTGGGATTTACATCAGGATCCCGCTTCTTTTACGGGAATCCCGAAATTTATCCCAATACATTTACATCGGGATCCCGCTTATTTAGCGGGAATCCCGAAATTTTATCCCAGTGGGATCCCAATCAAAATCCCACAATATCCCAGTGGGATCCCACCTAATTCCACCGGGATAAAATTTCGGGAATCCCGGACTTTTGGCGGGATTCCCGAAATTTTATCCCGGTGGAATTAGGTGGGATCCCACTTGGAATCCCATCAAAATTCCAGCCGGGATTCCAGTGGAATTCCAGATTTATTTTCTCTTGGGGGCCAGTTTTCAAGTTGGTCCAAATCGGGGTCCAAAATTAAACTTTGTTTGATTTCATCAAAAATTGAATAAATGGGGTTCTTTGATATTCCAAATCTAACTGTGTATGTAGATTCTTCATTTTTGGTCCTGTTTTCAAATTGGTCTACACTAAAGTCCAAAGGGTCCAAAATTAAATTAAGTTTGATTTTAACAAAAATTGAAATCTTGAAGTTCTTTGATATGCTGAATCCAAAAATGTACTTAGATTTTTTATTATGGGCCCAGTTTTCAAGTTGGTCCAAATCAGGATCTAAAATTATTATATTAAGTATTGTGTAATAGCAAGTCTTTTCAATTGCACAGTATTGCGCAATGGCAAGAAATATCTAATTGCACAATATTGTGAAATATCAAATTTTTTTTTAATTAGAGTTATCTTTCTTTGTCCAGAATAGTAAGCAAGAAATATCTAATTGCAAAATATTGTGCAATAGCAAGATTTTTTTTTAATTGGAGTTATCTTTCTTTGTCCAGAATCAACTTAAATCTTTGTTATATACAATATACAATGTATATTCACTTTTTACTACCAACTGATAAATTAAAATAATCTTTACCATTCAGTGATAACAAGCAGTTTTTTTACATCTTAATATTTTATGATGTATTTAAATGAGTAGTTATTGTTGCAAACTCCATTAGAAATTTTAATTGAGATTAGTTTTGGAATAAGGGAAAGGGGGATGTGATTAAAAAAATTGGGTTCAATTTTTCTCATTTGAAATTTCATAAATAAAAAAGAAAATTTCTTCAAACATTTTTTTGAGAGGATTAATATTCAACAGCATAGTGAATTGCTCTAAGAGAAACAAAAATTTTAAGTTCATTAGAACACATTCATTCTGTGTCAGAAACCTATGCTGTGTCAACTATTTAATCACAATCCAAATTTAGAGCTGAATCCAGCTTGAATGTTGTGTCCATACTTGCCCTAACCGTTCAGGGTTCAACCTCTGCGGTCGTATAAAGCTACGCCCTGCGGAGCATCTGGTTAAATTACGTCATTGATGATCTGATCACTACAACATTTTAACAAATTATTCGTTCCCGTGAAAACTAAGATTTGTTCAACTTTCAAATTTCATCGTGGTCTCTTCTCAGGATATAGCGGCTATCTGTATGTTGGCTTTACAGCTAATTTCCTAATGCGTGTAAAGCAAGACTTTGGTTAGCTTGCTTGCTTAGTTTGTATATTTTACAATTGTAATTGGGATAATTGCCAATCAAATTTAAATATAATATATACAGATTAAAATATATTGTTTGAAGATGTCAGTGTTATTTACAAAGCTTGGATCCATGTTTATACAAACAGAGCAAGCAAGCCTATCAAAGTTTTACTCTACAAGCATTAGGAAATTAGCTGTAAAGTCGATAAGGTAACATGTTAATGTATTCAAGTGAATTTAAGATGTGTTGCAATTCTAAAGTACAATGGTTAAATCAATCTTATCTTTGGTGTCCCATATGGGCATCCCTATAAAATAAGACAGTCCATGCGTGACCAATGACATTAGATATTACGCATGTCAGTGGATATTTTCTTTGTGAAGCTAGCACTAATAAGTAATTAAGTAAGTAAGTAAGTAAGTAAGTAAATTATTTATTATAGTGACATGTGTTTTTTACAAAATATTATATACCAGTAATACAGTGAGATATAATTTTTTTTTTAAATAATTAGAACACCCGACCCTTTGGTAATATAAGTCACTTTAAACATAGATTACAATGGTACGACGAACAAAAATAAATAAATGGTATCGAAAATTTTCATATAAAAAGTGTTTTCTCTTACTAATAACCTATATTATTTACGTGTCAGAAATATTTTGAAAATTGAAAACTCTTGAACAGACCATTTATGAACGTCGTTTGTGTGAACTCGGGATTTACACGTATTAAAAACTCTTCACTTATCGGGATTCGAGGGGAAAAAATATTTAGCGAACACTATTGAGGAACACAAATAAAAAAATAATTCTGTATCAAAAATTTAATTTGTTAATATTTGCAACTCTTAATTAAAACCAGGTGATATATTTTTTTTTTATTTCTTCATGTTGAATAACCTAACAAATGGGGATACATGTATACACAACTAATTTTATTTAATCTAAAATTCAACTACGTTACCCAACACTTTTAATATTGAAACAATACACACATTCCCCATTTCCATTCTCAATTTTAATTTTAAGATATAAATACATTTTTTTTTATCAAATTCGAATACTGGGAGCTATAGATCTGTAATTTGTTCATAGGATCTCAGTTTTAATATAGGCGTGGCAATCCATCACTTTTATCCAATCCACTGTCCTTAATAATAAAGATTGACGTGCAATTGTGTCTGTGTCAAGTTAGATAAATATATTCATATTTCTGGACGTACATAGGCTACTTCATTTGATAGTAGTAGATGAAAAAAAAAGGAATTTCTGATATTCTATCTATAACTGAAAATATTGTAGAGACAGTCCCACTTTATGTGAAGAATAGAACGTATTCAGCCTTTTGGATTTTCTTCTGTCCACTAGAAAATGTCTGCCTGTACCACTGAAAATATATATAACTTCCGTACTAGAGAACACAGGCAACCCAGTTACTAATCTTCCTGCTTCCAACTGAACGACATGTTCCAGATTGTTGGAATCTTGTTGCGTACAGTCATCCCATAAGTCACGTGCATATTACATAATTGGTCTTATAAGTGTTATGTTTATGCGAATGAGATAATTCCTAGTCAATACATATTTCATTTTTTTAGAAATTTAATCTTGTGCTTGCACACTTTGAAACGTTTTCTATATTGTATAGAATTTACCATTGGAATCAAAAAGTAATACTTAAATGTTTATGACAGGAGACAATTCTACTACTTGATTTTGAAGTTCTATTTTAATATCATCTGGAGAAGGAATACAGGAGAATAGCATAGTAATAGTCTTGTTCCGATTAAAATCAATAAACCAATCCTTAGACCATACTAAACTTTGTTCTAAATCGCTATTGAAGACATTCGCTAATTTGTTAGGACTAGTACTTAAATAAGAAAGGGATGTTTTATCAGCACACAATCGAGTTAGACTTATCAAATTATCAGCTATGTCATATACATGAATAAGGAAAAGAAGGGATCCTTATACAGAGCCGTGTTGAACTCCTGCATTAGTATTCTCAAAAGACAAATATGAACTTGAAACAGAAAGTTACCGCATTTTGTATATTTGAAATAAAACTATTTTTTTCAAATACTTTGCCTGCTACTGATAATAATGAGATTGGTCTTAAATTGGAAATCAGTGATTTGTACCCAGTTTTGAAAATAAATAAATGCTAAAAGTCAACCCATTTTAAAGAAGATTTGAAAATAAAATGGTCAAATGCTTTTTTTTTTTTTTTTTTTTACATAAAGCACAAATAATTTACATGTTACATTATGAGATCAAAATACCTTCAATACCCCAGTCCAGAGATACATGTATAGTGTATATTCGACTGAATATACCATATCGAGAATTTCTCATTCATACTTGTTACGTAACAAGATCTGGGCCCAGGTAAAAAGATCCAGCAGGTGGTGTATATTCTAAAGTGTTTATCGCCTTCCATTATACATGCTGACGATGACATTTAGCTTTAGGGTCATTTTGTTTTGCAAAGACAAACAAAAATAAAATAATTTTATATATAAAATATTCTGTTGAAAAATCATTTTTTAAAATAAAAGGTAAACAGATAAGCATAAAGTCTTCGCAATTTCTTGTTCAGATCCATGGACACAGATGTCAGAATGAATAAGAAAACACTAAATTCTTAAACAAATATATTTTAAAATGGACACCAAACACATTATGATATAATAGTGTACTTATAAATTTTCTTGTGTATTTTCTATATCCTGAAAACTTCAACAATCCATCAACAAAACTTAAATTAAAGTCCTAAATTTAATAAAGTAAATATATATTTTTTAAAATATCATTTGCAAGGCTGCATGCCAATTGCATCTATATCGTTTTTAAAGCAATTGCTTTCATGCCGTCGCGTATGGCCATCTTTGTGACCCAGATCAGAGACTCCGCCCAGATCAAGCTATAGTATTTTGTTAAACAGGCTCCTGGTCTGTCATTCTTAAACACCTATGTATGTTTTCTAATGCAATACATAGCTTGAAACTTTTGAGAACGTTAGTGGATTTAAGAAGTTTCAGCATACGTTCTTGTAGATGTATTTTTGTATTTAGGGGGACAACCGTTTGACTATCAAAAAACATAGACGTCCGAGTGAAAAAAATGCATTTTTATACCTGCGATTCCGTTTTCCGTTCGTACGATGTTTCAACAAAATATGGAATCATTTCAGTTGTTGATTTAGTATTGAAAATTTGACTGAATTATCTTTTATAATATACGGTTTTATATGTTTAATTGGTGTTTTTTTAAGAAAGAGGTCAGGTGCTCTTGTTCATTCATAAAATTGTCGTTCATTCATAAATTTATCGTAAAATCAAAATCACTACACAGGTTATCAGGTTATACGTAGTGTCGAATGATTACCTGTAATCTAAAAATAGACAAAGTTAACTGACCTATTTTGTTGATTTGTTTGCGCAAATAATTTAGAGGAACGAAACCCTTGTTAAAAACACATAACAATAAATAAAATTTAGTTCGTCGTACGTAAGTAGTTCATGAATATTCATGACATGTGACCATTTGTCCGCACTTAAAACCCGTGCGGTCATCTTTCTGACCATCGACTCTCGCTATAGCCTAAAGTAGACACGTGTATTCACGGTTGATTTAATGTGAATTTGTAATTGGAATTATTAAGGTCTTTCCTCTCCGCGAGGAAAGACCTTATTGTTTTTCGCCTGTTTTTTTTTTTTTTTTTCATCCAGCATTTGTTTGACATGGCCTCCCTTCGTTTCTATTGGAGTTATCAAGACCAAATATGGACCATCGGTAGACCTCATCATGAAGTATTACCAGATGAGGCTGTGTAGGATTTCATCATCCCCTTTAGAAGTTATCTCCCTTTTATTGTTTTTTTTTTACATGGTCCCCCTCGTTGTTTTTGAAGATATCATAACCTTATTTGGACAATAGTTAGATCTCATCATGATGTGTTACCATATGAGGCTGCTAAGGATTTCATCATTCCCTATGAGAGTTATGTCCCCTTGAAGCAATTTCTTTCTTTTACATTTTTCTCTAAAAGTATTCAAGATAGAATCCATTTGAAAACGGCAACATGTACAAGAACAGATGGCAATGTTAATTAACATATACAATCATTTTGTTGTTAACCCTTATAAGGAGTTATTTCCCTTGAAAAAATATACACAATTTTTGAAAAATTGTATCTCGAGAACCGGAAGTCGTAAAGACTTGGGACCTACACCAATAATCTTAAGTTCATGTGACCTTTAATTTGCACCCAAGGTCAAAGGTCACCGAGTGCAAAAAAAAATTACGCTGCAATTTCAAGCTTTCATATTAAGAAAACGATAAGAGTTTGCTGCATACTTACAGCGTATAAAATGTTCCTCTCGACGAGCTCTACATTTTATACACTGAGCTTAAAAGTGTCCGACTGTCTGTTCAAAAGTTACGACGGGATGATTCTTAAAAGTATAGTATTGTGTGTATATCTTCTTAAAGGTAACAGATATCAACCTACTATAAACTGCAAAGATGATCAGTAGTTCAAGACCTTCAATTTGAGGTCAATGTCAGGTCATGATGAAATTTCACCTTGACCTTGTGATATTTGAAAGGTTAAGTGGTCCTGAGTTGAATGGTGATAGTCCCATGTCTCTACGACTTCCGGTTCTCAAGTTTTGTATTGCATCATATATTTGATGATTAATTGTGACCTTGGTTAACTTTGAAATTGTCCCAATTCTTTTTCTATAATGTTGTCCTTCAACTGTAGATCATTTATCATTTAACAGATTTGAGATATCTATTGTCGTTTTAGAGATAATGCAGTTTGAAGTTTTGCGAGCGGAGGCATGTATTTCTGAATCATCAAGAGCTTACCACTTAAAATGTTTTAGAAATTGAAGAGGTTGACATAGTTATATGTTTGACCAAATACCAAAAACATTCCATGGAATAAAACACCAAAAAATCAATTTGAAATTTTAAAGTTTTGCATTGACTTTGTAAGTTGCATAACTTCTATTTATATAGTTGATATTGCATCATTATTTGCACTTTGTCAAATGGGGTCATCTGATATATCAAATTGAAGGTCTTAATAAACTCTACTTAAAAATGAAAATTTTAAACCCCCTTTTCATCCCAGGGGGACGGGTGGGGTCATTTAGTGCAAACATTCAAATTTCTCAGATGGTAAGGTTGTCGCATATCAAATGAAAGAACATAAAGGCGTACATTTCAAATTTCAAATTGACGTCTCCCAAAAATGGGTTGGATGGGGTCATTGAGTGCAAAAAAATAAATGCTCTTTTAAGGTAGGGTTGTTGTATATCAAATGAAAGGTCATGATGTGTATATTTGAAATATCAAATTCCCGACCTCCAAAAATTAGTTGGATAGGGTTATTAAGTGCAAAAATCAAACTTTCTAGAACATGGTGTTGTCGCATATCAAATGAAAGCTCATCTACTCTGTTCCATACATCATAATTCCGATCTCAAAAATGTAGGCGGATGAGGTCATGAAGTGTAAAAAGCAAAAAGTTTCAGAAGGTATGCTTGTCATATATCAAACGAAAGGTCGTACAAAGTACAATACGAAAACATCACTTTTACAGGAAAGACCTTTCAATTGTTTTACAAACAATTGAGATACTAGTGATATTATTGTTATTATGTTTGTATGTGGTACATACATTGTTGTATTATATAGAATTAAAGGTTATAGCGAGTAGCACACCTACTTTATGTCGTTTGTTCTTTGTTAAGGCCATAGAATATTAATTACTTTATATTCGGACGAACGTAGTGAGGGAGAATATAAGTTTGTTTTCCTTTTTTTGTCATAACTCCGTAAGATTTATCGATCACCTTACTAATGAAATGGACCCGTCCAAACGTGATAGATGCCAAGTCCAGATGAAGAGATATTTACAATTTGGAATTTTCTAGTTTCATAGATTAAAAAAAGTACATCCTTTTTGGATATCATATTCAAAACTGGGTATGAATGACAAATGATGAAACCATTATCCTCGTCTTTCCAATGGACGAGTCTACTACGTTTGTTGACTTGACGGTCCACCGTGTTTGCAATTTTATTTCACATGTTTTCGAAATATTGAAGATCATTTTCACAAAGTTTTCTGAAAATTGGATAAATATCAAAGCAACTTAGAGCTGTTTGTTCTTGTTCGTATAATGACGATTTAATGTCATGTTTGTCTGTGATGGCCCCTCTTTTCGGGATTGCATGAGAATTATAGTTATCTCGTACCGCATGAGGATGACACATATCAACTGAGCAATAATGTTTGGGACTTATAGTTTTTAAGAAATGATGACAAAGTAACATTATGAAAATATTTTTAGTCAGCTGAAATATATATTTATTTTTTACATGTTTAGGGAGCAACCATTTGATTTTTATGGGGGGGCTAGGATGAAAATTTTTGTCCTGCATTTTTTTTTAGCTGTAATCTCTGTCCTGCCTTTTTATTTTTCAATCTGTTTGGTCCTGCCTTTTTTTTAAAAAGTTTATCCTGACTTTTTTTACCTAAATTGTCGTCCTGACTTTTTTTTTTTGCAAGTGTCTCATCCTGCCTTTTTTTTTACTCAAAACTCCTGTCCTGCCTATTTTTTTCAAATTTCATCCTAGCCCCCCCATAAAAATCAAATGGTAGCTCCCTTATGTCTTGTAAAATATTTTGTTTCTTTCCCGTTTTTCAACATTTGCGTCTGGAAAGTTGAAATGTTTTAACTGAAGTGTTAAATTTAAATTAATTATGAAAATTAAATCAATAAAGGAAATTATTGCCCAGTTACAAACACTACTAGGGGATAATCCATAATAATTTCTCTTGGAGTTATATGTTTCAGCACATGTATATTTGACCCCAACTTTAGCCTGGTAAACGTGTTGTCTCCTTGTGAAATATAAAACATATTAAAAATGACTTTCTGCTAAAGTCTTTAATTGATATAAAGTTAAAACCTTCTTAATTCTCACTAGACAACACTCCTGTCATGTTTAATTCTTAAATATATGTGGATGAAAAAAAAGTCCCCAAAACATAAACATGGCAGCAATTGCTTTTACAGCCTTTCAGGCTTTGATTATATATATCTTTTCCGCCATGCATACGTTTAATCTTTAAATTACTTTGACTTTATTCTATAAATATATAATTTGTTTCAGAGATCGATTTATAAATTTGCTATGCTTAAAACAATTAACCCACAATATATGTATATGGTATATGGCATTTATATACATGTACATGCATAATAATAATCCCTTAGATATATTTTAGTTAATTGATTGGTACAGTAAGTTGTTTTACACATGTATGTCCAGTGTAAACTATGTCAAACATTTTTATGAAGAAAAGAGTTTCTAATTCGTAGGAAGATTTTACGACATATTTTGCACAATGTAATTTCAAGTATTATTTTCCTTGTTTCGAAGTAAAAAAACATAAATATATTATTTTTTTCATATTTATTATATAAAACGTGGATTTGTTTTGTGATCAATAGAACTTACTGTGACAAATTAAATTGTATTTACAATAAGGTTTATATTTAGGTGTGTGCCAAATAGGAAAACAATAAACTGGTAAGTTGGTGACTACTAGTATTTAGACTTCGATCAGATAACACACGTCTTCAAAATTGATAGTTTAAAACAAAATTTTGGGGAGTTAAAAATTGAAAAGTGAAACTCTAAAATGTATATACAAACCTATTCTATCACTTTCCTCTGAGCAAAGTCTTAAGGGAAATATATATATTGAAACGGTAGGAGATCATAGTGGGTTTAACGACAACGAGCCAGCAATCAAACAACAAAAGCACATAAGGACAGCTAGTGGGTAACATATATAGTGTTCACCAATAGATAGGTGTATACACAACATGCCAATTTCTAAATCATCCCTTACTTCTGTATCATTGTGAATAATTTATCCCGGAACATAGAATACATGCACTACATGTCTTTGATTTTAACAAATGATAAAAGATCTGGCATAAAAACGTGATTCCCAATATAATTTAAAAATTGAGGAGATAGCCAGAATAAGAAAGTTATACAATTTAAAGAATACCAATCTTAAAGTTTTACTACTAAGAGGTATATTGTCCCCTTCATTTAACCTACAAGAAAACTTTATGACAGCCGATGATTAAATATCCACCTTATTTTTCCAAAATGTTCATATATAATATTAATATGGCGTCAAGTTATCAACAGTTATCAAATTGGTATTATTTTAATTTAAGTTTCTTGTGTACAATTTGGAAATTAGTATGGCGTTCATTATCACTGAACTGATAAGTACATGTATATAATTATATTTGTTTAGGGGCCAGCTGAAGGACGCCTCCGGGTGCGGGAATTTCTCGCTACACTCAAGACCTGTTGGTGACCTTCTGCTGTTGTTTTTTCTATGGTCGGGTTGTTGTCTCTTTGACACATTCCCCATTTCCATTCTCAATTTTATCAGATCGGTTGCACGTTAAATAAATATTAAAAATGTCATATGAATAAATAAATGCTAAAAAAATGATGCAATTATGTAAAAATATTAATCATGAAATAATAAACATATATAAATATTTATTAAATGACTGAAGAAAATAACATTCTTTATGATATTGTTTCAATATTGCCGAAAATTGAGACTATTATAACTGTTATACATGTAGTAGTCTCAGCCGAAAACAAAACGTAATATTGATAATATAAGCAAGTGTGACAAACCAATCGAAAATTTGTTGTTTGGGATTATTCATGGTTGACTAGTTCTATATTAACCAGTGACACGTGTCCTAATTTTTAAGAAAAAGGACAGAAAAAGTATGAAACAAAAATAACCGTTTTTTCAAAACTATATTTTCAAAATGCACTGCATAATTTAAACCGCTTAGAAGTGTTTCATTTTATTTTATGTTTGTACATATACGAACAATTGATAGCAAGTTAAACAATGTTCCTGACTTACGAGTATTATATTTCTTGTGAAATTGATAGATGAGCAGTTTTTGCACAAATACCGAACAAAAGAGTATAGCGTAAACGTCAATTAATGGACAAGCAACCCAACGAGAAAAATACAATTTAAGAGGCATCAAATGTACATGTATAACTAGTTTTGAGTTTGAGAAATCATTCAATGCCATGCGATTCTATTCAGATTTGTGCGTTTTTTTATTTACGAATAAGTCAATAAGATAAATTAGTAATTGAAGCAAAAAAAAAATATTCATGAAATAACGAATTAACATAAGTTTACAAATACATACCTAGGTGCATTTAATAAAACAACATTTGAACTTATTAATAGATTTTTTTCAATTGTAATTTTATGTTTATGTACCCGATATGGAGTTCTTCTGAAATTAAATAGCACTTGAATGAGTATTTCTGGTGTATATACATGTATCACACGTGCTACTGTATCTACATGTACAATATACGGAAATGACACGGCTGGGTATTGTAAAGTTACTGTCAGGTGTATATCCCCGAGCGAAGAATTTACTGGTTTGTCAAAACGGTTAGGTGTAATTTGTCATATTGTAAAGGTTTTAATCGCACTCATCTCTTCTTTTTTTATAATATGAATTGCGCCAATAAATGAAACTTGACACATTCCCCATTTCCATTCTCAATTTTATTAATTGTGTCATATTTACCTCGAAACGATGAACCTATTTAAACGTACATGTAACATTAGAATACTGACTTCAACTGTTAAATAGCTTCATAATTACTAAAATTACTTAAATTCGAAATTATGTACTGCTCCTTCTGTAGGCCATGTTGTTTTTTTTTTTTATGTCAATTCTATCTTTCCATCAGGTCCCTGGTGCACTATTTTGTTCTAAGTGCACTAAGGAGTCCCTTTGCTGTATCTGTATCTGTAAATACCGGAAAGGACCTCCTCGGTGCACTAAGAACAAACATTTGAAAACAAGTCTATAATATTTGCGCAATTAAATGATTGTTTTATTGGAGCAAATGAATGCTGCAGTTTTTGGAAAATGACGCAGTCATTGTTCCATAACTGCCGACCTGATTTCTCTGCCTACCGCGCTTGGTTTCGTATTTACTAATTTCAATACAAACTGGAATGTGCTTGTGTTATCATTATGCATGAGCATTGTGTAGTAATCAGCCAGGAACCAGTTTACAAACTAACTGGTTTTTGTTTGTATTCCACTACAGTCGGAAGTGTTGTAGTTTGACAGGAACCAGTCCAGAATTTTGTAAACTACAAAACGTAATCGGTTATTATCATTCCGTTTTGGTGTTTCATACCGACTTATATGGTTTGAATAAGCTTAAGACCCTTCAAACATTAATGTGATAGGTATATTAAAGACTGTTTTACAAAAGGATGAAACTGTTTTGCTTTAAAAGTCGTACTATAGTGATATATGTTATGTACGGATTTCCACTCTCACCGGTTAATTTCTTCTTTTACACGTGCTTTTGAAACTTCCTGTTTAAACATCGCAAGTTTTAAAATTGTTTTTTGAGTGAATTAAACTTATTTTAACAATCACGAAGCGTTCGGGAATCATTTCAAGCAGTTTCTTCTTCTCTTTGATGATGGAAAATAGGTTTTCTCAAGAAAATACCGCAAACGATCGCAGAGGAATTAAAACGTACAAGTCAAGTCGGCACCTGGTTAAATTGGCATCTAGTCAAATCGGCACCTATTTGACGTCAATTCGGCTTACAATAATATTTATTATAATATTTTCTATTCAACTAATTAATAACTGTTACCAAGTACATAGTGAATATTAGGTAAACAACGAAACCAAAGTGAATATGTTGTTGTGTATAAAAGTAAACAACGAAGCTATTGTTTTAACCATTAGACAATTATTAAAATTAAATGGAAAACTATGAGTCCCTTTCAATAAATCAAACTTTCATGCCAAATAATTAGCAAATTTAAGGTGGTGTTTTTTTCAGTAATGTTTAAACAGCATTAAACAAACAATCCTGTAAAAGACTCAACTGGTTAAATAATGCATAAAAATATCCAATATCTCATGTATTAGTCCAAATAATAATGACGTCTGACAAGGCTATTTTATTTTTTTCTGGGACGCCTTCCTAAGACGTTCGTAGGAAGGCTTCCTAAGAAGGCGTCCCAGAAAAAAATTAACATAGCCTTGTGGTCATAGGAAGGTGTCCCAGAATAAAATTTAAAAAGCCTTGCCAGACGTAATAATTATTTGGACTACTCATATATATCATTAAAAATACACCAAAAAATTCATGTAGTTGAGAAAAATAAATACAAACAAAATGAACATGAACATCCAAAAAAGTGAAAGTTAGTATTAACTCTTTTTGCTTTAAAAATTTACAACTGCATTTAAGTATTGAATGCTTTTTTTTGGTAAATTCATTGAGGTGTAAAAGCGTTGACCGAAGTACTTTTTGTATGAAGCGCGTAAGCGTAAGCGTAAGCGCTTCATTCTAAAAATGTGCACACGGTCAACTCTTTTGCAACCCTATGAGGTTACAAAAAGAAACATTCAATACTTATAATTACTTTTTTTAGCTAGGATCATGAAAACACGAATTTTATAACTTTTTTATTCAATTCATCTGTGCACTTTATTGTGGGACCACGTGTTATCATGAATGAAAAGTTTTATTGAGTGATGCAATTGCTTGAGGAATAACATGTGATGTGCAGTTAGCCAATCAGAATAAAGTATTATAATGAAACATATATATCAAATGTAATTATAACAAAATACATTAAGTTGTAAGAGTTATCTCCCCAAACACTGTTTTTCTTGTGGCCACCTCTCCTTCGTAACCGAAAAGATTTTATTTTACCAAATTGCTCGTTACATATTTAGGATAAGAATATTCGTTTGAACCATAGCTCTATGGGGACTCCATATGAGAGTTATTCCCCCTTTTTCATTTGATTCAAGCAATATGCATTTTCAACTGGTAAACCATAACTGATAGAGATCTAGGGTCTTCATGAGGTCATTGGTACTAAAAATGAAAATGAGGTCAATGTCAAAGGTCAAGGTCATATTATAAATTTTGATTTTGGCTTATTTTCACTTCTTTTCAAATACTGTATGACATTTTGACAAATATTTTTTCATAAATTATTAGTTGCGACATGTCCTTACTTGTATATTTTGGTTGAAAGGCTGCGCATACAATAAAAGGGAGTTTTTGTCCATCTTACATTTAAAATTACGCGTCAAGTGGTAGTACTCATTAACCAAACATATTAAAGACCTAGGATATTTTGATTCAAGGTCCATGGTTTGTGACCTTGAAATTGAGGTCAAGGTCATAGGTTAATAGGACGTCATAAAGCCATAGGAACTAACATTTTAAACTGATTTTTCATATTTCAATATAAAAATAGATCTTTTCTAGTGGAAAGACTTCAATTGTTCTCTGAACAATTTGTTTTTAATTTACTTCATATTTTGTGGGAGAAGGGGGTTCAGACTATGTGGTATCAGGTCTGTTTGCGCCCAATACACTTTCGCACCTCGCACGTTCACACCCAAGGTCCGTTCGCACTCTACTCATTCGCGCCCAATTTTAATTCAAATTCAAGTTGAATAATTGGAAAATCATGATTGTTGTTTCAAATTGCTTTGGTGTAAATACTGAATGTATTTATAGCTTGGTATGAGTAAAACATTGAAGATTTTAAAGGAAAAACACAAAAGATAATTGTTTTTAAGCCCTTTGATCTGAAACAACGAAACAATAAAATATAGGAACCAAAATATAGCAATCCACTATTATAACCAAAACATGATAAAATTTATTCAACACACAGAAAAAAAAATAGTCAGAATCTCACTTCATTATGAAAGAGGTCAATGAAACAAAGTATAGCAATACACTAACCAAAACATGATTAAGATTTATTCAACACAAAAAAAAATGCTGTCTCACTTTATTTTGAGACAATGACAACAATTATACTTATAAGAAAACACTTGCTTACAGAGTTATTAAACACAAAACCAATTAAGATTAGTTGCGAACATGTAGGGTGTGAAAGTGAAAGGGGGCGAACATGAGTTGGCGCAAACGTGAATGGGCGCGAACGGACCCGGATTCAGCCTATGTACCAGTGAGAAATATAGAAGCCTTTCTACGGTATTTATTTGTACAATTCAGGTAGTCTTGACCTATTCATTTGTCTTAAAAAAAAACAACCCAGCCAGTTGGCACCTTCACTTCACACACACACATATACGAATATCAATTATATGCTTACGAGACATGTTGCATTGTTAAACTAATTACGGTATGTGAAAATCAAGACTTGCATAAAAACTATCCCAATATTAGAGACAGTGGCGTCATTTTTCTTCAGAGCTTTCAGCTCTTTGATTACAAAAAAGTGATGCCAAAAAAAAATTGGCGTAATTAAGTTGTGGCGCAAATTAATTACTTTTTAGCAAAACTGGATATCGGCCTTCAAAACGTTGTGTGTACACACACAAAACAGTATTCATCTTTTACGCAGTCCAGCCGGAGAATAAAAGTTTTGCAATTTGTGTAGGATTTTAATTTTAGAATGTAATGAACAAGTAAGAAGATCGTAAGAAACCTTAAGTGGATCAGAAAATAAGCTATGCACGATGAAAGGGAACAGTTTGGTGCGTCGTTAAAAAATTTCATAAATGCATGTGATAATAGTAAAATTTCAAGTCTTTAAATAACATCCATTTGTAGAACTGATTATTTCGATTCTTCAAATATGTGTAGAATAATAATAAAAAAATATATTATTTAGTCTCTTTCATATAAATACTGTAGATTTGTATTTGATCATCGATTGTAAACATAACGTCCAGTGGGAAATATTACATGTACTCGTACAAAGAACAAATCAACTTATTTTAGAATACAATTGACTGGTTATTTAAGGTAAATGATTTGCGACAGAATAAGTGAAACTTGGCTAGAAGCTTACCTCTAAAATAAAGAAATATAAAAAAAAAAATTAATTCTGTATTTTATTCATACATGGAATTAAGCACTTTTTACAGTAAAATAAAACAGTTTTAACACATACAGCAGGAATCACAAACGCGATGGTTCCATAGATATATTCAACGAATTTTTATATTTCCCTGGCAGTTTTCGGTTTATATCAGACTCTATCATTGAGGAGAACAAATACCATGGATGTGTTGTCTTTTTTTTTTTAATACATTTAGATACAAAACATGTACTTCATATCAAGGCTCATTCTTTATAATTCATTGTGTAAAGGAAATATTTCGATCAGAGAAATGTTTGGCAGAGAAGAGAGAGAGATATAGAGAGCCTGACTTATATTGCGGTATTTGGTTTCATGTTATTCAATCATGTCAAAATGTGATGGGAGGAAACGTTTCCTCTTCATTTTATATATATTCCATAATGATATAAGTTAGAGATTTAATCCAACCCAAACTAATCATTGTTTTTTTTTTATCTCGCATCTTTAATATTAAATCATTTTAACTCAAAACTATAATAATTGAAATAACTTTCTGAAATAAAACCCTAACATACTTGTATATCAGACGCTTAATAAAACGATATACCATACGATTTATGAAACGCTAAACGATATTACATACCATAAGATAAATGAAACGCTAAACGCTAAACGATACCATAAACCATACGACAAATATAACGATTAACGATACCATGAAGCATACGTTATACAAAACCCTCAACGGTGACATTTACCATACGATGAACGAACGATGAACGAACGATGAACGAATGTTGTACGGACGCTATACGAATGATGTACGGACGATGACCGAACTCTATACGAATGATTACCGAACGCTGTACGTACGATTCCCGAACGAACAAAGTGTTAACTTTTACGTTACAGGGACTGTAAATGAAGGTCAAGTTCAATAATGGCCATTTTGACTTTTACTGTTCAGGAGTTATGGTTCTTGAAAGATTGAAAAATGGCGTTTCCAGTCGTGTCCGTGCATTTACGCATGAACTGTTCAACCAAAGCTTTTCAAATTTTAATATGTTGTTACTGATGACAAAATAGAGGTCAAGTTCAATAATGACGATTTTGACTTTTACCGTTCAGGAGTTATGGTTCTTGAAAGATCGTAAAATTGTGTTTCCATTCACATTGTTGCATTTACTCACAAACCATTCAATCTAAGCTTTTCAAATTTTAATATGTTGATACTGATGACAAAATAGAGATCAAATTTGATATTGACAATTTTCACTTCACCAATCATCAGTAATGGTTCTTGTGATATTGCCAGGACACAAATAAATGCTAATAAATCCGGTTTGCTGTCGTTGTGACAGCCTCTTGTTGTTAATGTCCTTGTTTTTCTGTTGAACTACATTGTAATAGTAGAAATATTGTTCATGTTGGTAATATCGAAATAAAAAAAGAACTAAATTACAGAAATCGCTTAAATTTTACAATTATTTAGTTCATGTACAGCTTGTTTGAAAACAATAATAAAAAATATAGGTCACCGATGAGTTAAAAAAGATATTTCAATTTAAACGTCAAAAATTACATTTTTGCACCAAAGGGAGATAATTTGGAGCTTTTTCAATGGTATAAACATGTTTAAAGTCATCTGTGGCCAAACCAAATCGATTTGTCTGGTTGATTTTTGTACAATATTATAAAGTAATAACTAATAGTGTTATAAATAAAATTTGTAATAAAAAAACAAATGTTTAATTTTTTGCTGTTTTTTTTTTACACCCACACAGCCTCCTCAACATGCTTAAAGGTTGCATTTCTGTAAATATTGACAATGCAATTTCCCATAGGAACTCCTTTTAAGACTAAAACTGTACCACTTTTACTATGAAGTTATAAAAAAAATCTTATCCTAGAATTGAAAGGTTCATTTGCACCACAATTTTCTTCAAAGGTCAAAATATAGGGCTGTGCAGCATATTTTCAACGTTTATATGCCCTCAACTTCTCAGAGTTTAAACTTACACTAATTTTCTAAACTACCCCTACCTCGAATGAAAGGTTACCACAGATTTCAATGTAAACTATATGCACCTGTTAATATTTACTGGTAACATTCCCAAGTTCTGTCTGCGATATGGAACACAGAGAGCATAACTGGGAACCAGTACGTAAACAAAATTAATTTTTCTATAAATATTCAATTTCTCCCCAAAAGAGGCGGGTTTTCAGAAACAGCTGTATTTACAAAGTGCAGCCTATATAAAGTGAAATGCATTATACATATATATAATCAGTGTTTTGTCAATGTTTGTGGATGTGCATGGTGAAGGTTAACCTGTTTGTTGCAATATATATGTCAGTATACCTAATCAGTACTTTGGTACTGACATGATTAAACAAACTTTTCTAAAATTGTCCGTTTATAAATTTTGAAATTATTAAGAGACTATGGTTTCAACTCCCTCAGGCAAAGTTGACTTTAGATGAATTTGGCTATTTATTTTAGGTATTTTTGTCATATAGCTCTTCAACCGTTTCGGTACTTACTGTTTACATCTTCGGATTTCAACTGTTCGAGCATTTCTGATGAAAGTAAATTAAAAAAAGTGCTTCGTATGCATAGAATTATTTTTTCAATTTTTTATTTCTTTGAACTTCTGAAACATTCTGGACAACTAATTAGTTTAGTATCATCATGTCTGTATTAATTGTTTGATTTTCTTCCATAGGTGTTTTTCTGTGGAGAATGATGTACTTATGATGGTAGGGACGTCATGTAAGAATCTACAGTGTTTATATCTAGATGGTTGTTATAGAATCAGTGATCAATGGACCTGTAGTGTAAGTAACTACACACTCTGGGGTGGGGGGACATGGAGGGGAGGGGACGTCATGTAAGAATTTACAGTGTTCATATCTAGATGGTTGTTATAGAATCAGTGATCAATGGACCTGTAGTGTAAGTATCTACACACTCTGGGGGGGGGGGGGGTCATGGAGGGGAGGGGACGTCATGTAAGAATCTACAGTGTTTATATCTAGATGGTTGTTATAGAATCAGTGATCAGTGGACTTGTAGTGTAAGTATCCACACCCCTGGGGAGGGGGGGCATGGAGGGGAGGGGACGTCATGTAAGAATCTACAGTGTTTATATCTGGATGGTTGTTATAGAATCAGTGATCAATGGACCTGTAGTGTAAGTAAATTTACACTCTAGGGGAGGGGGCATGGAGGGGAGGGAACATCATGTAAGAATCTACAGTGTTTATATCTAGATGGTTGTTATAGAATCAGTGATCAGTGGACTTGTAGTGTAAGTATCCACACCCCTAATACTAATTTCCAAATTGTACACAAGAAACTAAAATTAAAAAAATACAAGACTTACAAAGGCCAGAGGCTCCTGACTTGGGACAGGCGCAAACATGAACATTTTTAATGGAAAAGTTAGTTATATGTTTAAAAGACAGCACCTCAACATCACCAAATATCATTTAAAAACCTTTCATGTTTGCATGGCACTTTATAGATTATTTTTTGTAGGTTGGAGAAGGTTGTCAACAGTTAAAGGAGTTAGTCCTGAGTCGCTGTAGTCAGATGACTGATGTTGGCATAAGTAGGATTGCTGAAAACTGCCATAACTTAGAAAATATTATACTGGATCATTGTAATAAGGTGAGATTGCATGTCAGAGGTCAAGGTTAAGTTCATAACTGTCATAACTTAGAAAATATTACACTGGATCATTGTAATAAGGTAAGATTGCATGTGAGAGGTCAAGGTTAAGTTCATACTGTCATAGCTTAGAAAATATTATACTGGATCATTGTAATAAGGTAAGATTGCATGTGAGAGGTCAAGGTTAAGTTCATACTGTCATAGCTTAGAAAATATTATACTGGATCATTGTAATAAGGTGAGATTGCATGTCAGAGGTCAAGTTCATAACTGTCATAACTTAGAAAATATTACACTGGATCATTGTAATAAGGTAAGATTGCATGTGAGAGGTCAAGGTTAAGTTCATACTGTCATAACTTAGAACATATTATGATGAAACATTGTAATAAAGTACATCAGAGGTCAAGGTATCTTAAAACTGTTATAGCTGAGAAAATATTATTCTAGATCATTGTAATAAGGTGAGATTGTAGTCAGAGGTCAAGGTTAAGTTCATAACTGTCATAACTTAGAAAATAGTATACTGGATCATTGTAATAAGGTAAGATTGTATGTCAGAGGTCAAGGTTAAGTTCATAACTGTCATAAGTTAGAAAATATGATACTGGATCATTGTAATAAGGTGAGATTGTATGTCAGAGGTCAAGGTTAAGTTCATACTGTCATTACTTAGAAAATATTATACTGGATCATTGTAATAAGGTGAGATTGTATGTCAGAGGTCAAGGTTATGTTCATAACTGTCAGAACTTAGAATATATAATGATAGATCATTGTTATAAGGTGAGATTGTATGTCAGAGGTCAAGGTTAAGTTCATACTGTCATAACTTAGAAAATATTATACTGGATCATTGTAATAAGATAAGATTGTATGTGAGAGGTCAAGGTAGATCAAAACTGTCATAACTTTAGCAAAATAATATTACAGATCGCCATAATAGGTCATGTAAATCAGCAAGAGTTTGTTCAACTCTGCCATTTCATTAAAAATATCATATTGAACTAATTTTGTAAGGTTAATATATAGGTCAGAGGTCAAGGTTGCTCTAAAATTCACATGATCCTAAAAAAAAATTGTAAGGTATCTCAAAGCTACCATAACTTTGAAACTACTGTACTGGTCTGTTGATAGGTAACATAGGTCAGAGGTAAAGGTAGCTCTAAACTATGATCCCCCCAAAAAATTATTCTGGATTTTTGAGTAGGTCCAGAGAACATAGATGCAAACAACATCCAAAGTAGTTAGACTTCAGTCAAAGAGCAAACTTATTTCAACATTCTGAGAAAGAAATTTGTTGAAGACGTTGTCAAAGTGAAATAACAAAAATTACCTAACTTCAAGGAAAATTCAAAACGGGAAGTCTATTATCAAATGACAAAATCAAGAGGTAAAAACACATCAAACAAATGTTAAAACAGTCATATTCCTGTATTTTCCTTATATAACAAACTAATAGTTATTCATGTTAATTCTTTTTTCCACTCTGAAATAAATATTTTAAAATATCATAAACATATTTTCAATTATTCATTGTTTGGTTTCCAGGTTACAGATCAATCTGTGAGAATGTTGGCAGAAAACTGTCCGGAACTCAAGACATTGTCATTAGCAAATTGTAACATCACAGACACAGGAATATGTTCTATATATAGGGTAAGATTTTCATTGGCTAACTGTAACATCACAGACACAGGAATATGTTATATATATATATAGGGTAAGATTTTCATTGGCTAACTGTAACATCACAGACACAGGAATATGCTCTATATATAGGGTAAGAACACAAGTAATTAGGGCATGCTGACTCATGAGTGGAGCCGTATTGTAATATCTGTCTTTCAGTCTGTCAGCACTTGCGAGTTGTTTAGTAAATCAAGATTGTCTCAACTGATTTATGCAAATGATTGATTATTAACACTCAGATTGAAGTTCAGAATATATGAACATTTTTAGTTTTGTATAATATTATATAAATCATAGTTTGCTGCTTAATTTATGATCAATTCATTGCCAAGTTGTATTCTATATATATTAGGAATTTGAACTTGAAATCCTTTTCAAAGGCTGATGTTGGTTTGAAAATAGGAATATTGGATTTAATTTTATTTTGAATAAGTTTCATTTACTATCTTCATTGAATAGTATTGTCAGTTTTCCTATCGAAGGTCAGTGGTTTTCGCCAGGTACTCTGGCTTCATCCACCAATAAAAAACTGGTTTCCTCAAAATAGCCAGAAAAGTGGCGTTAATAAACACATTATATTAAAATCAAATATTGTACTATTTTAAGTTTGTTACTAATATTTGATATTACTTCATTCTCAATTCATAGTTGTATTCTATATAACATTTTGAATATTTGAACTTGAAAAACTTTTTCAAAGGCTGATCAATTTTCTTTTAATCTTTATCTTCAGATGAAGAAATTGGAATATCTTGATATCTCTAATCTGCCTGGTGGTAGTATTACTGCAGCAATCGTCTCACAGCTTACAAGGAAGTGTGATAACCTGGAGTGTTTAAACCTTTCACTGAACCTGACTATTGATGACAGATGTATACAGGAAGTGGTTAGATATGGGCAGAAGATAACAAAACTATTTTGTGTTAACTGTAGTTTAAGTGATGAAGGTAAATCATAGTTAATATATAGATGTATGTTAAGCTTCAAATCAAATGTCATGTGGCTTTTTTATGCCCCACTTCAGGGTATTTCTTTTTTTATACGACCAAAAGAAAAATTTGCGTCATATAATGCTATCATGTTGTCTGGGTTGTGGTCGTTGTCGTCGTCAGAAGACGCATTCAGTGTCTGGACATTAACTTTAGTTTCCATACCATGAAGGGATGGTTAGTATTGACTTTGGGGGGTTGTGGCCTAAAATGTTTTGGAATTAGGGGCCAAAAAAGGGAAAAAATGTTTTTTTCTGATCATTGGACAATTAAGACAATTTAAAAGCAGTGAAAATGGAGGTTAGGCCTAAATTAATATATTGTTTGTTTCCCCAATTCCTATCCTGACAAGCCAGGTGTGGGTAGGTAGGTAGGTAAATAATTTTATTTTTCCCAAAAGCCTGAATAATATCGGATGATCCGACAAGCCTGAAAATCAGAAATGAATAAAATAATATTTGGCTTAGTTTTGACAATAAAATTTTATGAGTAGGGCCATTTTTGCAGGGTTGGTCCGGATTGGGGAAACAAACAATATTTTTATTTTAGGCCTTATTCAAAAACATTTAACATACAATGTTTGGTATGTTCAGATTTACCTCCCTTACACAACTTGTAAATTACTTGTAAATTGTATATTAAGAAATGGCAGGTTTTGGACTAATTGTAAAAAAATGGGGGTTGTAGAAGTTTTTAATTTTATCTTTTTTCCAAATTTTTTAAAAGTTTGAAGAAGAAATCTTTAATTGCACAATATTAAGCAATAGATTTGTAAGACCTTGACATTTGTTTTGTGTCAGAAACCCATATTATGTCAAAAATTTGATTACAATCCAAAGTCAGAGCTGTATGAAGCTTGAGTGTTTTGTCCCAACTGTTTAGGGTTCAACTTCTGCGGTCATTAAGTTTTTTTTGGTATGTGAATTCGTTTATGTTTCTGTTCGTCTGTCTGTCACACTTTTAAGTTTTTGGTCAAGGTTGTTTTTGACCCCAATTTCAACGTCCGCTGGACAAAGAAAACGATAGTATGGGCATGGCAAGTGGGGCATCTGTGTACTATGGACATATTTTTTTTTTTTTATTGCAGATAGTTTTAACTTTTGAATTTTTTTATAGTAAAATATTTAAAATTCATTTGACTTTGTGACCTTTTTCTAGTCAATCTTTAAGGTAGTATATGGTAGTTATGAGTCATCCATGCAAAGACCAGGTATAATTCATTTATAGATCAACTGAAATAAATAACATATAGTTCTTAGCGATCCTATATCAATTCAAAAATATATAGGCCTTATTCCTCCTTCTCATTTCATCACCTAATGGAAAAAAAACTCTTCACAAAAACAAGTGATTTCAATTATAGGGTAGTACAATAAGGGTTCAGGCTATGCAATGGAGTCAAAAGGATGTTTCAAATGCAGTTACATGTTTTTTTGTTAAAACTTCTAAAATGACATTTCAAAATGACATGAGCATGTTGGTGTAGGTAGTAAAAGGTAAGGTGAATATAGCAATACAAATATCTTGTCTTGAATATACATGTGATATTTGCCACTGGAGATCAATAATTCATCTTTCCTGTTTTGATATAATTAATTTTCTTAAGGGGTACCCAACACTTTGACTTAAATAGATTTGGATCATTTAATTTTCATAAAGTTTTGACAAAATATTCACTCTGACCTGTTGACAAAGATATTAAAATTTCTAGAAATTTGAATCACACTATTTACAAAATATTTTGGTTGGATACATAGCAGTTTGACAAATACTAATTTTGATCGTTGAAAAGCTTGATTTCTCATCACTAACAGAATGTGGCTAAAACATTCAGCTGAATTTTAAGAGTTAACTTCCTTAGGTGTTCACCTTAATAATTATCAAAGATAATTTTAATTTATTTTCTAGTTGAGTGTCATAAAATTTATTTTGATAAAAATTGAACAGCCTGTCCAGAATTTTCAAATATTTTTTAAATCTTTGAATGACACAAAAAATATTAATTTATTTATATTTGCAGGTTTAATGGGCATAGCATCACATGGAAGGAATATAGTAAAATTAGACTTGGGTTGGTGTAAAGATATTACTGACCGTGGAATATGGGCGGTCACTGAAAACTGTCCTGCTCTAAAATATCTAGGACTTATTAGGTGAGTTATGGTCAGTGGCCAGATCTGATATTGATTGAATCTTACCATAGGACATCTGACTTTCATTCATCTTACATTTTTTGATGATGTTTGATTCTATTTTTTACAGTAGATACTAAAACAATGCAAATTAGGCATATTTAGGGTAGTATGAAATCTGTTTTAGCTGATCAATCATTTTCATTGCAAATACATATCTGAGGAAATTTAAATAAACCAAAAAGCATTTCACAGTATTTTAACCAACTAACATGATTATGAATAATAATTTCTAATTCTATTGGTTAACAATTTAGTGAAATGAAGAAATAAATCTTTCAATTCTTGGAGATAACCTAATATAATTTCTGTGAAAGGGAGATAACCCATTATTATCTTCTCCTTTCAGATGTGATTCAGTATCAGAGAAAGGCGTTGAGGCCATGGTTGACAAATACCCACACATCCAGTTCTCAACGTTCTTTATGGAGTCAAGAAAATTGATTCAGAAAGCTATTGCTAATGGATTTAAGTTTATGGCTGAGACAGAGCAGAATACATAATTTACAAACTTTTTTGTGAAGTGCCGAAATCAGCTGCAAGGGTGTCTGTACTTGAATAATATAAACTGCAGGATATAACCCTAGTTTTCACGCACTAAAGCAGAGATGGAGCATAATAGATAAATTTATTTTATATAAATATTTCTCAATGATGTGCCAACAGTTTGCTATACAGATGTCTGTACTTGAATAATTAAAATTTCTCAGATGCCAGCTTATGGGAATTACCATATTTTGAAAAAAAGAGTCAAACCCTGAAATGATGTCATTTTGGTCAGCAAAATCTTTGTTGTGAATATTGATAAAAGATGAAGTGATGTATATGTCAATGATACTGTCCAGAAACTATATATAATAAGTAGAAGACATGTAGAGGTCAACATAGGGGCATCAACATGTCAAGAATTTGGAAAAAAACATATAAAAGAATTAATGCTTTTATTTATAAAGATTAATTGTCAACACTTAAATTTCTGAGAGGACAAAGACCTGCTGTAAAAATTAAAAAAATATTGAGTGCATTTACTATTGCTTATCTGGAGGAAGGGACAAATAAGTGAGAATAATTATTGTGATTTAAGGAAAAGCTGCATACAGTTATATGTATCAGGTATTAGACTGCAAATTTTTATAATTGTGATACTAACCCAGTTATTTGCATTAGTAAAAACATTCCAATAATGTTTGCATTTACAGTACATTTAGCTATACTATAATTTCAGACATATGGGTGTGCATTTATTTTAGCCATTGATTATGTTAATTCAATTTAAGGTTTCTGGACATGCTCATGCAAATAATGATATCAAAATTTGAAATGCATGCTTATATTTTATGTATAATTTTTATTTGTTTAAGAAATAAATGATCCCAAATATATTTAAATTTACAAACAACTGAAGAGGTCACTTTTTATGGATGGACAATTATTTGTAAGTTTGTGGCTTCTACATGCAATCATGATCTTTTTAATTGGAAAAATTAACATCAGTAAATTTATCCATCAGTGGTGGATCCAGGGGAGGATACAGGGCTTTAACCCTTTTTTTTTTTATGATCAATGCTTTTGAATGGGGACATATGGTTATTATCCCCTTTTAAAAAAGGCTGGAATGGCCCCTGTCCATGCTTTTGATATGCAGTGTCAGACATTGAACTGATCATGAAAAGAATATGATGACTAGCGCTTTGGTTTGTTTGCTGAAAAGTAGTTGAGACTTTATTTTTTTGTTCTAAACAATACATGTTTATCTAACAAAAGTTCAATATCATGCATACATTGTTATGAAGCTATTACATTATTGTTTTGATGGAAACAGTGAGTTGTATATAAAAAAAAGACTTGTTAAATTATGTATATGTAAAACTCTTGTTTCTGTTTTATGTTAATTACAGAATTAAATTATTTAAATCACTTTTTTAGTAGTTTCTGTTCATGAAATTTTGTTGTTTGCCTTATTGTCAATTCTCTTAAGTGTTGCAAAATATTTTTTTTGAAGAAGCCTTCAACTATAACGCCAAAGATGCTGAAAAGAATTTTGATTGGTGCACCAATTCCGAGAAACGATAGTTAATTTAATCTATCATGTGACATAATGTAGGCATCATTACTTTCAACACATGTTGAGTGAACTGGTGAAACAGTCATCAAAGGTATCAGGATTATAATTTAGTACGCCATACACACGTTTTGTCTACATAAGACTCATCAGTGACGTTCATATCAAAATGAAAAGTTTGATATTGTACTGCACACTTTATTATGGAAATAGTATATAATTATATTGTCACTCTCCCTTTTACTCATACACAAATTGAGATTATGTTCTTACGAAACATAGATGATTGCTAGCCTACCCTACATACTAGTAATGATGATCCCGAAAATGCTTCAGAGTGTTATAGTGCAGGGAGACGGACGCACCTTTTAACTGTTAATGGATGCCATAAGTGCATGGAAAATTGGAGGTCTTTTGGGGGGAAATGGATTCTATTGATTAAGTTTTAACGCAAATGTGAAAATTTTCATCGAATCAGTTAATTTTTATTTGATGTAGGATGCAACAGTGAAGGAGAGTGAGCCACTGACCTTAGGCATGAAAACAGGCAATCTTGTTTGATTAAGATTGGAGTCCAAAAACACCTGCCTCTTGTGGAGTTCTAACTAATTATTTCTGTGTTAACAAGCTAAATATAGCTGTATATGAACTACTTGCATATCTCAGCAAACAATGGCACTAGAATTTTGGAAGATGTCTTCCAACTTACTATGACACATACCTGCCAACTTTTCAAAATGCCCATGGGTTTTTTACATGCCAGATGATCTTCTAGTCCTACAAAACCTTCAAGGGGGGCCTTCAAATATATTTCAATGTTGTTTTTGGCTTCTTCATACTTTACAAGCCTATAGGCATTGTAAAATTAATTGTTTTCTTAAAAATGTGGAAAAAATTGCTCTTTCAAAATTTCCATTTGCTATCCTCCATGGGGGGGGGGGGGGGGGGGGAGGGGGAATCATCCGCAAATAGTGACAGTTGGCAGATATGACGAGGTCAAACATATTTTGGCATATTTGATAAAAGTCTCCTGTTGCCGGTATCAGATTATGACAAAACATGTGAGCTGCGTCGTTTAGAAATCGACCTTATGCAAGTGCAGATTAACATGTACATGTATACAACTTTAATTGGTTTTAGGATCATTCAACATGTTCAAATATAAAATAAAAGTCGGATTTTAGCCTGTTTTAACATGAAGGTGTGGACATGAATATCAATATTGTAGTAATTTTTACTGTTTACAAAACTTTGAACTGTTCGAAAAACTAAGGATTTTCTTAACCCAGGCATAGATTACCTTCGCCGTATTTGGAACAACTTTTTTGGAATTTTGAATCCTCAATGCTCTTCAACTTTTTACTTTTGGCTTAATAAATATTTTGATATGAGCGTCACTGATGAGTCTTATGTAGACGAAACGCGCGTCTGGCGTACTAAATTATAATCCTGGTACCTTTGATAAACATTTACACCACTGGGTCTATGCCGCTGGTGGTGGACGTTTCGTCCCCGAGGGTATCACCAGGCCAGTAGTCAACACTTCGGTGTTGACATGAATATCAATAATGTAGTCATTTTTACAAATTTCATGTTTACAAAACTTTGAATTGTTCGAAAAACTAAGGATAAAGACGAAACGCGCGTCTGGCGTACTTAATTATAATCCTGGTACCTTTGATAAAATTGAGAAAGGAAATGGTGAATGTGTCAAAGCGACAAAAACCCGACCATAGAGCAGACAACAGCCGAAGGCCACAAATGGGTCTTCCATGTAAAGAGAATGCCCGCACCCGTAGGTGGCCTTCAGCTGGACCCTACAAATATGTATACTAGTACTGTGATTATGGACGTCATACTAAACTCCGAATTATACACAAGAAACTAAAATTAAAAATCATACAAGACTAACAAAGGCCAGAGGCTCCTGACTTGGGAGAGGCGCAAAATTGCGGCGGGGTTAAACATGTTTATGAGATCTCAACCCTCTCCCTATACCTCTAGCCAATGTAGAAAAGTAAACGCATAACAATACGCACATTAAAATTCAGTTCAAGAGAAGTCCGAGTCCAATAATACATAAATAACCACAGACTACTAACAGTTAACTGACATTCCAGCTCCAGACCTCAATTAAACTGATTGAAAGATTATGTCTTCATCATATGAATATCAGGCAAACCCTCCCGTTAGGGGTTTAGTATCATACTGTCATAAAATACATGAGAAGAAAATAACTCTTAAGTCTCTTATCAAGATAACCCGTAAGTCTCTTATCAAAATAACTATTATAGTGTTCTTTAGAACAACTCATAGTTTCAAACAGTTGCAGACTATTGATAGAGATTTTATTTGAAGCCGAAATAGGATAACATATAATATTGATATTCACTTGCAGAAGGTCGATTTTTATTCAACGGAGCTCATATGTTTAATGTCATATCTCACAATTGTAATCGGAGTGACATATTTATTTGAAAACTTACTAAGTGCTGATGATTAAAAGCCACACAGAACTGTATAAATATAGTAAGAAATTTACTGTACATTTTTAGACATTTTGAAGATAATAATTGATAAGTTTTATAGATTTTTAAAAGACATTGTATTAATGATAGATAAAATTGTAAATTGTTCGACGAATTTGTGGTATGTTTGTTTATATTTTGTAACCAGTTTTCTATATGGTCCAAATTGGGGTTCAAAATGAAATTGTGTTTGATTTTAAATTAAATTAAATAACTACAGTGTTCTTTGAACCTGTATTTATTTTCATTTTTGTAAGATAATACCACTTTGAGGTCAAAAGGGTCCAAAATTAATCTTGTTTAATTTCATCAAAACATGAATTATTGGGTTCTTTGATATATTGATTCTGAGTTTTAAAACATATCTAATTTTACACTTCAACTCGTTGTTATTATATTATTGATTTTTATCTAAAAAATTACATATCTATTTATCCAGATTGAGTTATTTCCCTTTGCACAGAAAATCTATGTATAAAATTACACTTTCATTTCAACATAAATTAAATATATATATAAGGTTCCTATAAATGCTAAATCGAAACCTGTATCTTTGGTCCAAAATTAGACTTCGATTCAATAAAAATTGAATTTATGTGTTTTTTTGAAATGCTGAATCTAACCATGTATCAAGAGATTTTGGACTGTGGGCTCCTTTATCAAATTAGTCCACACTGATGTCCAAATGGTTCTGTATTAAAATTTGTTTGACATCATTTGAATTCTTGAGGTTCTTTGATTTGCTGATTTTAACAATGTGATTAGATTTTGTATATTAGACCACAATCGGTAAATGTCAAACTTCAAATCTGTAGTTCTTTGACAACATTCATTTTGTGTCACAAACATTTGCTGTGTCAAATATTCAATTGAAATACAATTTCAGAGCTATTTTAAGCTGAAATGTAGTGTTCATACTTGCTCAACTGTTCAGGGTTCGACCTCTGCAGGAAAATCCGGGTTGCTGTCGTCACTCTGACAATTTGGAATATAGGATAAAGATTAACTAACAGAAAACAAAAACACACCGTTCTATCATATACAATGTAGGCATTTTTACAACCATTTTTTTTATTACACATACATTCACTAATGTATTTACCACAAAATATCTAATGCAAAAATTCATTCTTATCGCTTTTATGTCTGGTCCTTTTAAAGCTATACAATATGGGTTTTCTCATTGTTGAAGGCCGAATGGTTGCATATAAATACTTACACCCATTTTATTTGAACTGCGGTTGGTAATTGTCACATTGACAATAGTACTACATCGCAAGACCTATTAAGAATGATTTAAAATCAAAACCGAATAGATAGCAATAGTGAATAAAGAGGTGCTCAAATTTGACAAATCGAGAAGATAAAATACAAAATTATTAAAAAGAAGAATTGTCGACAAATGTTTGAGAATTCCCCACAAATATCCACTAGCAGATATGTTTTGCGGGGAATAAAATTGAAAAAAATGACTTAATAAATTTGATCAAGTTGCGTCTCATCACTTTTGCATATTTAAGCAAATACAATACTTTTAAACTAAGTTGAAAAATATCTTATCAACAAATCAGTTTATTTACTTGTCCTATCACACAAGGTCACGAAAATTATAATTCAGGTGTACTTATTTTATCTAACCTACTGAAAAATACAACGGTTAACCTTTATCAGTATGAAATGATGTTATGCTGTACATGACTATTGATGTTTGAGTATTTCAAATGCAGGTGAAACTAGTTTATGTCATTGTAATGGATTGTATTCATTAGTGGTATATTACATTGTTTCCTTTTATTTTGAAATCTGCAAATTTTAACCGAGCATGATTTTGAGTATCCTAATTTGTTCGCTTCTTTGTGTTTGTGCTGTTGATGGATTCCTTTTGGAAACAAACTCACAAAGTAACCAGGCTGCGGGAAATAACCACTATCTGACAATATCGGAATTCTATGAAGCGAAAAAACAAGAAAAATACGATCTTACTGTACTCCGACATCAGATGGAACAAATACAACTCGATTCAGATAAAACATTAGCATTACTGACAACTCAGGTCAAGGAGAAATTTGCCGCTCTTGAGAAGAGCACTTTAGGGACAAAGGCGGAAAACGACACAAGAGAACTTGAAAAACTGCAGGAAAAGTATCGAGAATTAGAAGAAAATAACACAAAACTAGAAGAACATGTAGATAACTTACAATCAAAATACAAACAGTTAGAGGATAAGTTCTCGAATGAAATCGGAACACTCAAACGTAAAGTTGAAATGCTAGATCAACTCAGAGTTGTTCAACAACTTACGGATATTAGTGCATTGCAACTGAAAGTTGAAAAGATAGATTCTCAGACACATTCTCTTGCTGTTAATCAACAAGCCAGAAATCAGGATTTTTTAGCCTTGCATAATCAAACTATTGCCAATGGGAATAGTCTGAAGGCGCATGAAATATACCAGCAAAACCTTTTGAAAGACATCAACAACAATTTGATCAACATTAACACAACTTTGTACAACTCAACTGCCACAATTAATGCAGAAATTAACCAGGTTGAACAGGACATTAGTATGACAAATGCAAAATTTGTTAAAGCTAACGAGCACGGTAAGAACAATTTGCAATATATATTATGTTATGTATGTTGTGTAAAAGGTATCATTTTGTACAAATAATAAAATGTACAAACAAATTGTACAAATTGTTAGATGGGATACATGCGTTCAACAAAGTCACCAAATTTTGAATTTCTTATAATTAGCTAGAAAACATCTTTATAGGTTTTTTTTCTTAATCACTGCATGGCAAGCTAGTTCAACAACACTGCTGGGGAAATATCTGGGACATAATATGTAATTAAAATACTATCATAGCACAGCAATACTTTTTCCAAAAATCATGTCAATTGCAATAAAATATGAGGGTTGCAAATGGAAACTTCTTTGCTATGATCCTTAGATATATTTTGTGAATTTCGACATCAAATTGTTATGAAACACTCTGAACACACATATATTTCAATAACCGTTTCTTCTGTGCACATAACTATATCAACATATAAGAGCAGTTAAATTATTAGTTAAAAGACGTAAGACCACGAAAGCCTGCATTTCGTCCTCAGAATTGAACTTTGTAATAGCATATACAAATCTTATCGGTTGCACTTCTGTTAATATAGATAATGCAAGTTTCAGAGGAAAAGGTAAAGTTATTTTCTTTAAGTTCAAAATAGATCCAGAGATCATTTCTGGATATCAGTAGGCAAACAAAAAACAATGATAACATTAAATCCCCAAAATAGGTGTGATTTGTGAAACAGCTGTTTTTACAAAGTGCTTTCTGTAAGATGAGATATGCAATTGTAGATAAACCAGACATTTGTTTTTTTTCGATATTCATTTTAGAAGGTTGTTGGCTTCAAAAGTATACTTTAAAGAATTTCAGCCGAATTCTAAATTTCATACTTCTTAAAACATTGGCCACACCCTTTGACGAAACAATAACGTGTTATACAAATATGTTTAAGAGTCTAATGCAGACTAAACGCGCGTCGGGCGTACAAAATGTTTATCCTGGCATTGATATGATGAATTACATAGATAATATACACCACCTCACATAAATTGGGATAGTCCTTATATATGGCGAATGTCGTGAGAATGAAAACCCCTTAAAACGTCAAGATATAAAAGTAGAAAATTTTAATGTCGACATTTGCTTGCGTCCGGCATGTTTTGGCCTCCAAATGTATAATCAATCTTACAAGTAGGGACCTTTTCATTTCTGTTGGTGTTTTGTTAGTACACTCACTCATCTAGCAATAAATAAATAAAATGTCACTTCCTAAAATTTTACTTCGTCAAATAAAAAAATCACTTACATTCGATGTAGATGAGTCTGTCCAAAAATAACAAATCAGCTCCAAAAAAAAGTTGTTTTAAATTTACAAACTGACTTAATAATATCATATAAATATTTCAGCTATTGTGCCTGTGTGATTTATTCTGTCCTTTATTTGAAATATTCAATTTCTGTTTCACTGAGCTTGGAAATATTATTCTAAACATTAAAATTTCAGAACACCGCTTACCGACA
The DNA here is from genome assembly GCA_019925275.1 of Mytilus edulis. Lineage (NCBI taxonomy): Eukaryota > Metazoa > Mollusca > Bivalvia > Mytilida > Mytilidae > Mytilus > Mytilus edulis. Next base: position 82,822,134 of record CM034354.1, on the reverse strand, counting down.
GAACTTGGGGTTTTAACTAGATACTAAGTTATCATGATAGTACTAGCTTATCTATTTTTAAATTTGTTTTAAATTTGTTTCTGGTTATTTTTTAACAGAATAGCGACAAATATTTCAACCTTTTGAGAACACTTACATTTCTGTGTTGACATAAATATCAATTGTATGGTCATTTTATAAATTTCCTGTCACAAAACTTTGAATTTTTTCGAAAAACTAAGGATTTACTAATTCCAGGAAGAGTTTACTTTAGCCGTATTTGGCACAGCTTTTTGGAACTTTGGGTCCTTAATCATGTTAATGCTCTTAAACCTTGTTCTTGTTTGGATTTATAACTATTTTGAACTGAACGTCACAAATTGGTCTTGTGTAGACGAAACTTGCGTCTGGCGCATTAAATTATAATCCTCGTACCTTTTATAATTATTTACACTATAAATATACAGCTGTAAGCGACTACCTATATCTAAACTGGGTTTTATCTTTCCGATTTTCTTTTTAATCGTGTAGTTCTTGCCCTCCCATTAATATACACTAATGATTAGTGTTAGTATGAAAAGGGTTTTGATCTTTAATGATTTAACAAGTATTAACAAGGAATCAGTCAGTCATGTACAGCTTTGCGGTGAATTTTCACACGTATCACTTATGATTAATTCAGGACTGTCAGATTAGTTTGCATGCAGTCATATCAGTAGTGTTCAGTAGTTTTTCAGACAATTCAGTACGGTTGAGATGTATAAAGAAAAAATGAAGCTATTGTAAAGTTCCAGTATAAACTGCAAATGTCTAAATTAACAGTTTGCGAAATGTCTGAGCAGTACTGAATTCACAACAAGTCTAAAAATTGACATGCAATTAGTTACTTTTCAGTGTTTTGAGAGTTGTTCAGATCAAAATGACTGTGTCAGATAAAATTGTGTTAATTACTAGTTAAATGTTTGATACAACAATTAGGTGTAACTATATTTGATGATTCTTCATTAGAATTGTTAATGTTATAATGTTTTATTAAATGATATGAGCAAATAAGCTCTAATACGGATAAATCAGCATGTGCAATACTAAAAACGTTCCACTGTCGATATAAATCAAGATTTAATATTGCTCTTTGAACAGGGCCAATACGTAAAAAAACAGGGCCAATACAGAAAAAAGCGGGAAAAAAAGCCGTATTAGCCCAAGGGCTAATACAGGACGTTCACTTCCGGTTTTCAATTTTCTTACGCCATTACTTAACTTTGGAAGTATCGTTATGCATAAAAACACTTGTATAATATTTTTTAAATCAAAGTCATAAAATAAACAGGTTAAATGATGTGCAATGTTTTGTAAAATCTTAAAGTTTTGAAACGGAAAAAACAGGTATTGGCACTGGTATAGATTCTCGGTCAGCTGTATTGGCCCTCGACCCTACGGGTCTGGAGGCCAATACAGCAAACCTTGAATCTATACCAGTGCCAATACAGAAACAGCCAGTTAATAACACTATATTATTAAATGATATGAGCAAATGAACCCTAATACGGATAAATCAGCATGTGCAATACTAAAAACGATCCGCTGTCGATATAAATCAAGATTTAATATTGCTCTTCGAACAGGGCCAATACGTAAACAAACAGGGCCAATACAGAAAAAAGCGGGAAAAAAGCCGTATTAGGGCTAATACAGGACGTTCACTTCCGGTTCTCAATTTTCTTACGCCATTACTAAACTTTGGAAGTATCGTTATGTATAAAAACATTTGTATAATATTTTTTAAGTTAAAGTCATAAAATAAACAGGTTAAATGATGTGCAATGTTTTGTAACGTCTTAAAGTTTTGAAACGGGAAAAACAGGGCCAATACAGAAAAAAGCGGGAAAAAAGCTGTATTGGCCCATGGGCTAATACGGGACGTTCACTTCCGGTTTTTAATTCTCTTATAATCATTTAATAAAAGTGTTATGAACTGGCTGTTTCTGTATTGGCACTGGTATAGATTCTCTGTCAGCTGTATTGGCCCTCGACCCTACGGGTCTCGAGGCCAATACAGCAAACCATGAATCTATACCAGTGCCAATACAGAAACAGCCAGTTAATAACACTATAATACAGAAAAGGGAACTTTCAAATATCAGCTTTGCAATATAAATGACGGCAATTATATTTTTTACTTTCAGTTGGATTCAGTTCATGTGCCAGCTCCGATATTACCTATTCTGCAGGTAGCTTTATCAAATTTCCTGATGTGTTATCCAAAATTGGAATTAGTAATATCGCCACTTTTACGTCAACCGGAAAATGTATTTGTACAGCAGCAGGATTGTATCAGATTTCCGTGACAATTCTATCAAATACCGGTGATTATAGGTTCGGTATTTATGCGAATAAGCATCTAGTCTCAAAAGCATATTTATCCAGTACTTCCAATCATGAATCTGGTACCGCAGTAGCTGTTGCAGTATTACAGAGGAATGATGAGGTATCGGTTCAGCCAATGGATGGTAATTTATTTGTCAATGACTTCGCATCGTGCATTACTATTGTCAAAATATAGCAAACTTTGTTGTAAAGAAAATCTAATAACAATTGTATGTCTATGACGATTTAAATGACATTATGAAAACTCATCTGTAAAGGCTGATGATGCTTTTTATGCACGCATTAGATATTACGATAAAAATGTTCTTTTGTAAATAGTCAGTTGCGTATTTTTGAGTTTTTTTATTTACAAAAGTGATGAAAAAACTTACCATTATATGACTCTGGATCTGTATTACGTAATTTGTTATGTAAATATATGAGACCGACGTACGGGGTTAGGTCCAATAATTCATAAATTACCAAATGGGTTAGGTCCAATAATTCATAAATTACTAAGTGGTTAAGGTCCAATAATTCATAAATTACTAAGTGGGTAAGGTCCAATAATTCATAAGTTGATAAATGCAAGGTTTTAAGTCTTGTTGAAATAGATATTATGATAAATAAGAAATAAGTATCAATAAATTATCAAATATGTATTCATTTACTAGTAATCAGGAACTGTTATAATTTAGTCCAGATAGAAACACAAAGTTGATGTTGTCGACATAATCCCAATTTCCATTCTCAATTTTATTGTTGTTAGGATACACGTTATTAAAGTAACAACAATATTTTAAGTGTGTTTATATCTTATTTTTGATACACTTCATCAAAGTAGCAACTTTGATAACGTATAACCTAACAATAATAACATATTAAAGTATGTATATTTAAGTATACTTATAAATCAAGTATCTATTTTGCACAAGAATAAAACTTTGCATTTAGTAAATTCATGACCCCGTGCGTCAGTCTCATTAACAGGTATTTTTCAAAGGCTTAATATCATGTCTTGTATCTTATATCAAGTTTTTGTCACAGTTGGACATGGTATTTTACATTTTTCTTAACTGAAAACATGTCATGTTTTCTATGATTGTACCGTCACTAAAAACGGAGTATATGTGTTAAAAATGATATCTAGTCGGTTTCGTGTTGCCAAAATATTTGGAATTCTGTGCAATGTTTCGTGGACTTTTGTTTTTTTTATACTTCCGACAGGGCGTGTTACCAAATTAATTCGACTTAATGTTTTAGTTAACTACAAATGTATATACTCCCCATTTTTAAAACTGGTCGTTTCCGTAATTAGATTAAAGTAAAATATGATAACGGTACTACAATTCAGCACTAATGCTTTGAAAGTTTCATGTGCCTGAAGCGCCTTTCTGCAACTACCTTCAATACTAACAATCGATGAATCAATTGATACATCTAATTTTGTGTAGACATGGTATTAACAAAGAAAGTACATCATTAAAAAATTGTGTGTGAATATATCATTACATGTTTTAAACAACGTATTTTAATTTACCTTGTGGAACATCAAGAACTAAGTTTAAACAAGATGTTTAAAATGAATTAAACTATGAAAAACGAAATAAATGTGCCATTGTATACCATTTACAACACAACAAGTGACTAAACTACCGTAACCACCCAAACAAGAATACAAATAAAACATCAAGATTTATTGGTATCAACTGTTCTGATTGAAAAAAAAAATTGCAAGTTTTTTCACTGAGTTTAGCTCTTACCCGTGATAAGTATCCGCTCAAATAAAACGGACTGCCACGAAATATTACAATATAGCTGATACACCAATTTGCAAATCACTGATTACTGGTAAACACGTGAGAACTCATTAATTCAATTGCAAATATTTTTTAAACCACAACTGAAATTATAAAAAATCGATCTTTTTTATTTATTAAATCAAATTTGATGTGCCACCGTTTGGACAGAAGCCTAAAAAGTCAATAAATACGGGATATCAGGAAGAAAAAAATCTCGTATTATTATAAACAAGATGTCCACATCCAAAACACATTGTTAAATTGTGAGAAAAAAATCAAATGCACAAAATATCTTTCATATTGCTGTAAATTAATATTTTTTATTCAATATATTTTAATAAGTATTTCCAAAATGTACGCGTTTTTCACTGGCTTTACATTATCTTCTTAAGTATAAGATTGACTATAAGCTATACGACATAAATGTATTTCGTTTATGATAAATGTTATATAGATAGACATAATTATAAACAATGCCTTTTGTCATATGCATTCATGAATTCTAGATTGGGCAATTATATACAGAAAATAATGGACAAAGTTTATATATTATTATCTGCTTGGTATTGATCTGATGAGTTTAACTCTTTTCGTCTGATCATTATAACATGTTTTTATGTTGTACTCTTACACAACTGTCCACGGTAAGTAAGGGGGTAGTTTACGGTTTACGCCTTCAAAAATGTTTAATATCGAAACATTCAACACGTGCCTGTCCCAAGCTAGGGGGTTGTAGTTCAATTGTTGTCGTTGATTCGTGACTTTTATATCAATTGTCTAATCTTACTATATCTCTTTATTTTATAAAGACCTATAAATTGGATAGGAAAGTGTAGGGAATGAAAAGATGAGAAAAGAGACTAATCGAGTACTAAACTTTTAAGAATAGAAATAAATAAACTCATCATAGATACAAGGACTACATTTTTTATATACGCCACACGCGCGTTTCGTTTACAAGAGGGACGAAAGACACCAAAGGGACAGTCAAACTCGTAAATCTAAAACAAACTGACAACGCCATGGCTAAAAATGAAAAAGACAAACAGAAAAACAATACTACACATGACACAACATAGAAAACTAAAGAATAAACAACACGAACCCCACCAAAAACTAGGGGTGATCTCAGGTGCTCCGGAAGGGTAAGCAGATCCTGCTCCACATGCGGCACCCGTCGTGTTGCTTATGTGATTACAAATCCGGTAAATAGTCTAATTCGGTAGGTCAAATTCACGAAAGGGAAGGGGATTGTAGTTACGACGTAAGGAACATATCCGATATCATTTGTGAAACGGTTATTCCATAACGGTCAACCAACTCGTGATGGCGTCCGTAAAATTTACGAAGGGATGATTTCAACTTCACCATTTGGAACTCTTGGTTTAATAGCTTCCTTGTGAGCAGTAACCCTCTATCAAGAAAATCATGATAGGAAATGCAAGCACGGGAATATCGTATCAATTGGGAGATATATACCCCGTATGCAGGTGCTGCTGGAATGTTGCTACTTAGAAATGGAAAGTTCACAATTGGAAAGCTGAAATCATCTCTTTTGTCGTAAAGTTTTGTCTTCAACCGACCCTCATTGTCAATTTCTAGATGTAAGTCAAGATATGAAGCCGACTTAACTGTATCTGTAGTATCCTTTATCTCCAATTCGATGGGATAGATGCGATCCACATAGTCACCAAATTTTGAATTGTTTAGTGAAAGAACGTCATCTATATAGCGGAAAGTAGAGTTAAAGGATATTGCTAACTTCTTATCTTTCTTCCTAAGAAGTTCCTGCATGAAGTCAGCCTCATAATAATAAAGAAACAAGTCAGCAAGTAGAGGGGCACAGTTTGTTCCCATTGGGATGCCGACAGTCTGTTGAAAAACATGTCCTCCGAACGTAACAAATATGTTGTCAATCAAGAAATCAAGCATCTTGATAATATCGGTTTCAGAGAATTTTTTGTTTGAATCAGAATGGTTCTTTACAAAGTATGATTTATCCCTCCCTAAGACAAGATACTTGTATCTACGTTGGCCATTCTTTTTTATGAAGCAAAGTAATACCAACTCTTTTAATTTGTCTTTTAGTTTGGAATGTGGAATACTTGTGTAAAGAGTAGAAAAGTCAAATGTTTTAATACTGTTACAAGATGAAAGAGAGTTAGATTGTATGTACTCTAAAAGATCTTTGGAATTTTTAAGTATCCACATCTGATTCACGCCACCTCTAGAATAGGCAGTTTCACAATAACTTTGAAGCCCGTCTTTGATTGCTGATAAAATGGATGTTAATAATTTAGAAAGGGGTTTCGTGGAGCACTTGGAAGACCCAGCAATATACCGTTGTTTGTAAGGACACTTATGTAGTTTAGGTATCCAATACAGTGATGGAAGATCCAGTTCTTCATCTTTGGTTGAAATACCAAAGGAACAAAGAACAGACCTATGATTATCCAGGATTTCCTCTTTGGTAAGTGTCGTGAGGGTATATGTTGGGTTTCCAAAGACTCATCAGCGAAGAATGGGTTACTTATATACAAACAAAAGAATAAACCACTAGTATTTGAAAAGAAAAATGGCCACTGAAACATTCATTTGTAAGTATTTGTGGGGCAATGGAACTGTAATTTATTCTTTTGATAGACGTCCCGTCCCGTCAATTATTCCTCTCACGCAAAGTCTCAATGATAAATCAGCTGTATTTATTTTATCTTATATATCTTAAGGTGAGATTTATGTAATAACGAATACAAATTTGTCATTCAAATGTTTGTTAAGTTTTTTGGTTACCCTGGTTAACCTGGTTCATGGGTAGCAACGTCCGTGCATATAGGTAATCAACACCCATCGCTAAGGACTTTTAACAACGTGTATTGATTATTCCTAATTCTTTAAATATACAAAGCCAGGGATAATATGGTACATTACATATTACAAATATGTTTTGTAATTAGATAACTGCACAGAGATTTCAGAATTTATCCCAGGTAGATAAGAAGTCTATCTAGAAATCCTATTTTTGAATCTTTCTAAAGTCAATCATAATAAAGGCCTCTATGTGAAATATTCTAAATTTTAATTAAAGTCAAGGAATAACAGAAGTTCACAAAACATAACAAATGTTTCTTTTCCTTAAATTGTACATTTTTGTTTAAAGATATTTACACACCAAATATCCATTAGAGACTAAAAGTGTTATAATAAACTATTGCATACACGAGAAAATAAGTTTAACTGCCAAACATATAACTGTTTCTATGCATACAAATTTAACAGATGGGTAAATCTATAGTGCTGATGCTCAAAATCCATTTAAAAAAATACTTGCATACAAACTCTGCAAATAAAGGAAAATGATTTTTTTTGCAGAGATGTTTATACATTTAAAGAAAAATATTTGTCAAAATGAAAAATGAGGGAGTGTGATATTGTATACTAGTACTCTGTACAAGAATTGAATAACATAAAATATAAATTATAACAAAATGGCTTCAGACAAGATAAAATTCCTTTGTAGGTAAGATATTTATATGATTTTGGTATTTTCTTCCCAGGAAGGATCTTTTTATTCACCGTAGCGATATTCGCTACTTAGCAACAAGTAACAAATAATGAATTGTGTTTGTTAAAGACCAATACATTTTATTAAAAAAAAACATAAACACTGCGGAATTTGAACTAATTGTATCAGAGTGAATAAAATCTAAATTTTGTTTCAGGTAGATTTTGCTTTTTAAGGTCAAAGTCGTTTGATTAAGAAGGATAATTCGTTGATATCATTGAACACCATGTTCATAGTGTTCATATGTGTAAGTATTTGTCTGGGCATCGGTGATGGGTTCCTATTGGAAACTAATACGCAAAAAGCTGACAATCTTACTGGATCGAATAAACAATGTGTGACGCTTAATGAATTTTATGAAGCAAAAAAGGAACAGCAGTACGATCTAAATGTTCTCAGCCACAAAATGGAACGAATGAAATCCGACTCGGAAAAGACATTAACTTTACTGACGTCACAGATACAGCAAAAGTTATTGTCAATGGAAAATTCTTTTAAAGTAAACGGACAAAAGAATGAGACAGATGAACTGCAGCAATTACATCAGATAAACAGAGAACTTCAAAACAGATTTACAAAACTACAACAAAATTTTGACAATTTGCAAACCAAATATAAAGTAATTGAGAACGAGCTTCTACAGTCACGAAATACCACATCAAAATTGAGTGTCGAAGTTCAAACCTTGCAACAACTGAAAACTGTCCGACAATTGCAAGATTTAAATGGACTGAAGCTAGAGATGCAAAGTATTAGCAAACAAACGCATTCATTAGCCGTTAACCAGCAGGCCAGGAACCAGGACTTTCTAGCCTTATATAACCAGACTACTGAAAACCAGATTCAACAAGATTTTTTTATGAACCAAACAATGGCGTCCCTTCAAAATATAAAGGGTAACCAAAATATATCAACGTCGAATTTAAATCGCAAAATAGATCAAATCGTATGGAATATCAGTAGGACAAATGCTCGTGTTAATAACGCCAACGAAAGAGGTAGGACTAAATTTACAAAATCCTGTACTTGAATTTATCTAATAATTAGATTCATAATTAGATAGTTATTGATAATTTCACAGACCTGTGTGTGAACAATACACCTTATCGCTATTTAGTCCATTCCGGGAAAAACAGTCATTTATACAACTTCCTGTTTGGGTCACCGGCCGAAAAATGGAGGTCAACAGTAGTGAGCTGAGCGATAAAAAACTTTAGAAAGTGATTATCAAGAAACGGTAATATAGTATGATCCACTTTTTTCGAAATTGAAATTGAAGTAAAAAAATATTTTGTTTGTAATATTAACGGTAGTTTAAACAAGTCTCATTAAAAAGTATCATGCATGGTAAATTGTTTAAACAGGGTCCCAGATAGCTTCAACTGGATGAAAAAGTTGTGTAATTTTAGAACTTATCAGGAATGGAATAAATAGCGATTAGGTGTATTGAAGCGAAAACAATTGCAAAATCTTTTATGGTCAGTAGTTGGTTTCTGACGGCAACCAACAGACAAAATATAATTTCAAATCCAAAATAAAATAAAATATCATAAACAGTTTTTGTTAGAATAAACAGGAAAACCCATTTTGTCTTTATTTTATTTTTTATTATTTATAAAGAGAAATGCATAAAAAAAGAGCACCCAGTGTTTTCAAAGTACTGTAAGGCATTAAATGTTTAAACAAATTAATCAAAAGATAAACTTAGTTTTTAGTTATAGAATTGTCATGAAAATAACAACATCAAAAAATTTGTCATATTTGTAAATTTGATGCTGAAACGTTTGTTTTCATAAGGAATAATATTTCTTTTTTTCAGTTGCATTGACGTCCTGTGTTAAATCAGATAAAACTTTATCGCCTGGAGAGGCTATATTTTTTGATGACGTGAAAACTAATGTAGGAATTGACAATTTGTTTTTGTCTGCGTTTACATACACTGGAAAGTTTACCTGCACCAAACCTGGACTTTATTTGGTTTCCATTTGGGTGCTTACTCCAGGCCAAGACAAACATGGAATGGTTTATATTTATAGTAATGACAAAAAGTTAGCGCGAACATACATATCTAACAATGCTCAATATGATACCGGTACTGCTACAGCAGTTGTAGAACTACAATTAGGCGACAAAGTGTGGGTAAGATATGATAACGGTAGAGTAGACAGTAGTGGAACTTGCATGACAATTGTTAAACTCATGTAGTATTTTTAAAGGTATAAACAGATGTACAAAAAACTGTATACTTTATGTTTGTATGTTGATTGTTTTATAATAAACATATAATTTTTTCCCCTTGATTTCTTCAAAATGAAATAACATTTATAATTGTTGCTTCAATCAGGCATTTTGTCATTTTTTAGCTGACGCTGTCGAACATTGGGCTTTCTCCTTATACAAGTTTGAATTAAATATAAACCATGCACAACAGGCAAAGACGGCTTGTTTTTTTAATACCTAGAGATATGAAATTAACAGCAAAGAAACATTAACAATTAAAACCAAGGAGAACAGTGCTATCTTTAAAATAGTACAGCTTGTATATTTTAATTTAATGATCATTTAGCAGATTCATAGAATATGTCTGGAAGCACACTTGAATCGGTTTCTGTTCTGTGAATCATTTTATTTCAAACTCTGTCCTTATTTGTTTAGTCTCAACATGTCCAACGAAGTCGTGGAGGCGAAACCAATGCTTACTTATACTGAAGCGTCCACAATAAGTTACAGTTTGGGATTAGTTTCAGGGAAACCACTTATAAAGGTTTTTGATATATGAAATGAGGATGTGATAGTTTACGCAAATGTTGTATCTGTGAGGATTATCTCATCGCATTTAATTAGTCATGGTCTACTGGTTTTGAAATCATTACATACTTTCCATGCTTAAACTTATGATTAAGTCAGTGTAATGAGGTCCAAAAATAGAAAGGCAATGAAAAATTATATGCATCGTAAAAGATTCAATTCAAATTCCATAGTGAAAATTTTTAGCACCATCTCATCAGTCATGATTCATTGACCATGAAATTGTTGCAAGATGTTCTTCTTAAAAGAAGGGCGAAAGATACAAGAGGGACAGTCAATGTTTGTAATTCAGTATTTATGTTTTAGTGGAACCACTTATAGTTAATCGGAGATATATCGTATGCATTTTTGTAAGCATCGACATGTATTTTATCTACAAGGAGTATTCATTGACTTTGAGTATTGGCATATTTAAACGTGCTGTCATCTCAATTGAATATAACATATATTCGTAAAAAATCTGTTATTTAAATGTTTTTGTTTGCACTGGAGACCGTACTTTGACCTTTAGAGGTTTACTTTTACAAACTTTGATGTGGTTGGAGAGTTGTCTCATTGGCATTTATTTCACATGTTCTTATATCGATGAATGATTTTGTCGTATAAATTGAAAGTTGATTTCGTAAGGTTTTTTGATCCTATATTTTAGTTTGTCCCTTATGTGCTAAACACATTTTTGTCGGCGATAACATTTTATTAAATGATAGTCTATAGCGGCAGTAGTTTACCGATGGGAATCGCATGGAAACCAAAAACTAGCGAGAGTTTCGGCATGATATAACAAAGTCACACTATCATACTGCTTACTGTGATGTCTGACAAATTCATAACCTTTGTGTACATCTACTTGTTATAAAGAAGGATACGGTTTAGATAAACAAAACCGCCTTATGCAAATGCACGGACAATTCTGGTATGACACATGCAGGGTTTTACCTTTTCTCAAAAATAAATTAGAATCTTACACATATTGACCATGCTTCAAAATACGTTGTCGTCTTTTTTCAGGCAAAATGTAAACATACTAAAACTGTATGCTACAATATCAAAATCATCGCTCATCATAACACTGTTTTACATTCATAGGATCTACAACTCATAGCACCCTACAATTTGTTGTCAACATGTATGTGTATATATTAGACCGTGTGATGCTTTTGAAATGTCATCAACTTCCAGTTAAAATATTGGGTTGTCATTAGTTATAGTTCACAGTTTCATACAGGCACATACATACAGCAGAATGTAGAAGTGTTTAGCGTTTGGAATATACATATACTCTCGTTTCTCGTTTTTTTAATACAGTTTAGACTGTTGGTTTTCCCGTTTGAATGGTTTTACACTAGTTATTTTGGGGCCTTTCATAGCTTGTTGTTCGGTGAGAGACAAGGCTTCGTGTTGAAGGCTCTACATTGACTTATAATGGTTTACTTTTTTTAAATTGTTATTTGGATGGAGAATTGTCTCATTGGCACTCAAACCACATCTTCCTATATCTATATATGAGTATTTGTAACACCTGCGTGACAACACTTGCCGGTATTTTTCCTATCAGCTGACTAGGTTTCGATATAGAAGTATGAAAACACACCAGAATTTACAAATTTATCTATATTCTAAGCAGTTTCGAACTTCTTTTATGCCACAGTATTTTGTCATGTACCGTCATATTTCCGATGTAGTAGATTATCAGATTTCTATTTTAAAGTAATAATTTTTTTTGAACAAATGCATGCAAACTAATTCTTGCAAGCACGTGTTCTTTTTAATTCATTACACATCATTAACGTATAATTTATTTATTCTTATCCAAAAATAATAATTAAGTCAATGGTTGATGATTGCAAGCTAATTAAGTGCCAGTCTTTGTAAGAATCAGGCAATTTAGGTAAAAATTTAAACATGATTAGAAAAAACCCTCCGAGCTAATCATGCTATTTGATACTAGCCATCATCCTGAGTTAAAAAGTGATAGTCTTTCGTTTGTCTGTGTCTGGTAATATCAAATAACTTGGTTAGAAAATTGGTTAGAATGATAGCAAATTACAGAGTTATCTCCCCTTATTCGTTAATTTCGAGTGCATTTCAACCAAATTGAATCTTCTATTACCAGAACAGAAAATTGAAATGAATGTTATTGTTGTGCATAATTACATATTATGAACTGAATTCAATGTCAAATTGGATGGGTTGTTTTGGTCATGTTTTCACCACTGCCTGATTCTTAGGCAGACTGGCACTTAACGTCTGAGTTTGTTTCCGAAGTTTACCTTATCGTGACAATGATAAATAACGAAAACAAAGAACGTGGAAAACGTGACAGATAAGTAATTTGAAAGAACTCTGAAATTTGTTTCTTTATTTTCAATGAGTCTCCATTTGTAAATTAAAATATTAATTTACAGTTGTATCTTGATTTGTTGTATCAATTCTTTTAATATTTTTTTCCTTCAAGAACACATATGTTTACATTTTCATTACGGTTTTTCCCTCACACTTTATTAAAATTATCACGAGATGTGTCATAATTAACTTCACTGCGTAGGGGAAACTATCGCCGAATTAGTATCTGGGAAGTCAATAATTCACTATCAGTACATTCATCGAGATTTGATTTAAAAGAAATAGCGTTGACTTCTTAGAGTAAAATCTAGCCGTTCTATTTATTAAAACATGTTCCACTTTAAAAAAAACAAAACCAAACAGTTATATATGGTGTGGATGAAAAGTCATCTAAGGTGTTACAATTTGGTACACCAGACGCACGTTTTGTTAACATAAGTATACCAAGTGCCACTCGAGTGAAAACAGCTGGAAAGCCAATCAAATGAAGTGTTAGTTTATATAACTGATAGCATACCTTTGTATTTAAAATACAAACCTGATTATATGGTATTTTCTTCCCGAGAAGGAATTTTTATTGATTTTTTGGACAATTTGTCTAAGCAACAAGTAACACATAATGAATGTTGTTTGCCAAAGACAAAATCATTTTTATTTCACCAAGAAGATATATGAATTACAATGTATGTTTTATCGGGGTGAAGAGAATATAAAATTTGTTACAGAATATGTTTCAAGACTTAAGTGTTTTTTTTTAATTTAATGTGCATGCTGTTGTGTGATTGTTTTTATTCTGAAGAAGAATATTACACAATTATTGTATTATATGATTTTAACCATAGTAACTTGCCGTTCAATTCAAATTAGAAATAAGACAGTTGTTTACCATAAAAGACCATGCTCAGGGTTCTGCTATCTGTCTATCTCTGTCTTGGTGTAAGTGATGAATTCCTTTTGGAAACCAATACACAAAGTGCCGTCAATCTTACTGGGAATAAACAATATATGACGATTGCCGAGTTTTACGAAGCGAAAAATGAACAGCTGTATGAACATAATGTTCTTCGGCACCAGATGGAAAAAATGAAAGCAGACTCAGATAAAACACTAGCTCTACTAACGTCACAAATACAACAAAAACTTCTTTCGATAGAAAATACACAACACGTGAGCGAAAGAACGAATGACACAAATGAAATGAGGCAATTAAAATAGATAATGAGCGAATTGAAAGTCAACAACACAAATGAACTGAAACAGTTGAAGCAGATAATAAATAAACTGGAGGATAACAATTCACGACTACAACAAAATTTAACAAAAATGCTGCTGAAATGTACAGTCATGGAAAACGAAATTCAGGGATTGCAAAATACGACAGCGAAGCTAGGAAAAGAAGTTGAAAATTTACAGCAACTAAAAAATGTTCAACAACTTCGAGATTTAAAAGGACTGACACAAGAATTACGAAGTATTAGTTCACGAACGCATGCATTAGACGTTAACCAGCAGGCAAGGAATCAGGACTTTCTAGCCTTATATAACCAGACTATTATAAACCAGAACGAACTTAAATATATAGGACAACAACAGGAAGCTGATAAAAATAAAACCATGACATTATTACATAATATGAAGACTGATCAAAACAGATCGAGAGCGATCCTTCATGAGAAAATAGATACAATTGACAAAAATATGAATAAAACCTATGAAGAATTGATAGAAAAAGGTAAGCACCTTATCATTTGAAACAAAATGTATATTATTCCTTATTCCTAATTTCATCTTCTTTTGAACATAACGCCCCTATTACTATACACCTGCTTTTGACGTCCAACGTAGAAATAATTATCTTCTGAATTTTCCCCTTGACACTCGAGATGTGAAATAATGAGACCTTATTTTAAAATATCAAAGGGTATTTTTAAATAAAGAAACTTCAATGTGCAATGGTCGTTGCGAACTTTCGAATAGTCTCTTGAACTTTTAATCATTTCTGCATACTACTGCAGATCCATAACGGGACTTGTGTTTATATACTAAATATCAATTTATTCAACAGTTCTTTATCTAACTATAGAAGGATACAATTAAAAGTCGCATTTTGTAAAAATAAAGAGTGAAAATCAGCTTACAAAATTCCTTATACATATATGAAAACAGTTTTTATTAAAGCAAGTTATTCTTTAGTTTTCTAGGTTGTGTGATGTGTACTTTTGTTTGTCTGTTTGTCTTTTTCATTTTTTGCCATGACGTTGTCAGTTTATTTTCAATTTATGAGTTTGACTGTCACTCTGGTATCTTTCGTCCCTCTTTTATTAACTGGCAACCATAGTTAAGTTATTTTTTCCTCATTTAACGACATTTATATAATAGCAATTGCAAGGATCGCCAAAATAAAATTAGCGTTGAGTGTAACCGTCCTTAAAACTGCATTTTTTTTCTAAAGAGGGGAAATATACCTGTACCAAAATGAAATTCACATTTTATATCATTTAAACCAAATGATTTATAAAGTTGTATGCTACTTTCTTTACAGTTGGATTTACCTCATGTGCCATCTCTACTCGGGAATACCTCCTCATGCTATTCTGATCTGAGTTTTTATTCATACATACATGGATACTGGCATGGCTGGTGCTGTTTCAAGTTGTCATCTTTTTTCGGTTTCTTGAGAAGTATTTGTTTAACCTGTTCTGTCACTATAAAGTGTTACAATTCTTATTTAAACGCAACACATAAATAGTGACCAAAAAGGTACTGCTTTCACATGAGAGAAGCTACAAAAAAAATTAATTGTACACATTTTCAATATTTTTGGAGGACTTATTATCATATGAAATTAAGAAGATATGTAGTTAGAGTCTTCTGCTGAATAGAAATATGTGGATTCACCTGATAACTGTTTTCAAATTAGTCCATACTGAAGTTTAAAGGATCCAAAATTAAAATATGTTTGATTTCAACTGACATAAAAAATTTGGTGTTTTTTATATGCTTAATATACATCTGTGGTCCTATGCATGGCAAAACATTTTATTGCCTTTAGTTAGGTCTTTCCACTTTTCCGTGGAAAGACCTATTGGTTTTCTTCTGATTATTAGGTCTTTCAACCTTTCAGTTGAAAGACCTATAGGGTTTGTTCTGATTATTATTATTAGGTCTTTCCACTTTTCTGTGGAAAGACCTATTGTTTTTCTTCTGATTATTTTTTTTTTTCTTCCGCCTAATTTTGTTCTTGCGATAAACATTTGTTTCGCAATATGTCGCTTAGATATTTTGTATATGATATCGAACAGTTTATGCGCTTTTGAAATTTACCCTGCGTAAACGAATACTTTTCTTTGTAGGAGTTATCTCCCCAAACACTGTTTTCCTTGTTAGCGCAACTCCTTCGCAACCGTAAAAGATTATGACAAATTTATTTTACAAAATTGCTCGTTATATCCTTCGCATGATTTGTCCTTTTTTAACCGAAGCGATATGACCGCTCCATATGAGAGTTGTTTCCCCTTATGCATCTGATATAAGTGATATGAATTTCTATCTTATAAACCATAAGTGATAGAGACCTATGATCATTTGATTTGAGGTCCTTGGTTCCAAAAAATGAAAATTAGGTCAAGGTCAAAGGTCAAGGTCATATTCTAATATTTGAATTTGGCTTATTTTCACTTATATCCAAAGACTGTATAAGATATCAACAAATTATTTTTACTAAATTGTTAGTTGCGACATGTCGTAAGATGTAAATTTTGATTGCAAGCGTACATTGAATGTAAAAGGGAGTTTTCTCCCCTCTTGTATTTAAAAATATACGCGTTTGGTGATATAACTCATTAACTTAATATAATTAAGACCTATGGTTTTTTTATTTGAGGTCCTTGGTTTATGACCTTGAAATTGGTCTCAAGGTCATAGCTGAATTTGACGTTCTAGATTTTGACCTTTGCTTTTATTCTATATGTATACATGATAAAGCTATAAAACTTTTAGAAAAAGGTATCAAACCATTTAACCTTGAAAAAAACAACCGGAAGTGACCTTTTGTAAACCGGAAGTAGATATTGTTTGTACTTTATTAATATAAAAGTATATAGAACCAGATATTTTTGGAATCAGTGTCAAGTAAATATTCAAATATAATCGTAAGTAACATTTTTCAAACCGGAAGTAACAAATTATCTCCCTTATTTAAAAAAAAATGTATGGAAACAATATATTTTTGGAATCAGCTTACTAGGAGCTATCATTTGACGATTGAAATGACATTTTAAACTTAGTTTCACAACTTTTCATATCAAAATACATTGTTTTGATGGAAAGACCTTCAATTGTTCTCTGAACAATTGGTTTTTAATTATTTTTTTTTCTTCCGCCAACTTTTTTTTCCTTCGCTGTTTTTTTGTTTCACAAGATGTCGCTTAGATATTTAGTATATGATATCGAACAGTTAATGCGCTTCTGAAACTGACACCGCGTAACAAAAACCTTTACCTTGTAAGAGTTATCTCCCCAAACACTGTTTTTCTTGTTATCTCTAAGGCTTTGCAACCGTAAAAGAAACCGACAAATTTATATTTCCAAATTGCTCGTTATATCCTCAGAATGTTCTGTTTTATTTGGACCGAAGCTATCCGGAGACTCCATATGAGAGTTTTCCCCCCTTTTATATATGATATAAGTGATTTGCAGTTCTAAATGGTAAACCATACGTGATAGAGACCTAGGGTCTTTTGATTTCAGATCCTTGGTCCAAAAAAATGAAAATTAGGTCAAGGTCAAAGGTCAAGGTCAAATTCTAAATTTTTATTTTGGCTTATTTTCACTTATTTTTCATTAACCTTATAAGATATTGACAAATTATTTTTACTAAATTATTAGTTGCGACATGTCGTAACTTATAAATTTTGGTTGCAAGGGTGCGTAGACAATAAATGGGAGTTTTCGCCCCTCTTATATTTAGAATTATGCGTAAAGTGATATTTCTCATGAACCATACATAATACAGACCTAGGGTCTTTTGATTTGGGATCCTTGGTTGATGACCTTGAAATTGAGGTCAAGGTCATAGGTTAATTGGACGTTCTAAATTTTGACCTTTGCTCGAAATTCATATTTCTGCATCATAAAGCCATAGGAACTGACATTTTCAACTGAATTTCAATATTTTCATATCAAAATAGACCCTTTTTGGTTGAAAGACCTTCAATTGTTCTCTGAACAATTGGTTTTTAATTATTATTATTTTTTTTCGTCCGCCTAATTTCCTTTCCTTCGCAGTGTTTTTGTTTCGCAAGATGTCGTTTAGACATTTGGTATATGATATCGAACAGTTATTACGCTTTTGTGACTCACTTTGTGTAACCAAAATCTTTTCAATGTAAGAGTTATCTCCCCTAACACTGTTTTTCTTGTTATCGATTAATATTGACAACAGTATAAGAAACCGACAAATTTATTTTACCAAATTGCTCGTTATATCCTCAGGATGATTTGATCAATTTTGACCGAAGCTATCCGGACACTCCATATGGGAGTTATTTCTCCTTTTTTGTTTGATATAAGTGAAATGTATTTCTAACTGGAAAACCATAAGTGATAGAGGCCTAGGGTCTTTTGATTTGAGATCCTTGGTTCAAAAAAAAAGAAAATGAGGTCAAGGTCAAAGGTCAAGGTCATGTTAAAAATTTCGATTTTGGCATGTTATCTCTAGTTTTCAGACATCTTATAAGATATCGACAAAATATTTTCACACAATTGTTAGTCCGGACAGGTAGTTACACATAAATTTTAGTCAAAAGGGTACGTAAACATTTGATGTAAGTTTTCCCCCTTTTATATCTAATATCAGTCGTATGGTAATATAACTCGTTAACAATATAAAGTAAAGACCTAGAGTCTTTTGATTTGAGGTCCTTGGTTTATGACCTTGAAATTGATCTCAAGGTCATATGTTAATTTGACGTTCTAGATTTTGACCTTTGTTTTTACCTCATATGTATTCATGTTAAAGCTATAAGACTTTTTGCATTAGGTTTTCAAGCAATATGACGTTCATAAAGCTAACCGGAAGTGACCTTTTGTAATCCGGAAGTAGCTAATTTTTGTAATAAATTATTCTAAAAGTATGTAAAACCATATATTTTTGGAATCAGCGTCAAGAAAACTATAAGACAGTACCAGAAATAACATATTGGAAGTAGAAAATTATCTCCCTTAATTATATCTTTTTGTATAGAATCAGCATACAATAAGTTGTCATTCGACGCTGAAATTAATACTTTAAAACCAAATTTTAATATTTTCATATCAAAATAGATCCTTAGTGGTGGAAAGACCTTCAATTGTTCTCTGAACAATTGGTTTTTAATTTTGTACTTCTTTTTTTTTTTTGGTCATTAAAATAAATTTGTAGTTCTGTTGTGAAGTTGCTAACATGAGAATACCCGAATTGCACCTAAATTGTCACCAACTTTTTTTTTTATGTACCAGACAAAAGTTTATTCTTTGCTTATTTTGTAGACTTTCCTTGTTTACAATATAGTTACACCAATTTAATTTTGAGTCCATGTAGAGTCATTGAAAAATAGGTTTGAAATTACATCCAAACAATCCATCATGATGATACTGTAATGAGGTCATTTCCTAAATTCCATACATCATTACATGTAAGGTTAATTTCAAATCCTTAAAACTGGGATATAAACAGATTTTGTTTTGTTTCTTCAAATATTTTGAACAATTTGACATTATTCCATGCTTTAACTATTACTTTTTGAAGAAAAGGATGCTGGTAACAAATTTAATTTGCTCATTATAAAAAGATGATAATAAGATAACTCCACATGGTGAAAGAAAACTTGCAAGATTTTGAAGTTTTTTTTTACTAAAAAGGTGCAATTTGGTTTCTGAGTACAATTTTGGTACTGTGATGTTATACATAAGAATAAGAATAAGAATAAGAATATTTTATTTCCAATTAAAGGGCCCTATAAAGAGCTTTCATGACATTACATACAAGTACATATGATTAGACATAAATTAGAGACATATAATATAAGAAAACATTGTTTAGTACTATTAAAAATGGTATAAAAAGCCAGGACAGAACCAGACAATAACCATAAGTGTGTATTGCTAAAAATAAATATAGGTTGAAATATAATGTGAACCTGATAGTGATATAGTGATAAAGTACTTGGTAGAGTGAATTTTTTTATCTGACAGGTTTAAACAAGTGCATAAAATATGCAGGTGACTTGTCTGCTGCAGCTAGATGTACCCCACACACTTCCAAATAACATGCCATGTATATACCTATCAAAGTCATTTTATTCTCATTGGTTATCATAACTCCATCTTCCCATAAAATCCAATTTTGGACAATATGGGAACATACCATATATAACGTGACAGTACCCAAATTGCACCTATTTTGACAGTTTTTTCACCTACGTTTTTTATGATCAGGAAAAAAATGTCCATACTGTGTTTATTTTGTAGCCCTATCCTTCTTTGTCATATAGGTACACCAATTTAATTTTTAGTCCATATTGAGTCATTAAAAAATG
The DNA here is from genome assembly GCA_019925275.1 of Mytilus edulis. Taxonomy (NCBI): domain Eukaryota; kingdom Metazoa; phylum Mollusca; class Bivalvia; order Mytilida; family Mytilidae; genus Mytilus; species Mytilus edulis. The sequence continues at coordinate 82,801,696 of CM034354.1, read as the reverse complement.
GGTTTGAATCAACCTCCAAACTATCCATGATTCTGTAATGAGGAGTACCCAAATTGCATCCATGCTTAAATTTACATCATCAAAAGTCTAATAACCGAGCTTTTGTTTAATTTCTTCAAATATTTTGAACAATTGGATATTTGTCCATGCTTACTATTCATATTTTACGAAATGGATACTTATAATATATTGTATTTGCCAATTTTAAAAAGATGACGTTTTGATGACGTCGCATGGTGATGTTTTCGTACATTTTGTTTTTTTCAGTAAACAGTCCATCTGTTGATAAATACTGTGAACGTTTTGTGTATAACTAAATATGTTTACCTACGTTGAAAGACGGGCATAGTATCAAATCATAAAAATACAATTTGTTTAGTCTCTAGGAAATCTTGTAAGATTTTTATTGCTATTTTTTTCTAAATAGGTACAATTTGGGTACTCGGTGCAATTTGGGTACCCTTACGTTACAGTAGTCAGTTCTAAATGTCTTACTCAGAATCAAGTCTCCTTTTATGATTAAACTAAGAGAGACTTGAGAAAACAAAACAGTTTCCATCTCCTGGGACTGTATAAGGTGTGTGACATAATCAATGAAAAGATTTGTTGAGAGTTTGCCAAAGGAAGTACAGTCTACAGAATAAGAAGATTGTGAATTATTTGAATATTCTTTTATGTTTAAAACTTTAGTTAAGTTTTAAATTAGACTGTGCCAGGGCTCCCATATGATCCAGAGGGGGGACGGTCCCCCCTTTTCATGGGAAAAAAATGTTGACTATATAGGAAGGCGTCCCAGAAAAAAATGAAATAGCCGTCCCAGACGTCATAATTATTTGGACTAGGGAATCACTGAAGGCAGTGAATCATGACTAGAGCGCCCGTCAGCAGGCACTCCTTATGAAAAATGCTGGATTCGTCATTGACTACATAAATAACAGTGATCACATTCAACAGTATAATTATCATTTTTCCTTGATGTGGGGAATAATGTGGCAGATGAACAAAAGTATTCATGGTCAACAAGTGCACCGGAGTTTACCCCGCATGCCGCATGGCCATAACAAAAAATCCGAAATGTATTGCCTGCAGAAGTTTTTTCTGTGTTCCCATGCCTGGACGGAACTTTTACGCTAAATATGTAATCGTTTACTATGATTTTGTTACTTTTCAATGAAGTACCTGTGATTATTTAGGTAATTTGTTTTGACCTCACTGATAATGGAATGTTGAAGCAGACGAAACGTGGCGTCAGATGTTGTTCTAACTTCGGTAATTTCCGTGGTACAATAAAATTTAAATAAGGCACACAAGTTACCAAAATTTCTGAATTTTTGTTTTATCAAACAAATAAAAATTAATGTCGTAGTTAACATCGAAATTATTCCGATCTGTTCCGTTTAGTCAAGATCGCGTTAAAACGTTAAATTTGGCCGCCATTAAAAAAAAAAATCGTACGAGATTTAACGAGAGTGACGAAACTTTTCAGATGGGTCGTCTAGAAAGAGTTATCGTTCTTTGTCCCAAAACGATGCTTCTACCATAAGTGCCAGCATAGCTGGCATATACTATGTGTAATCTGCATCGGAATATATTCAATAGCAACATGCTGTAATAGTTCTTTAACAGATTCAGTTAATGCAAAGTGATTATTTCTCCAAAAGATCTGTTTATGTTTAATTGAAATTAAAATGAATGACAGTTTATTTAACTAGTTTTTGAAACTCCATCAACAAAATGTTGCTTACACATATTTGTTGGTATTTGTATTAACGAATTCCCACTGTAGGATGTCTACTTGTTCATTTCTATTTGCCTTTATTATCATCAGATATCATGACCAACTCATTTACATATTAAACAAATTAAAATTCGGCGACCCCTTTTGACGGTCATAGCAATTGCATATAGTTTTACAACAAATTTTCGGGAAATTGCAATTGTATTTCATGGTTATGCATAATTTGCTTACTCAATACAGGACGTCACGGCAATTTACTGAAAAAAACTCATAGTTTACTAATTTGGACAGAAAACTGACATCGTGGGGCATTTATGCAAATTACAACCATACAACATCTTCTTAATTTATATCTAAGTTTTTAAACATTTTTATTATTTGTTTTGTAAACTTATACATTGCAAATTTCTTAACAGTCGAGAATATTTGAGAAGGAAAGCACTATAAATTAATGTTGATTATTTAAAACAGTTGCAATGTCACGGTACATAATTCATGTTTCAAATACATTTGTAGTTTAATGTCTCCTATAAATTCTAATAAATAAATACTTAATCATTATTAACATTTGTTCATGTTTGTTTCATATTTGAAAGTACATAATTCGTTGTTGTTTTTTGTGAATTTAATGAATTATTATAAGAAAGTACCCGTTAAGGATATCATTTCACCACTTTAAATAAATAATGAATCAAAATTTGATAAGCAATTTATATTTTATAATGTAACATAGCTACATCGACGCTACAACTTTCTGCTGTTGAACAATTATCATAACTTTGAAACTGTATTGTAAGACGGTAATGGGGTTGACGAGCGAACATCGGTTATTGTTAGATGACATTAATTCATTTTTTGTTAAATTTGGATTCTGCGACCCATCTGAAAAAATTAAAAAATGAATATAATACCAACATTATATTGATAATAGTAATTGTATTAGTAATGATAATAAGTAAATTACAGTATTGAATTTACATATTCAATCAAAATATGGACAAGTTTTTATTGGATTCGAAGATTTGTCAGCTCCTTGCAATATTTACAAGGTTGAATATTTTCTGTAATGTTAATTCAAAAAAGGGGAAATCAATTAACACTTTCACATTCTACTTTATCAACCAACAAAACCAATAGACAACCACCTGTTTTATAAATGATTTGGTTCTTTCATTTTTCAAGAAACTAGTTGATTTTAACCTGACTGTATAACTATCTGGCTCAGAGCGTTTATTTAACAGGAGACTCCATGCTGAAAAACAAAGATTGAATTTTAGAATAAAGTATTTTATTTTAGAAAAAAAATCAAGTTTAAACCGTGTTGAAATTCTCTATTTACATATAATATTGCTAGTTTATGTATACCTGAAGCATACTATAGTTTCTCGCTGCATTGAAGACCTATTAAAGACCTTCTGCTATGGTCGGATTGTTGTCCCTTTGACACATTCCCCATTTCCATTCCCTATTTTATAGATAGCCAAGGAAGATTAAAATCCTCAATCTATACTAGAACTTATCTGACATGTCTGACTTAAACATTTTGTCCTCTGCCAAACCTGTAATCGAATATGATAACAAAAAATGTATGTCAGGTGTTTCTGAAACATAAGGTGTTTGAAAGATTTATCTATTAGATAAACGATTTAAAAATGCAACGAAAGTAATTTGTAGCAATTTGTATGCTACATTAACGATCTTTAGGACAGGATCATTAATTACCCGATGTGAGTGATGTGAACACGGCGAGATAACGATAAACTATGTAAATACATTATAACATAAATAGTTATTTATCAACATTAAAAGAATATATTTTAATAATACTTTATGTACTACTTCATGATTTGTTTCAGTTAAAAGATTCAAATATAGTGTTGCATCTACTTGAATATAACTAGTAATATCATAACCAATTTTAATGTGAATTTTTACCAAACAGACCATAGTACGTAAGGATACATTTGCTGCAATATATACACAAATTAAATATTCATTTTAATATGCAATACTACAAATTAGACAAAAAGAAAATGAATGACAACAACTATAAATATATATTTATTATTTGACGAAGTGCTGTCGACCAATAAATTTGTAGGATTGGCTCGTGCTTAATTAAATAAAATAACTGTAAAAGCATGTCCGTGGTATAAAGGATTATCATATCCTTTACTTACATTTAAAAATGCTAATAAACGACTTACAGCTGCCTTTGAATATAAAAAAATAAATAAAAATATCACCAGAAAAAATACATATGAGAGAACATTCTAATCAATTAAATATAGTACTACTATTTTACTACTAGATATAGAAGGATATTGTGTGAGTGCCAAGGAGACAACTCTCCATCCAAATGAAAATAAAAAAAGTAAACCATTATAACCTTTATCTTCAAGGTGAGGGTACCCTAATTGTACATATATCGACAGATTTTTCACCTACGTTTATGTTTTATCTAGCCACAAGTTTCCATTCTATGTTTATTTTGCGGATGTATAATTTTTGTTTTACTATATGGTTCCCCAAATTTAATTTTGAGTCCATATTGAATCATCGACAAATGGGTTTGAACAGACCTTCAAACGATCAATGATTCTGAAATGAGTAGTACCTAATTTGCATTCTTGGTTAAATTCATATCCTTCAATTTAAAAATAACAGGTCTTTTGTTTTATTTTTTTAAATATTAAGAACAATTTGACATTAGTCCACGCTTACTTTGTATTTTTGACAAATGTAACACATTGCATTTGCCAATTTTGTAGAGATGGCTTTTTGTGGACGTCGAATGTTCACGTTTCCGTATAATTTACCATCCCAGTGATCACTAGCTTCTTCTGTGAATATATTCTGTGAAAGTTTTGTGAATATCTAAATATATTTACCTTTGTTGAAAGTTATGGATAGTGTCAAATCATAAAACTGCAAATGTTTAAGTCTCTCGGGATACTTGTAAGATTACATCTGCTACTTTTGCTTAATAGTTGCATATTGGGTACTCAGTGCAATTTTGGTATCGCGACGTTAGCTTAGCACGTTTGTCAAAACTCACTGTTAAACATCTGCAGTTGATTAGAGTAACCATTCTAATTATGACGATACAAATAAAACATTTCTATAAATGAACTTCAACTGCCCCGCGGTAAACTGAATCATTAAATTCATAATAAAAAGTCGAATATTTATGGTCATTTTGTATGTGTTAGTTACCTCACATTTATGGTGTCAGGAATGTGTGCACTAACATATTCTTTCAACTCTGATCTTAAAATTTATTGATTTAAGTAATAAATAAACAAACATACAGTTTCTCACTTAAGAATTATAAAATTTACATTTAATTTTAAACACACAAGTAGACAATTACTCATTTCTACAATTTCATCGTGCTGTTGTCATATCTATTGTTAACAATAACAATTTGTCACGTTTCCAAAATCATAAGAGATCTGTACATCATCAATACTAATCAATAGATTAAATGCCTACAAAAGTCAAGTTTCTCTAAATATTTGACGTATCATGAGACCAACCATTGATTAAAACCGTTCAATAAGTCCTTTGACTGGTAGACAATAATGTATTCCATAACCATGCTCACAAAATATCATGACAATAAAGAGCAAATTGATATAAAATATCTCTTGTTTATCATTCCATATTTTTAAAAAATTTAAGTTTAGGCCTGAATTGTTTCAGTTTGCGAAGAAGTCAACCAAAATCTATACTATAGAACATGACATGAACACAATTTATAGATATAAAGAGAGATGATAGTTACTAAAAGGATAATCCGTCTTATAAACCAGGAACGAAAATAATGCTATGGTAAAAATCGAACAACAACCAAACGACAGTATACAATCGATAAGAAGTCCAGTTTTGAAGTTTACATTCGAGAGGAATCGAACGAGTTCAGGTTTCAACAACGGAACATTTGTGTGAATTAAGTATTATATAACGGCCTTACAACTCTTGATGGCGTCTGTTAAATGTTCGAAATGATAACTTTGTCTTCCCAACTTATAACTCTTTGTTTGAAATCTCTCTCATAAACTGTAACCATATATCAACGATATCACGTGAGGAAATGCAATCTCTTGCATCTCGTATCAATTGGTTATTGTATACTTTATGTATAACACCTATACGAGGAGTCGATGTGTAAATAGACCGTTGCAAGGCTTTATTTTGCAGTTTGACAAAAAAACTTCCATCTCGGTAGCGCCAGTATCAACCTGTTGTTGTTATTAAGATCTTCCTTGACATTTAATAGACGCATATCACATCCTCAGTATCATTGAAAGACGGATTTGTACAATTTAAAAGAGTAAAAAATCATAAGGGTGACTGTGATCAAATTCATTTGGATCAATGGTGGAGGAAATGAAGAATTTTTTTTTAATTTTCACATACGGAAGCTATGGTGTGGTTTATACGGTTATCACATCAATGATGTAATCCTGTAATGGTAGTCGCCCTAGAACGCTATCTAATAGAGGAATATATACTCCGTAGTCATATTGCAAATAAACCAGCTAACCCCTAGCTAATAGCATTAGTTAATACAGAAGGTGAAAAAGTATGATAAATTCCATCTAGATAGAATATTCTCCATGTTTTCATCAATAAAATGATTTAAGTATCTTTCGCTTTGGTTGCTTTGTTTACAGCTGTAAGATATTAATAAAAAAATTAATTGACACTTATAAATGAAGTAGAAACATCATCTGCCGACAAATTATAAGTTTTGTTCAAAAATGAAAACACGATATCCAGACATCACTCACTAACAGGATTAATATTGTTTGAAATAATAGTATAAAGAACCTTCTGATTCCACTGATTTTATGTAAAACAAAGGAGTTACAAGCATGTTTGTCCTTCAATTTATTTGTCTAACCATATCCTTAGTGACGATCTCAGCCAGTTCTCTTGGTTCAGTGTCTGAATCGTTGTTAACCTGTTCAAAATTTCATTTTGAAGAAAAGGTTCTCGAAAAGGTTGTTCGCTTGGAACATAAATTGGAAGTTTATACGGAAAAAATGAGGCTATGGGAAGAGTCTATTTCTTCTAGTTTGGATAAAGTGACCGAAGCGATGAAACTAACAGAAACATTTGTTGAATCAATGCGAAATGATCATCTACAGGACCAAATGCGGTTTAACAATTCTTTACTTGAAGCGAAGACACAGACAGAAACATTTGTTGAATCCATGCGAAATGCACATAAACAGGACAAAATGCGGTTTAATGATTCTTTTGATGATGCCAAGAAACAGACTGAAACATTTATTGAATCTATGAAAAATGAACATATACAGGACCAATTGCGGTTTAATGATTCTTTCATTGAAGCCGTTTACCCTTTTAATAAACAGTCTAAAAATGAAACTCGGATTTACGAAAGTAAGATGAATTCAGTGTTTGATTCCCTTTCATCAAAAATACAAGAATTGAGCAAGGATGAAAAAAGAAGGGACTATGCCATGAATTCAACTCTTCAACGACAACAGAATTGGTTCAATGGATCGTTTGAAAAGATTGTGGAACATTTCCAAGTTCGTTTAAATAATTCATTACAAGAAATTGAATTAAAACAGGAGAAAGGTATGGCTCTCTATTAAAATTAACCTTGTGATTGTGCATTTAACAAAGTTTCAATTGCTTTTGATTTCATTAATAAAACTTTTAAAGATAATTGGCACGAACACTCGTCACAATTTACTCATACAAACTTGTACGTTTTTCAAATATTATTTGATGAATACAGCAAGAAATAAAACGTAGAACAACACTTTGATAATTAAGCTATTAGTTTCTTGATTAAGTATTATTTAGTTAAGAAATTGCGATGAGTTTTTTTGTGAAAATATGTGTGTTTCTTTTTTACCAAAAACAATTTTGCCTTTTAAGAATGATAAGAGGATAAGTGATAAAACAGTAATTAACTGTACGTAACATAATTTTAAAAGCAAGATATACCTTTCTTTTTTTTTTAAGTATATGACTTTTGATAGATGCTTGGGCCATTATGTATTAACTTATTAACATTATCATGAATAAATCAAACCAAATTTCAATTTCTTTTTATGTTTCTGCTCACATTGAAATCTGCAAACGGATAATTTACTATGTTTGAATGAGGTTATTTAAAGGAAAAAGCACAACTCCTTTGTTACTGTAAACCAACTTAATTTCGCGTTAAACCAATTCTAGTCAATTTCGCGGCTTTTAAAATCCGCCATTTTTGTTATTTAATAGATGTTTACCACTTGCAACGCTTTATATTCGCGTTATTATTCTACTCGCGAAAGTCGGGAAAATAAATCGCTCGCGGAAAAAAGTTACTTTACAGTAATTGTTGTTATATTGTTTCTACAAATACAAATTGTACTTTTAATGTACATGTATTGCTTTCCTGTAACCGATACTAAATCAACATAGAAATAAATATTTTCAATGGATATGAAACAAATCTGCGATTGCTTTTTAGTGCGCAAAGGCATCTACACAATTGCAGACGAAACCTTTTAATGAAAACATACTTGTTAAAGCTAAGATATATTTTGGAGATAGAAAACCCTTTTAGTTCGATCTTGAAAGTTTGATTCGGGGGTAGGGATATCTATATCAAAACAGGAATCTTTAAAAAGGAATCTAAAAACCAAAACTGTAGTTGAATCCTTATCACATATTCAAGTGCCATTCTAAAGTCAGCAACATTGTTATATATCATATATTAATATATTTTAGTTTTTGATAAAATTTGAAGTTGACGCCAGTTTCTTCTTGTTTCTGTTTGATTCAACCATAGACTAGGGACGATTTAGATTTTAAATATCGTAATTGCATGATAGGTATTTTGTATGAATATTGTCCTGCGCATGTTTTAATATTGCATGAGCTTGACCACAAAAATAAAATAGACTATTTATTATATCAATTAAGGGACCTTGATAGGAAGCATGGCATGTGTACACACAAAACAATACATTGTTGTTTGTTACACCTTTTTTTAATTCATAAACCTTAAAACGAAATATCTAAATTTCTAATAGATAAAGACATGATAGAGCTACATACATTTCTCCATTTTATATAAATCACGTATATCTAATTTCAGACAGGACCACCATGAAATCATTATGATATGCGTCATCATTAAGTGTATTAATTAATGTTTCGTCTATAAACTAAATATTTAGTTATAATATTTCCTGAAACATTTAAGAACAGAAAAAATTTAAATGGTAAATAACCAAACAAATTCTGCCTCATTTGAGGGATTCAAAATTACTATATATTTCTTTGCTTGATATTTTTCACTGATATTAAAACAATTCAAAGTTACTTGTTGGTAAATAGTTATCAAAGGTACCAGGATTATAATTTAGTACACCAGACGCGTAAACTGTTCAAAACATTTTTGTACCACTTCTGACGTCAATAATTTGAAGTTTTATTAAACTGATAAAATATCATAGATAGTAGCACACTTTTCGTTATGTTTTGTTGGAAATATTAATCTGCAGTATGATAAAATAGATATTATTGAAGATCGTGTATTTTATTCTAGATATTTCATGTCTTTTTTTGTAACTAGGTTACTTTCTCATTATATGTATATTTATATAACTTTTATATATCTAGTTCCTGCCATGCCTTAAATCTTTCCTAAATGTACCAGTTTCTCTGTACTCATAGTAAATTTTGAGGGGTAAACACGGCCATATTTTTAAATTCCTGATGATGAACCTTAACCAAGACGCACAGGATATAAATTTTACCTATTCAAATCTATAATCAATGTTTTGACACCGTCCCCAAATTTAAAGTCTAATTTGTCAACCTCAGCGTCGAGAATATACCTTTTCGTAACATGTCTAATATAAATGACAGCAATTATGTTCAATGTTTTTTTTCCAGTTGGATTCACCTCATGTGACAGCTCCGCTCAAGGCTACTCTTTAGGAAGCTTTATCAAATTTCCTGATGTGTTATCCAAAATTGGAATAAGTAACATATCAACGTTTAGATCATCCGGAAAATTTACATGCGAGGTAAAAGGAATGTATCAGATTTCCGTGACAATTCTATCACATACCGGTAATAAAAGGTTTGGTATTTATATGAATAAGCATCTAGTCTCAAAAGCATATATATCCAGTACTTCCAATCATGAATCTGGCACCGCAGTAGCTGTTGCAGTATTACAGAGGAATGATGAGGTATGGGTTCAGCCAGTGGGGGTGGTATATTCGTCAATGACTACGCTTCGTGCATCACTATTGTAAAACTATAGTAAAGATTGCAGTTAAGAGACGCTAAAAACAATTGTATGGTTATGAATATTCAAATGACAATATGAAAAAGCATCTGTGAAGACTGATGATGAATTGTATGCACAAATTATATATTACAATAAAAAATTTCTTTTGTAAAAAGTCAATTGCATATTATTGAAAAACTCTTTACCAAATAATGAAATAACTCACCATTGCATGACTCTGGTTCGGTGTTATGAAATGTGTTATGTAATACTTGAAATCGATGTACAGGGCTACCTCTACTAATTATTTAAATGCAATGCTCTAGTCTTGCTCGAAATAGATACTTTACTAAATTAGACATCACAGCAATACACACAAGAAAACCAATGAGTTGTTTGTAATAAAAGACTTCAGACTTAGAAAATCTTGTTACTGGAATTGTAAAGAAATTGTTCAGTAATTTTGAGTCATCACTGGAAAAAAAAGTTAAATGATAAAATTACTAAAATTGAAAAAGAGATGCAAGAGAAAGCAGAGGCGTTATCTATTGAAAATGAGAACCTGTAAAACGACTTGATGCAATGTCCTCTCATGTAACTATTAAGACAGACCTGGCAGAATCAGCTAAAGTTGCCAAGATAGCCAATTTGAGCATGTTTAACCCCGCCGCATTTTTGCGCCTGTCCAAAGTCAGGAGCCTCTGGTCTTTGTTCGTCTTGTATTATTTTAATTTTAGTTTCTTGTTTACAATTTGGAAAGCAAAGCAGATTGATATAAAATATCTTTTCGTTATCGTCCCATATTTTATGGAAATCTAAGTGTAGGTCTGAATTGTTTCAGTTTGCGAAAAAGTCAACCAAAACCTGGTATACTATAGAACATGACATGAACACAATTTATAGATATAAAAAGAGATGGAAGACACTAGAGGGATAATCGATCTTATAAGTCCTGGTATCTATGATGAGTTTATTTACAACCACTGGTAGGAATCCACTGCTAGTGGAGAGTTATTTCCCCGAGGGTATCACAAGCCCAGTAGCCAGCACTTTTTGTGCTGACATGAATTGTCATTGATATGGTTAAATTTACAAATTTACTGTTTACAAATTTTGGATTTTTAAGAAATACTATGGCTTTTCTACCTCAGGCATACATATATAACCTTAGCTGTATTTGGCAAAACTTTTCGGAAATTTGGTTCTCAATGCTCTACAAATTCGTACTTTATTTTGCATTTTTAACTTTTTTGGATTCGGGCGTCACTGATGAGTCTTTTGTAGACCAAAAGCGCGTCTGGTGTATATACTAAATTTAGTCCTGGTATCTATGATGAGTTTATTTATAAACCAGGAACGAACAGATAATGCTATGGTAAAAATCGAACAACGACCAAACGACAGTATACACTCGATAAGAAGTCCAGTTTTGAAGTTTACATTCGAGAGGATTCGAACGAGTCCAGGTTTCAACAACGGAACATTTGTGTGAATTAAGTATTATATAACGGCCTTACAACTCTTGATGGCGTCTGTTAAATGTACGAAATAATGTCTTCGTCTTCCCCACTTATAACTCTTTGTTTGAAATCTCTCTCTCATAAACTGTAACCATATATCAACGATATCACGTGAGGAAATGCAAGCTCTTGCATCTCGTATCAATTTGTAATTGTATACTCCATGTATAACACCTATACGAGGAGTCGATGTGTAAATAGACCGTTGCAAGGCTTAATTTTGCAGTTTAACAAAAAACTTAACAAATTTGTCACAAAGTAATGCCATTTAGATAAAAGCACATCTTTGTGCACTTCAAGTAACGGTCTGAATTACGTGTGATTATATGTCTTGTTCATCCATCCTGTGCAGTGTCAGTATCAACCTGTTGTTGATGTGCAGATCTTCCTTGACATTTAATAGACGCATATCACATTCTAAGTATCATTGAAAGACGAATTTGTACAATTTAGGAAAGTTACAAAATCACAAGGATGACTGTGATCAAATTTATTTTGATCAATGGTTGAGAAAATGAAGAGTTTTTTTTAAACTTTAACATACGAACGCTATGGGGAGGCTTATACGGTTATAACATCAATTATGTAACCCCCCCCCCCCCCCCATTGGTAGTCGCCCTAGAACGCTATATAATAGAGGAATATATATCCCGTAGTCATACTGCAAATAAACTAGCTAACCCCTAGCTAATGACATTAGTTAATACAGAAGGTGTAGAAGTATAATAAATTCCATCTAGGTAGAAAGTTCTCCATGATTTCATCAATACAATGTTTTAAGTATCTTTCGCTGTGGTAGCGCTTTGTTAACAGCTGTAAGATATAATTTGAAAAATAACTGACACTTATGAATTATGAAGACTAATCTTTTTATTTCAGAAACGAAGAAGACGATATTCAGACATCACTTACTGGGTAAAGATTGATTGGAATAAACGTTTAAATATTTTCAGCTTCAAATACACCTTATATTTGCATTTATAGCAAGACAGGAGTCACAAACATGATTGTCTTTCAATTTATTTGCCTAACAATATCCATTATGGCGATTACGGGAATTCCCTAGGTTCAGAATCCGAGTTTGGATCAGCCTGCTCAAAGTTTCATTTCGAAGAAAAGGTCCTTGAAAAGGTTGTACGCTTGGAGCATAAATTGGAAGTTTATACGGAAAAGTTTAGGCTGTGGGAAGAGTCTATTTCTTCTAGTTTGGATAAAATGACTGAAGCCAAGAAACTAACAGAAACATTTGTTGAATCTATGCGAAACGTACATATACAGGACCAAATGCGATTTAATGATTCTTTCCTTGAAACGAAGAAACAGACAAAAATATTTGTTGAATCTATGCGAAATGCACATAAAGAAGACAAAATGCGGTTTAATGATTCTTTCAATGATGCCAAGAAACAGACTGAAACATTTATTGAATCTATGAGAAATGCACATATACAGGACCAATTGCGGTTTAATGATTCTTTCATTGAAGCCGTTTACCATTTTAAGAAACAGTCTAAAAATGAAACTCGGATTTACGAAAGTAAGATGAATTCAGTGTTTGATTCCCTTTCATTGAAAACACAAGAATTGAGTAAGGATGAAAATAAAAGGGACAGTGCCATGAATTTAACTCTTCAACGACAACAGAATTGGTTCAATGGATCGTTTGACAGGATTGTGGAACATTTCCAGGTTCGCTTTAATAATTCATTGCAAGAAATTGAAATAAAACAGAAGAAAGGTAGGAATCTTTGTTAAAATCAACATTATGATTGTGCATTTAACAATGTTTCAATTGCTTTTGATTACATTTATAAAACTTTTAAAGATAATTGGCACACCATTTGTCACAATTTACTCATACAAACTTGTATGAATTTTACGTTTTTCAAATTCTCTACGATAAATACAGCAGGAAATACAACGTAGAACAACACTTTCATAATTAAGCTATTAAATTTTTGATTGAGTATTAATTAGTTTCGGAATTGCGATGAGTTTTTAGTGAAAATGTGTGTGTCTATTTTTACCAAAAACAAATATGCCTTTTTAGAATGGAAAGATGATAAGTGTATCAATCTGATATTATCTGTACGTAACATAATTTTGATACGCAAGATATACCTATTTGTTTTAGGAAAATAGTTTTTAATTATTTGTTTCGACCTTTGCATAGCGTTTTAAACGTTTGTTATGTTGACGATATAGGTATTTTGGTTATTTAATACAATTCGAACATACAGTACACATTTTATTCTATATTCAAAGTATCATAAGATTAATAAATATTTAACAAAATAAACTAATTATTATTTTGAAATGTGGAAACGGATTATTTTACTATTTTTAGATGAAACTACCGGAAAAAGCACAAGTTCTTTATTATTCGATGTGATATTGTTTCTACAAGTGCAAATTGTACTTTCAATATATGGCCTTCCGGTTACTGATACTAAATTAACATAGAAATAATTGTTTTCAATACATATGAAACTTATCTGCAAAAGTTTTTTAGTACACAACGGCATCTCAAAAACTGCAGACAGCGCGTTTATTTTTATTTCAGTGTCAAACAGTGAAGAAACAGTAAGAGAGAATACATTAAAAAAAAATGAAATCAAGTGGGAACCCTTCTGACATGTCAGTGATGTAACATATTATAATGAAATTAACTTTTTACTTGTTAAAGCGCAGATGTATATAGGAGATCATAAAGCCTTCGAAAGTCGTCCATGAAAGTTTGTTTCGGGGTTCAGGGATATCTATATAAAAAATAAAGCTGTAGTTGAATCATCATCACATATTCAAGTGCCTGTGCCAGGTCAGCACTATTGATATATATATATCATTTATTATTATTTTTTAGTTTTTGATAAAATTTGAAGTAGACGGTAGATCTCATGTTGTTTCTGTTAATTCAATCACATAATTGGGACAATGTAAATTTTATTTATCATAATTGCATCATAGATATATTGCATGAATATTGTCCTGCGTATGCTTTATTATTCCATAAACTTGCAAATAAAAATAAGATAGATTACTTATTATATCAATTAAGGGTTTTTGATGGGTAGCAAGACATGTAAACAAACAAACCATTTTTTCTTTTATTTGTAACACAGGACCACCATGACATCATGACAATATTTGTCGTTATTAAGTGTATATAATAATTAACGTTTCGTCTAATATCTAGACATTTAATAATGTAATGTTCTGAAATATTTTAGGATAGACAAATTTTCTAGTATCACTTTTCGTTCTCTTATGTTGGAAATATCAATCTGCAGTATAATTAAAAAAAAGATATTATTGAAGATCGTGTATTTTCTTCTAAATGTTTTATGTCTATTTTTGTCATTATATCACTTTCTAATTTTATCCATATTTAGCATTAAGATAATATACCTATACCATTAAACCCTCTTTTGTTTTTTAGATACATTAATCTTAAAAAATACTGTTATTTGAAATTTATGTGATTTATTCATTCAATAAGTCTGATATCCGCTTTTTTGTTAACTGAACGTTCGTGGGATTGACAGAAAGGTAAAATCAACATAAAATGAGAAAATTCAAAATTGAGAAACCCTAATCAAATAGCAAAATTAAAAGTTCAAACACATCAAACGAACTATTTCAAGTAAAAAAGGGTAACCAGTTTATTATTTGATACACGAAAATGACTTAAATATGTTTGATGACTCTTAGAGTTGTTAAATTAATGTTATAATGTTTTACTGAAAAAAAACACCTTTCATGTGCCAGCTTTGCAATATATATGACAGCAATTATGTTCAGTGTTTTTTTTTCCCAGTTGGATTCACCTCATGTTCCAGCTCCGATCAAACCTACTCTAAAGGTAGCTTTATCAAATTTTCCGAAGTGTCATTCAAAATTGGAATAAGTAATATCGCACTTTTACATCAACCGGAAAATTTATATGCACAGCAGCAGGATTTTATCAGATTTCCGTGACAATTCTATCAAATACCAGTGATAGAAGGTTCGGTATTTATGTGAATAACCATTTAGTCTCAAAGGCATATATATCCAGTACTTCCAATCATGAATCTGGTACCGCGGTAGCTGTTGCAGTCTTAAAGAGGAATGACGAGGTATGGGTTGAGCCAGTGGATGGTAGTATATTCGTCAGTGACTACGCTTCGTGCATTACCATTGTAAAACTATAGTAAAGTTTGCAGTTAAGAGACGCTATAAACAATTGTATGGCTATGAATATACAATATGGAAACGCATCTGTAAAGACTGATAATGAATTGTATGCACGCATTATATATTACAATAAAAATTTTCTTTTGTAAAAAGTCAATTGCATATTATTGAAAAAATATTTACCAAATAATGAAATAACGCACCATTGCATGACTCTGGTTCGGTGTTATGAAATGTGTTATGTAATACTTGAAATCGATGTTCAGGTTCTACCGCCACTAATTATTTAAATGCAAGGTTTTAATTTTGCGCGAAATAGATACTCTAATAAATTAAACATGACAACAATACAAACAAGAAAACCGATAAGTTGTTTGGAATAAACTCAATAAACGATTAACAATATGAAGAACAGTTATGAATAAACTCAATAAACGAAAAACAATATGAAGAACCAGCTGATTGCACCTGAGTTTGGTCAGGCACTTTCAAAATGTATATGTGTTAAACATGTTGGCGATTGGCCCTAACTTTCCCTTACATCGAGCAGGGCTGTAACAATACACTATTACAATCAGCTGGAAAAAAGCTAACCTGATTAAATCGACATAAAGCATAAAAACAACTAACAAAAAGGCAAAAGACATTCACATCTGATCTAAGAGTACTCGTAGCTATTTAGCTAGTTCACTTATTTATCTGAACAAAAAAAGCAGTATGAGGACACCATAACGTATCACAGAAAAACATGACATAGTCCAATGCTAAAATATAAGCATCATAATAATGCAAGACCATAGATGGTCTTAACTGTATAGTCATACACTTGTTTATAATTTTTTTCTTTATAATGTTTTTTTTTTTTTATTTACGGACTCCTCGTAAAAGATAGGTTCCACCAACCTTTCCGATCAAATATTTGTACATTTATCAGTATGTGGTATAATTTCCAATTATGAGAAAAAAAATCTACCGTTAAGTCGTCAATGAAAAGACTCTATATATATCACAAAACAATTTTAGAATAACAAATAAGACGAACATTAACTAACAACTACTAAACTACAGGCTCCTGACTTAGTAAAGACAAATATGGAATAAAGCACCTCTGTCAGTACTCTTATGGTAGAAGATCCGTCTCGATTGAAAAAGGTCAAAGGTTAACTCTACGTTGGATAAAACCAAATTATTTTACATTTGTATTTGCTGGTTGTTCACTTAGCTTCCAGCGTTAAGGGATAAGAAGTTAGCACAAAATAATCAACAAAAAAACGGTGATAACACTTTTTCTGAGTTTACATTTGTAAAACATAAAAAAAAAGCTGTTAAATGCGATGATCTAGAACAACACATTACACATGTAGCTATATAAAAATAAGGAGATGAGGTTTTATTGCCAATAAAACAACTATCTACAAAAGTTCAAACTTAAGCAAGTATTGGCAACGGCACGTCCTTCAACAACGAGAAAACCAATACCGTATAGTTGGCTATAAAAGGTCCTTAAAGGAAAAATATGAGTCATTTCAACTCGGAAAACTAGCGGCCTAAGTTGTAATGATACAATTAACGATAAACACGTATGACAGACATGAACCGACGAAAAACACTGAATAAAGGCTACTGACTTGGGACATGCACATATAGTATATAAAATATCAGGGAAGAGAGACGCTGGTAAGTTTTCGGGAAAGCAAGATATAGGACTACCGAGATAAACATACCCTATGGGACGAAAAACCCACAGCAGTGTCATCGATTCAGTGGTTGTAAAAATTCGTCATAGATACCAGATACATGATTGTGTACGCCAGATGCGTGTCTTGATTTCATAAATTTTATAGGGCTCACGAATTGAAAGATTTGGTGGTAAGATGGACTGAAGAGTTGTTAGCACACTTGACATTTTAATTTGAACGAACAAAAGTATTGATTGCCTTCAGAATGACACAATAACACACATGAAAAACATATAATATAAAAGGTACTAAACATATATATAGCAAAATAAAATGGCATTAACCTGATGAAAAATTAGAATACGTTTATCTTCTTTTTGTTTGTTGTTTAAAAACCGGAGGACGTTGACGATTATTGTTAAACATTACACATGTTTGTTGATTTGTCTTCATCAGGCTCGCGTAAACTAAAACACATGAAACTGTATGATCAAACAAAACAGAAAGAAACAGTTAACTTATTAAAGTTTCCTTCTCTAGGAACTATTAAACACAACACATTGAAAGCCTAGGATGTACAAAGGAATGCATAATTTTTAGCACAAAGATCAAAACAAAAATATCCAAAATGAGCTGAAGGCAAGTTATTTTACATATAAAAAAAGTTGTAAACGAGACACAACATAGAAAACTAAGCCACACGAAACCATAAACAAACTGGGGGTGATCTAATCACGGTATTACACAGGTTTTTACCATAGATTATTTGATTGGTTGTCAATAACTGCAGTTCATTTTTTCTATCTTCCCAAATTTGAAAAAATATTGTATAATGGGCTAAAAATGATAAACAATCACAATCACTAGATTACATGTTCCTGACTCTGGACAGGTTCCTTCGAAAAGAGACAGGGTTAAACATGTTCTTGATTATAACCTTAAACACACGTACCACTATTAGAAACAAAAAGGAAATAAATCACCAGGCAGGTACTAGCCATAAATATAGTACCAATTAAAAAGTTCTGATAGTTTGTGAAAAGTATTTCAAAAACAGATTTCATCCATAAAAAAAACTTTTTTTGCTAGATCCGTATATGTTTGACTCTGGTCTAAATTAAATAAAAAATTCCAATGTTCATTTCTTTCTTTCTGGCTACCCTAGCTTCCTCTTTTAATACACACTGTACACCCTGACCCAACCATTGTACTAAGGACTTTCAATACCAACAATCAATCAATTAATCAATTAATCAATTAATTAATCAATCAATCAACAATCAATACTCAAATATCCATCAGTACATCCATAGATTTTTGTAAGGACACAATTACCAATACAAAAATAAGGTTTTATATATTATCTGTATCTTAAAATGCAGCACGTATAATGTTGTGCAACATCAAAATATAAGTATAAACAGGACGTTTGTAATTGATTTGTTTAGTTAACTATTGGAAAAACGGGAGCAAACTAAATATATATATTTTTTTCAGTAAATGGGATATTGATTGTATGTTGTTCTGTTATATCACTGTCCAAGGTTAGGGGAGGGTTGGGATCCCGTCAAAATGTTAAACCCCGCCGTATTATGTACGTATGTGACTGTCACGAGTCAGGAGCCTGTAATTCAGTGGTTGTGGTTTGTTTATGTGTTAAATATTTGTTTTTCGTTCGTTTTTTTAAATAAATAAGGCGATTACTTTTCTCGTTTGAATTGTTTTACATTGTCATTTTGCGGCCTTTTATAGCTGACTATGCGGTATGGGCTTTGCTCGTTGTGAAAGGCCGTTCGGTGACCTATAGTTTTTAATGTCTGTGTCATTTTGGTCACTTGTGGACAGTTGTCTCATTGGCAATCATACCACATCTTCTTTTTTTATATGCACATTGCTAGAGAACAAAGAAATAGTGATGCCAACATTAAAAGCTAATAATATAATACAAATAGATAAGAAATACGAAAATCAAAGATATGAAATACGCCGTTAAACAGGATTTAATCTGCTAATCGAGTGCCTGTGTCTTAATTGACGTAAACTGCAGTGCATTGTATAATCATTAAATTAAGCGAAACTACTGTACAGTAATGACCCACTAAAAAGAAGACAGGATAACAAATGCTCAGGTGTACCAAACACATGCAACATTATTTGAAAAAAGTAAAACTCCGAGAACACTCGAAAAGGAACGTCCACTATTAAATGAAAAAATCAAAATCTCAAGGACATCAAACAAATTGATGACAATATCCATTTCCTTATATAGAATATGGAAGTTTAAACCTGGTCTTAAAGCTAGCCAAACCTTTCACTTGTATGATAGTCGCATTGAATTCCCTTATATTGACAGCAATGTGTGAACAATTAAAACAAGCAGACATAATATTATGTAAAAAAGTCAAAAATGTCAACATTATGTAATAATCTTAATCACTTTAAAGCAAACAAATATGTTACAAAGAAGCACACAATGGCATATAGAAATTTCATATTATCAAAAATTATCGCAAAAATACACATATTTACCACAGTACAATAACACAAAACTGATAATCTTGTCATGTATCCTCAATCGATAAACAAATTTCGAACCGAAAAACTCGTGTACCGGGGTAATATCTAACTAATGCGCCGTTCTTCATTGTTTATTATTGTGTGTCTTCTGTTTTCGATAAAGTCAGGTGCCTAGGTTTGAGGGTTTGGTGTATTGTATTGTATTGTACTTCACCTTTTTATAACTTTTGTGGGTTTTTTTATGTGTAATTAATGATGTTCTACATTTAAAGGGAGAATCATTACCGTATTAATGAAATTTCATGCCAAAACAAGATTTAAGACTACTGAGATGTAGATTTTTCGGTCGAACGAAACACCCATAGCAGTGTAATCGATCCAATGTTTCTAAAAATCCATCATAGATACCAGGTACCTAATTGTGTATGTCAGACGCGGTCTATTTTCCATAAATATCATAGGGGCATTCGAACCAAAACAGTTGGAAGGCTTCATAAACTACAAACTTGATAGCAAACAAGTCATCTTTATTTCTGTGACATTTTTTATATAGTAAAAAAGCCAACAGTAGTATACCGCTGTCCTATAGTCACAAATCGATTGAGAGAAAACAAATTCGGGTTTCAAACTAAATCCGATGGAAACACATCAAATATAAGAGGAAACAACAAAACAACAAAAACACTGAATTGCAACAAAAACAAATGACAATGCAACACACACACAGAAACGAACTATAAGAAAACAACCTCGTTTTCCTAACTTGACATTTAAAGAAATAATGGTGGGTTTAACCTGGTTTTGTGGCTATGTCATGTAAACGATATTTTGAGTTGATATGCTTTTTTTTTAAATTGTTGTATGAAACATGGAATTTCTACTAAGAATAACATGACATAGTGAAAAACATATTGTTCGAACCATCTTAGCATTTCCTAGCATTTTTTTCAGGAAGTCCGTAGTAGCTCAGGATCTTTGGTTTTTTATTTATTTAAAAAGTAAACAAACCATTCTATTAATAGGGTGCAATAAAAAATAAAAGTCAAACCTTTACTTTTTTTGAGTGATTCCTACATCAAAACGGAAGTGGAATAAAAAAATCTCTGTTCAGCTTTATCGTAATACTTTAGAAATTAATGTTAGAATTAATATCTCAGTCAAAACACGTATATATATTAAACATATGTTATAATTTTTTATGTCAGTAAACATGATTGGATACACATTATCATATAGTACTATTTTAATATGGATTATTCATCATGTTCGAAATAATATAAAGGCGTGCAACTACATCATTAACAAATTATATCAAATGTGATGGGTTAAAATCCCTAATGTCTATAAGTATTACCAGACTGTTCATTATTAATGGCGATTACTATGAATTCTGGTATGTCTGTCGATTGTTCGTTAGTTTAGACGGAGCATATTAGGTTAAAGTTTAAGGATAAGATTTTATATCATAGGACATAAACACGTAAAAATTTGTTGGATTCACCTTAGCATTCCATAGTATCATTTTCATTTAGCAACATAAAATATGATTAAACTTAACTCATCAGACAATTTACAGTAGCTCAAGAACTTTGTGTTTTCATACATTAATAAAAGTAAACACATCTTTCTATTAAGAGGGTGCAATTGAAAAAAAATTTAAACCTTAACCTATGGAGAGATTGAAAGGGGGAAAAGGATAACAAAATGTCACTGTTCATCTTTATACATTATATTTTGTACAAATTTTATGTTAAAATTAAGCTGTCAGTCATAACAAATATATATTTAAACATTTGTTATGATCTATTATGTCGGAAAACGGTAAAAATAATGATAGTTCAGATAGTACTATTCTAATATGAATTATTCATCATGTTCGAAATAATATAAAACGTGCAATTACAACATCAAAATCTTCATATAAAAAGAAAATGTGATAGGTCAAATTCTTTCAAATGTCCCCAATGTCAATAAGTATAATCAAACTGCTAATTGTAATGGGGAATGCTGTGTATTCTGGTCAGTGTTGATCGTAAATTCGAGACGGGGCGTAGCCGTTTTAATAGATTTATTGTATATATTAGGACGTACAGTACCATCTACACCATATAAACTTTGCACTCAATGTTTACGTAATGGTAATGAGAACAACGGAGGACGTTGATAGTTTTTTAACATAACGCAATGTGTTGATTTCTCTTCATATTGATTTCGTAAATAGTTATGAAAAGTACCAGGAATATCATTTATTATCATATTCAATAAATAAAAAAAAATCGGGAAATTTTCATTGTACTAATAAACTCTTTGTTTACATTGCATATGACGTCATAACTTAAATAACGTCACGACTAAAATCCCTAACAACAGAGCCAAAATCGAAAACGTTACGGTATTTCCGTTTTGAAATTAAGATATGTTTGAATTAAAAAATAAATATAGACTTCGTCCACTTTCACAGGTAATGCCTGCCTCATATTATGGGGACGAAGTCCCCAATAAGACTAGAAAAATCAATAAAAAAAATAAAAAAATCGAGAAAATTTTCCCGAAATTTTCATTGTACTAATGAACTCAAAATCGTTCAATTTTTTCATGTCATGTTTTGAATTCCCACATCTGCTATGAAATCTACAATGTACTTCCTTTTTCTGGTCTCGTTTGTAGGAAACTTTGAGTAAAATATATATTTATCAGTCTAGTACAAAATAGGAAGGAACGCAATACCAATTTCATTTTTAATAATTCCTTGATATGAAAAAACGTTACCTGATGATAGCGTTTCTTTGTTTACATTGCATATGACGTCATAACATAAATAACGTCACAACTAAAATCCCTAACAACAGAACCAAAATCGGAAACGTTACGGTTGTTCCGTTTCTTTTTTTTAAAGCAAATATTTAAGTTACAAAAATATAATTCATACAGACTTCGTCCCCATTTACAGGTAATGCCTGCCTCATATTACACACAACATTGAAAGCCAATGATGTATAAAATGGATAAAGTCAGACGTGTGATGTGTGTCAAATAGACAACTCTCATTCCAAGTCACAATTTATAAGAGTAACGGGAAAACCAACGGTCTAATCTATGACAAAAAAATCGAGAAACGAAAATCACCAATTAACCACATCAACAAACGAGAACTAATTAACATCAGATTCCTGACTTGGTACAGGTGCAAACAAATGCAGCAGGTTTAAACATTTTAATGGTACCAAATCTTCATCTGAACTTAAACAATAAGGCAATATCACAACATAAAAAGACACACTATAAAATATCAATTGGAATGGCTAATTAATGTTAACTCAATCAAAAGAACATACACTGAATGAATAAATTTGATCATGATACAATATCAATACAATGTTAATAAAATAATAAAAATGAGGAATGAATAACTAAAGTAAAAGTATTATACCGCTATGAAGTGCTAAACAATCTCAGAAAAAAACATCAACTTTGAAAAAGAGTAACTCAATTTGCAAAATCAAATTATAAACAAGTAAATGAAAATGGTTTTGCTGTTAAGTATCTTTTTCCTTTGTCTGTATAACCTTCTGTTTATGAATACCAAGAAAGATCTTGTATATCAATAAAGGTATGAAACGTTTTGACCATCATGACTCAAAGTAACTCGCAAAACAGCCAACTTGATCTGAAGTCAAGTTATTGTGACGCTATCTAACCTAACCGAACGTTACAATAAACGATGTTAAAGAAGACTTCTACTAAGTACCAACGTGAAAGTCATGCAATGAAAATGAAAATTTTATGAAAGATCAGAGTTAAAAGAATAAAGGCCCTTCAAAACGGTCACAACATGAGGGTAAATGTTCGGGCTTTGCTTTGATATTCGTGTTTATAGTTTATGACTAGTACAATAATGGGTTCAATTCCTTCGATATGTGTTATCAACAGAACAGAGGGAAAGCAACAATTTGATGACATGAATGTATATTTAACACAATAAAAACGGTACAAAAAAACATACACAATGTATTTTATATGTAATACTCTATTTGAGGAGATTGAGAGTTTAATATTCATTTTAATATTTTCAAAATATTATGAAATTTTGCCTAGTTGGCATTTGTTTTTTTTCCTCTGATTTAATAGATACTGTGTTAAAATAAATATAAAAATAACCTTGAGACAAGAATTACGATATTTCGTATAGTATCTGCTTTTAAAAAAGATAACTTTAACCTTGATTTTCTTACCTTGTTTGTATTTAATCTGACTTAACCCAAAACAACAGATAATTGATATTTATTAAACACAGGTGCAGTCGGACTTTTGTCGTTGTATAGTGTGCTTTAGAATTACATGGAAAAAAAACCATACAGTGATTTTTTCATTACAGAGAATGTTAAGTTTAGTGTTTTTACTTATTACATATTTCTGTTTCAGTGAAGCGTTTTTGTTAGAACCAAGTACCAATAATGCCTCGAATAGCCCGTTGGGGAATAAGCAGTATGTAACGCTTACTGAATTTTACGAAGCAAAAAATGAACAACAATATGATGTTACTTTTCTTCGACACCAGATGGATCGCATGAAAGCCGATTCGGATAAGACATTAACGCTACTGACGTCGCAGATACAACAAAAGTTAGCATCTATTGAAAATTCATATACAACAAATGGAAAAATGAATGATACAAATCAACTTCAACAATTAGAGCGGATAGTTCGTGAACTACTAGACAAAAACACAAAGCTACAACACAACTTTGACAATTTACAAGGAAAGTATACAGCAATTGAGAATGAACTTCTGGTGTCACAAAAGACAACAGCGAAATTGGTTGTAGATGTCCAGGCTTTAGAACAGCTCAAACCTGTTCAGGATTTAAAGGGACTTAAACAAGAGTTGCAAAGTATAAGATCACAAACAAATTCTTTGGCTTTCAACCAGCAGGCGAGAAACCAGGACTTACTAGCGTTATATAACGAGACTATTAATAACCAGAAGAGGGTAAATTATCTAGGTAAACGACAAGAACTTTTCCAAAATCAAACACACCTGGCCTTTAAAGCAATGGAAAACAATTATAATACATGTATGTCGGTTGTCTATGGCAAATTAGATCAAATTGAGAGGAGTACGAATATGACTGATGCTCGTGTTGATAAAGCGACAGAGAAAGGTATGAATGATAATTCTAAACTCTAGTTCGAATCTCACATTTGTTTTTTATTTTACAAATTCAGAAATAGTTGCATGCATTTATTGTTGCCATTTTTAAAGTATGAGCACAAAGCGAGAAGTAAAATCTTAAAACAGATCTAAGTATAGTTCTTATTATTCCGATACTCACTTCGTTGCATTTTTAAATTCAGATAAGAACGCGCAAATATATCTAAATTTACATTACTAGTATTTCAAATCATCTAAATATTGCGATTAAGTTAATGCAGTATAACCGGCTACTGATGTCTTCTTGATATATTCTGCTCATCGGTTTATCTTCTTATTCTCAAATAACGTATTATTTTTACACATATCAAGGGTTTTTGGTCTTAATGAAACAAAATCAATTTGTTTTCAACAATTAAAATATATTTCAACAAACATGTTTTCAAGTGATTTGCTGTGGTATTTCTGAAGGGTATTTTTGGAACATTGATCTATATAAACATAACCAAGTTATTTATCTATAAAAATATAATCATGAAATGAGATAAATAAAAATAATATATTTTGGTAAACATAAACATTTATAATTATCTCTTACAAATTGTCACATTGATTAAACAAATAATGATAAACTGGAGTTGATATCAAACACCATAAGGATGATATGTCAAGGCAATTATACATAGTGCTTTAAGACAATGTTGGTTGCTGTGTCTCTCTTTATCACATTTGTACCTATTACGTCTGTTTGTTTCGTTCACAAATTGTTGTCCAAATTATGAAATTTTACACGACTGTCGTAAAAGTGAGAGGTTTAGCTAGCCATTTTCTACATCAGAAAAGGCGGTACCAAGTTACGCATTTGTTTTCCATTCGTTTGATATGTTTGGGGTTTTGATTTTGCCATTTGATAATAGAGTTTCCATTTTGAATGTTCCTATAGTTCGATATTTGTGATATTTAACTTTCTCATAATGCAATATATTTCATTTCAGTGGCAATGACATCCTGCGTTAGTCATGATAAAGTTTTGTCAGGTGGAGAGACTATCAAATTTGATGAAGTGAAAACCAATGTAGGAATTGACAACCTTTCTTCGTTTCAATCCACTGGAAAGTTTAATTGCACCCATGAAGGACTTTATATAGTTTCTATTTGGGTGCTGGCTCAAGCTGCCTCCCGAGCTAGCAATGTCTATATCTATAAAAATTCCAAGATCGTATCAAAAACCTATATATATGATAATACATATGATACCGGTCCTGCTACAGTAGCAGTCGAGTTAGACGTGAATGACAATGTGTGGGTGCAATTTGATGACGGCAAAGTAGATAGTTATGGTTCTTGCATGACAATTATCAAAATCATGTAGTATTATATTGTAAACAAAAATTGTATATTTGATTGTTTAACAAAATCTGTACACTTAAGAAATGGTTGATGCAAGCCAAATTTTTGTTGAAAATTTTCAAGCTTCTAAATTCTTTTGTGTAAGCATTTGGATAAAACTAGCAATCTTAAAATAAAGTCAAATATTTTCTAATTTAACACGGTGAACTCGACATAGTGTTTTCCCATAGGTAAAGATAAAGGTGGATTTACGCGCGAGATAAATTTTCAATGCCATTGATTTGACTTAAGCATAACCTAGTTTGCGCTAGTTGTAGATACATCTTGAATTTTATCACGCTTGTTTTTACAAACTATAAGCAGTATATCATATTAGAATAACTCTTTTTAAGAGTTTAAGAAAAGGCCATTTTTAATGACATTTGGAAAAATATTTTAAAAATGTATTGTATAGCTCCTTGAATTGAAAAAGGTCTATGTCTTCAGCATATCGAAAAAGATTTTAAAAATGTCTTTTATAATTTATTGATCTTAGAAAGGGCTATGATCCGAGTACAGAGTGCATTGCTTTTGGACCCTTTATGAAAAAAATCCCACCTGCACTTTCTCAATAATATTTTTACAGTTTGTTGTACATGTTGAACTACTTTTGGGTCAGATTATTACAAAATTATAGAAAACTTTATCGACTCTAACTCAAAATATGAACAATTTCATGTTAAGGAGGTCTTGAAATCTTTTGATAACTTCCGAATTGCTAATTTGTAACCTTTTTCAGTTGGATAAATCATTACTTTACTTTAAAATACATAACTCATTTTTTTTTTACAGTGTAATTTCATTCCCCTTATTGCTGTTTGATACATGAAACACGAAAAAAATACATTTGGAAGGATAAAAAAACCGGCAAGTAAAACACTGTTTACACTAGGGACTATATTCGTGGACAAAGAAAACCAAAGGACGATAACCGTGTATTCGGACCTTATTTGTCTTGACCATGTGGAAAATTTATTTTGATTTATATATAATTTTACCATTGCAATACAATTAATCAAATAAAAGAATCCCAATTGCATTAAATAATCCTTTATCTTTATTATCAAATTTAGTGCTTTTTTGTTTGTTTTGGAAATTGTTATTGTATAGAAATATAGTCACCTTGACGCATTGTATTTCTGATGCGCTAATAGAAAGCATGTTTAGAACACATAACATCGCAGGTATATCTAACGGCACGGTAAAATCAAAATGCACGTGTTTGGAAGGTCATTGCTAATAATGACTTGATTTATGAATAACATTATGTAAAAATATTACAAACACAGTTATAATTGTTTGTCAATAAGTCTTGAATATTTATATCTTTGTATCAAAATTAAAATCTTTTACAGTTGTGTAAGGTATTTACTCATTCATTCATGCCAGATTGTTCGGACATTCTGTTACATTGCATAACTATGTTTACTGTTATTATAATAACTAATAAAACACTGCAATAAAAAAAGTATAATAATAAATAAATATATGGTGACTCAACATCCGCTTCAAATAACTCTTTGGAAAATCAAAAAAGTATAAGAACAGTACTTTTCATGCTGTTATTTTCACTTAGTAGCTGCAGAGTTACATGTGTGATACTATGTAAATATACTAATAAGGAGATGTTGTATGATTGCCGATGGGGAAATATATCCATCAAACTGCAAATACCGTGGATGTAAAAAAACATTGCAGATATAAAAATATAGGTAACTGTACGGCTTAACCGATGAAAACACTCATGTATTTCATAAAAAAAAACCTGCATGAAAAGAATAAAAAAATAATTCAGAAAAGATACGGAAAGCAAACAATTTACTGAAAACAAATATGACAAATAAGAAATAATGGCAACAACTGACTTACAGGCTATTGAATTTGAACAGATACAAAACAAATGTGGCGAGGATAAACATGTTTACAAGCACCAAACCCTTGCACTGACCTGGAATAGTGGTTTAGGAGAACAAAGTAGGAACTACCAAACAAACGACATAACATTAGTTTCGTGATTCACAAATAAAACCCGCCGAACTAAGGGATAGAACTTATTGCCACAACAAATAACATCCAAAATATATTATTTACTCGAACTGGTATAAAACATGTTGATGTTGATTTGTTGTATAGTTAAAGATCAAATGCAAATGGGTACAAAGAACATTGAAAAATGCATTTATCATCATTAATAACCTACATAAAAAGTTCTAGACCACCGTTGATAATGTCTTAAACCACACTGTATATCTTATATATAGCACAAACCCTCTTTGTTGCCATAAATTATTCAAATGCACACCCAACAGTGGCAAAATAACCACTTTATTGATGGTGACCGTGTTAAGTTAGAAAAAGAAGAAGTAGAAGTGGCATTGGTTCCGATGTTTGAAAGTATAAATACAATGACATATTTTTTTTTTAAACGCTTATCATAACGGAATACTGATAGATAGTAAATATTCTTTTCGTAGTCAGTTTGATGATTCAATGTTGTTAAAATAAACTTACAACGTTACTGATACATTCTTGTCTTACAAAACATTCATTCGACATTGTTACACGAGCTAGAGACTGACTGAGCATGCATATTCCATTCGATTGAATAGCTGTAAAGGTTACACTACGAACCCTGATATAGGACCAACGTTTTCGAAAAGGAGATACAATGACGATTTGCATTATCAGTTTAAATATGATATGTAATCAATAAGGGCGTAGAAAAATCGCACATGCTTACTGCCAGAATCTTGCTTGTCTATCTATATTTATATATTTATTTTCTTTTGTATCGGAGTGACTTGCACAAAGCAAACCTACAGAATTCAAAATAGTCAACTAATGTGATGGCGTCCAAACAATATAGACGAAATATCGATACTTTAAAACAATTGCATGTTTATTCATTGTTTCATATGTAACGTTTGTAAATTATATTATGGCATTCCGTTTTACAAAGTATTCAAACTTAAAAATATTTCGTATAATTAACATATATGTATAGAGAGAGAAAGAGATAGGGGCTAGGATGAAATTTGAAAAAAAAAATAGGCAGTAGCAGACATTTTGCAAAATAAATAGTGAGGATGACAATTTAAGTAAAAAGTCAAGTCAGGATAAACTGAAAAAAGGCAGGACCGCAAAGAATAAAAAAAGTCTGGACAGAGATAACAACTAAAAGAAAAGACAGGACAAAATTTTCATCATATCCCCCTCCCCAATAAGAAATTGAATGATAGCCCCCTTACAGTTTTCTATTAAAAATCTACAAACAAAGTTTGTATTTGGTGAAAGGTACTAAAAAATTTATACTTGAACTATGACTTAATTTACAAATAACATTATGTAATAAAACTGCAAACACAGCTATTATTATTTGTCAAGAAGTCTTAAAAATTTATAACTTTTTATCAAAATCTAAAAAAATAGTGCATCTTTTTTCAGTTGTTTGAAGTATTGACCTAACGCATTTATTCATGATGGATCATTCGGACATTTTGTTGCATTACATTACTATGTTTACTGTAATTATAATTATCAACATAGACACTGCAATCAAAAAGTATAATAGCGAAGAATTTTATGATTCATATATGGTACTTCAACATCCGCTTCAGATAACACTTTGACAAAGCAAAAAGTATAAGTACAGTACTGTTCTTGCTATTATTCCCACCGAGTAACTTCAAAGTTGGATGTATGATACCATGTACATGTACTAGAAAGGAGATGTGGTATCCTTGTCAATAAGAACATCTATCCACCAAACCTTAAATACAGTGGATATAAGCGAATATAGTCAACTGTATGACTTGAACGATGAGGACACAACTCATATATTCAACAACAAAAAACACCTGCATGAAAAGAATGAAACAGTTCTATTGAGAAAACATACGTCAAGAAAACAATTTACTAAAACCTGATATGACAGACACGTAAAAATGACATCAATTGAATTACAGGCTATTGAATTCGAACAGTCACAAAAACATGTGGCGAGGATAAACATCTGTGCATGCACCCAAACCTTGCACTCACCTGGGGTGTGGTTTGAGAGAAAAATGTAAGAACTACCAAAAACAATTGCGAGATTAGCATATTAAATTTGCCTGTAAGTTGTACTTATGTAAATATTTTTCATTGTTTTATTTGACAGGTATGTTAAGAGTTGTTATAGTTGGCATGACATGAATTACATTCATAGTGTTATTAAGAAGATATGTACAGGATTGATTTAGCAATACCACCGACGTTACAATTATCTTTTTTCATTGAGCAGATGTGTATAGGGTTGGCTTAGCTTGTGTGCCACCAACGTTACAGTTATCGATGTATTTAGCAGATGTGTATAGGGTTGACTTAGCTAGTATGACAACAACGTTACAATTATCTGAAGTACACCATTGTTTTATTTGTATAGAATATACAGGGTTGAATTAACTGATATGCCACAAACGTTACAATTATCTGTAGTACAACATTGTTGCATATATATGGTATGTACAGAGTTGACTTGCTTGTATGTCATCAACGTTACAATTATCTTTAGTACAATATTGTTTTATTTATATGGTATGTACAGGGTTGACTTAGCTGGTATGCCACCAACGTTACAATTATCTGTAGTACAACATTGAATTATTTGTATTGTATGTACAGGGTTGACTAAGCTGGTATGCCACCAACGTAACAGTTATCTGTAGTACAACATTGTTTTGATTTGTATTGTATGTACAGGGTTGACTTAGCTGGTATGCCACCAACGTTACAATTATCTGTAGTACAACATTGTTTTATTTGTATTGTATGTACAGGTTGACTTAGCTGGTATGCAACAAACGTTACAGTTATCTGTAGTTCACCATAGTTTTTTTTGTATTGTATGTACAGGGTTGACTTAGCTGGTATGCCACCAACGTTACAATTATCTGTAGAACAACATTGTTTTATTTGTATTGTATGTAAGGTTTGACTAAGCTGATATGCCACCAACGTTACAGTTATCTGTAGTACAACATTGTTTTATGTATATGGTATGTACAGGGTTGACTTAGCTGGTATGCCACCAACGTTACAATTATCTGTAGTACAACATTATTTTATTTATATGGTATGTACAGGGTTGACTTAGCTGGTATGCCACCAACGTTACAATTATCTGTAGTACAACATTGTTTTATTTGTATTGTATGTACAGTGTTGACTTAGCTGGGATGCCACAAACATAACAATTATCTGTAGTTCACCATGTTTTTTTTGTATTGTATGTACAGGGTTGACTTATATCTGGTATGCCATCAACGTTACAATTATCTGTAGTACAACATTGTTTTATTTATATGGTATGTACAGGATTGGCGTAGCTGGTATGCCACCAACGTTACAATTATCTGTAGTACAACATTGTTTTATTTATATGGTATGTACAGGGTTGACTTAGCTTGTATGCACAATAGTTATCAAAGGTACCAGTATTATAATTTGAAACGCCAGACGCCCGTTTCATCTACATAAGACTCATCAGTGACGCTCAGATCAAAATAGTTAAAAATAAATCCAAACAAGTACTAAGTTAAGAAGCATTGCGGCCCCGAAATTCCAAAAAATGTGCCAAATACGGCTAAGGTAATATATTCCTGGGATAAGAAAATCCTTAGTTTTTCATAAAAAAAATTATGTTTTGTAGTGAAATTTATAAAAATGACTATATAATAATATTCATGTCAGCACCGAAATGCTAACTACTAGTCTGGTGATAACCCCCCTCGTGGACGACACGTCCACCAGCAGTGGCATCGACCCAGTGGTGCAAAAAAACTATCAATCAAAGGTACCAGGATTATAATTTAATACGCCAGACGCGCGTTTCGTCTACAAACTTTATAAGTATCTGTTGTACACCATTTATTTATATGGTATGTATAAAGTTGACTTAGCTGGTATAGCACAAACGTTACAATTATCTTTAGTACAATATTTTTTTATTTATATGGTATGTACAGGGTTGACTAGCCTGGTATGCAACCAACGTTACAATTATCTGTTGTACAACATTGTTTTATATTTATGGTATGTGTAGGGTTGACTTAGCTGGTATGCCACAATTGTTACAAGAATCTGTATTACAACATTCTTTAATTTATATGGTATGTATAGGGTTGACTTAGCTGGTATGCCATCAACGTTTCGATAATCTGTATTACAACATTGTTTTATTTATATGGTATGTACAGGGTTGACTTAGCTGGTATGCAACAATAGTTATTATAGGTACCAGGTTTACAATTTAAAACGCCAGACGCGCGTTTCATCTACATAAGACTCATCAGTGACGCTCAGATCAAAATCGTTAAAAAAGGCCAAACAAGTACAAAGTTGAAGAGCATTGAAGACCCGAAATTCCAAAGAGTTGTGCCAAATGCGGCTAAGGTAATCTATTCCTGAGATAAGAAAATCCTTAGTTTTTCTAAAAATTCAAAGTTTTGAAGCAGGAAATTTATAAAAATGACCTTATAATTGATATTCATCTCAGCACCGAAGTGCTCACTACTAGGCTGGTGATACCCTCGGGGACGAACCGTCCATCAGCAGTGGCATCGACCCAGTGGTGTAAATAGTCATCAAAGGTACCAGGATTATAATTTAATACGCCAGACGCGCGTTTCCCCTACAAACGTTACAAGTATCTGTTGTACAACATTGTTTTATTTGTATGGTATGTTTAGGGTTGACTTAGAGGGTATACCACCAACGTAACAAATATCTGTAGTACACCATTGTTTTTTTTATATGGTATGTATAGGGTTGACTTAGCTGGTATGCCACCAACGTTACAAATATCTGTAGTACACCATTGTTTATATTTATATGGTATGTATAGGTTGTACTTAGCTGGTATGCCACCAACGTTACAAATATCTGTAATACAACATTGTTTTATTTATATGGTATGTATAGGGTTGACTTAGCTGGTATGCCATCAACGTTTCGATAATCTGTATTACAACATTGTTTTATTTATATGGTATGTACAAGGTTGACTTAGCTGGTATGCAACAATAGTTATTATAGGTACCAGGTTTACAATTTAAAACGCCAGACGCGCGTTTCATCTAGATAAGACTCATCAGTGACGCTCAGATCAAAATCGTTAAAAAAGGCCAAACAAGTACAAAGTTGAAGAGCATTGAAGACCCAAAATTCTAAAGAGTTGTGCCAAATGCAGCTAAGGTAATCTATTCCTGAGATAAGAAAATCCTTAGTCTTTCGAAAAATTCAAAGTTTTGAAGCAGGAAATTTATAAAAATGATCTTATAATTGATATTCATGTCAGCACCGAAGTGCTCACTACTAGGCTGGTGATACCCTCGGGGACGAACCGTCCACCAGTAGTGGCATCGACCCAGTGGTGTAAATAGTTATCAAAGGTACCAGGATTATAATTTAATACGCCAGACGCGCGTTTCGCCTACAAACGTTACAAGTATCTGTTGTACAACATTGTTTTATTTGTATGGTATGTTTAGGGTTGACTTAGAGGGTATGCCACCAACGTTACAAATATCTGTAGTACACCATTGTTTTATTTATATGGTATGTATAGGGTTGACTTAGCTGGTATGCCACCAACGTTACAAATATCTGTAATACAACATTGTTTTATTTATATGGTATGTATAGGGTTTACTTAGATGGTGTGCCACCAACGTTACAAATATCTGTAATACAACATTGTTTTATTTATATGGTATGTATAGGGTTGACTTAGATGGTATGCCACCAACGTTACAAATATCTGTTGAACAACAATAAGTACAATAAAACTGTAATGTATAGATAAAATTGATGTCAAATCTTGTATGTTTGTCATAACAAACTGTAACTTCTGTATATTAAATTTGGGTAAGTCACTTTCGTTAAATATGTATTGTCTCCTTTAGCATTTTAAAAAGATAATTATTTATTGTCTTTTGATGTCAAAACTTCGACACGATTATCCTGTCACAAGGATAATGAAATAACAACAAAAGTTTGTGAAAGACATATCCAGTTTGCATTGTTTTATTGTTATGGTTTGTACAGAGTTGATGAAGCTGGTATGCCACCTACGTTACAATTATCTGTCGTACAACAATAAGTACATTGAAATTGTGATGTATAGATAAAATCTATGTCGAATTGTAAACATTTGTCATTGTCAGATGATCCTCTCCACCAGTCTCTTTGACATTCTGATTCTGTTCCACATCTGGGGATAAAAACATATAAAAAGTAAAATCACAAAAATATTGAACTCTGAGGTAAATTCAAATTTCACCATTTTCTACATTTGAAAATGCCTGTACTAACACTACAAAAGTCAAAAAGTCTGAAAAGACCAGTGTTTGTCTGAATTTGCATGAACTTTTACTCGACATTCTTAATATTTCTGCATAATTTAAAAAAATTCTTGACATAGTATTAATTTGTCTAAAAAGGTTCTTGATTTTTTCTTGACAAGTGTCTTGACTGTATTAACATTGTCTTAAAATTTCTCGACACTTCCTGTATCATCTGATAAGAGTCCGGATTAGTCTCAACCAATTCTTGACTGTCTTATATTTGTCTCGATCTGTCTTGACATATTCTTGACATTCTTAATAATGTCTAAATTTGTCTTGACATATTCTTGACATTCTTAATAATGTCTGAATATTTCTTGACACATTCTTGACAGTATTAAATATGTCTTGACACTATCTCAACAGTATAAGTTTCGCCTGAAATGTGTACAGACTTATTCTGCTTATGACATTCTATTGATGTTATATACTCCTTTTAGTATGGCTAAACTAAACTTTGAAGAATCAAGGATTAATTTGGTAAAGTAAGCTACCCTTTTTGTGCACCTAAGTTAGAATACCCTGAATAATCCCACATGTAGTTTAAATTTGATTTATTTTTATTAAACATTAAGTTAATTGTTTTCACTTAAGTATAAGTAAAATAAGAATATAAGAAATATAAGTAAAAGTAACTGAAAAACAGCATTTAGTGTTTTGCCATTCGCAAAACTGCCAGTCAAATATGCTGTACTAAAATACGTGTCTTGGAGGTGGTTTTAAAATGTGACCATGTGTCTCTTTTGGACCCCACAATCCATCTTTTGAGTTTGTATGTCTAAAAAAAGAGGGGGGATGGCTTTCGTGTAGGTCAAAAAATTTGTTCTCATCTTGATTCAAACCGTATTTTTTTAGAACAACTAAAAAACAATTTTTTATTCAAACTTGAGTGTTGAATTTTATAATTTTTTATATAAAAAAAATTGTGATAACTCCTTCCTGAGAAGAAAAATGTTTAGATCTATGTGATGTATGTCTGTTTGAGATCCTTTTAAAAAAACAAATGAAATCATTGATAAAAATAATAAAATTCAACATTCAAATTTCAATAAAAAATAGAAATCATTGATTGGACCCATTAATGCATTAGGAATACATTTTATTTTTATTATCCCTGGAGTAGATAATAATTTTCTTTTAATCTATGTAATGGTCAACTGATAAGTTGTATAGCTGCTAACAGGTAAATCAGTAATTCATATTTAACAGTTGCGTGTGTTCTGGGGTGTGGAATACCTTAATTATATGGGGAACATCCTGTCCATGTGTAATACTTGATATATATTTTAACAGATGACATTACACACATTTTTCTTCTGTTTAATGAATGATTTGTATATCATCATAATTTGCCATTTATATAAACCACATTTTTGTACAATAATTATTTACCATATTAACATTGAATATTATGAATGTAGAGTGAAATATGTCTACAGTATGATTGATTTTAATCATTTACTTAATAAGATTTAGGAATCAAAATTTGTAATATTTTAAAAACCCACTTTTAAATTGTTTTATATCAACACACCCACATTTAAATTATTTTAAACATTAGATTTCGTGGCCATATTTGCATTTGTAAAAATATTAAGATACCCAAATTTTCAACTATTTTGCATGCCAAACTTTCATAATTGTTGTAAGAAGTGTAACGTCAAATAACCGTATATTATGTAAAGAGAAATATAGATTAAAGATATATCATGAAATATTGGTCATGATTTGAAAAACTCAGAACTGTCAAGTAAATTTAAGACACAATTCAAAATGTTCAGAATATGTCAAGCCATACTGAGAAATTATAAGAATGTCGAGAATATGTCGAGAAATTTCAAGACAGTATTCAAATGTCAAGAATTTGTCAAAAAAAATTAAGACCATATTCAGAATGTCAAGAATATGTCGAGTAAATTATATACAAAATTGATATAATTGAGAATTTGTCAAGAAAAATTAAGACACAAGTCATACTTTTGAAGAATGTCGAGTAAAAATTCATGCAAATCAAGACAAAAACTGGTCTTTTCAGACTTTTTGACTTTTGTAGTGTAAGTCAGGAATATGACAGTTCTTTGTGTGTTTTGTCATTTGATTTTGCCATGTGATCATGGACTTTCCGACTTGATTTTCCTCTGAGTTTAGTATTTTTGTGATTGTATTTTTTCACTAATCAAATGACAAAATCGAAAGTTAAAACACATCAAACAAATGGATAACAACTGTCATATTCCCGACTTGGTACAGACATTTTCTTTTGTAGAAAAAAATGGATTGAAACTTGTTTTATAGCTAGCTAAA
Source organism: Mytilus edulis (assembly GCA_019925275.1). Taxonomy (NCBI): domain Eukaryota; kingdom Metazoa; phylum Mollusca; class Bivalvia; order Mytilida; family Mytilidae; genus Mytilus; species Mytilus edulis. Next base: position 82,764,559 of record CM034354.1, on the reverse strand, counting down.
CCTCTCACTTGTATTATAAAATATCAAAACAGTGGATTCATTTTTATTTGTGGGATACACATTTACGTGCATTTCGTGAGTAAAGGTAAACCATTAATATAAATTTTAACGAATTACACGTTTTCTTTATGCTAATCATGTTTAAAGATTTTGTACATGTCTGTCCATAATCAGGGTCCTGTTACTCACTGGGTTTCATATATTCCTGTATGTTCATAAATCAGGCTGTTAGTTTTCTCATTTGAAGTCTTTTCCATTTGTCATTTCAGGGTCTTTTATAGCTTTTTATGCGGTATGTGTTTTTCTCATTGTTGAAGTTATCAAAGGTACTAGGGTTATTATTTAGTACGCCAGACGCGCATTTCGTCTACATAAGACTCATAAGAGACCCTCATATCAAAATATCTGTAAAGCCAAACAAGTACAAAGTTGAAGGGCATTGAGGATCTTGAAAACCATGCGATGACCGATTTTTTCGTTGATTACTTTTACGTCATTTGTTCTCTGGTGGAGGGTGGACTTAGTGCCAATCATACTATATCATCATTTTTTATATTGTATAAAGACATAGGAAGACACAAGAAAGCCATGTAAATTCACTTTGTTCACGATCCACGACATTTGATATTCACGAAAAGTAAAAAAAAAAGGAATTCATATCATAATAACAACTATAAAGATAGAGCCACAGAAAAACAACATCAACAGCAATTATGATTTAATGATCACAACAAAAGCAATGGTAGAATTAATAACTAGAGGCTCTAAAGTCTAAAGCCTGTGTCGCTCACCTTGGTATATGTGAATTAAACAAAGGAAGCAGACAGTTCATGACAAAATTGTGTTAAGGTGATTGTGATGTGTTTGTACATCTTACTTTACTGAACATTCTTGCTGCTTACAATTATCTCTATTTATAATGAACATGTCCGTGTAGTTTCAGTGGAAAATGTTAGTAAAAATTAAAAATTTTTATGAAAATTGTTAAAAATTGATCATAAAGGACAATAACTTCTTAGGGGGTCAATTGACCATTTTGGTCATTTTGCCTTATTTTTGAGTCTTAAATTGCTGTACAATATTGCTGTTTACAGTTTATCTCTATCTATAATAATATTCAAGATAATAACCCAAAACAGCAAAATTTCCTTAAAAATTACCAATTTAGCAACCTAACAACGAGTTGTCCGATTCATCTAAAAATTTTAGGGCAGATAGATCTTCACCAGATAAACAATTTTACTCCTTGTCAGATTTGCTCCAAATGCTTTGGTTTTTGAGTTATAAGCCAAAAACTGCATTTTAACCCTATGTTCTATTTTTAGCCATGGCGGCCATCTTGGTTGATTGGCCGGGTAAAAAAACACAATTTTTTAAACTAGATACCCCAAAGATGATTGTTGCCAAGTTTGGATTTATTTGACCAGGTAGTTTCAGAGGAGAAGATTTTTGTAAAAGATCATGGAGATTTACGAAAAATGGTTTAAAATTGACTATAAAGGGCAATAACTCCTAAAGGGGTCAAATGACCATTTTGGTCATGTTGACTTATTTTTAAATCTTACTTTGCTGAACATTATTGCTGTTTACAGTTTATCTTCAGCTATAATAAAATTCAAGATAATAACCAAAAACAGTAAAATTTCCTTAAAATTACCAATTCAGGGGCAGCAACCCAACAACGGGCTGTCCGTTTCATCTAAAAATTTCAGGGCAGATAGATCTTGACCTGATAAACAATTTATCCCCCATGTCAGATTTGCTCTAAATGCTTAGGTTTTTGAGTTATAAGCCAAAAACTGCATGTTACCCCTGTGTTCTGTTTTTAGCCATGGCGGCCATCTTGGTTCATTGGCCGGGTAAAAAAACACAAATTTTCAACAAGATACCCCAAAGATGATTGTGGCCAAGTTTGGATTAATTTGGCCCAATAGTTTCAGGGGAGAAGATTTTTGTAAAAGATCATTGAGATTTAAGAAAAATGGTTAAAAATTGACTATAAAGGGCAATAACTCCTGAAAGGGTCAACTGACCATTTTGGTCATGTAACTTATTTGTAAATCTTACTTTGCCGAACATTATTGCCGTTTACAGTTTATCTCCATCTATAATAATATTCAAGATAATAACCAAATACAGTAAAATTTCCTTAAAATTACCAATTCAGGGGCAGCAACCCAACAACGGGTTGTCCGATTCATATGAAAATTTCAGGGCAGATAGATCTTGACTTGATAAACAATTTTATCCCTGTCAGATTTGCTCTAAATGTTTTGGTTTTTGAGTTATAAGCCAAAAACTGCATTTTACCCCTATGTTCTATTTTTAGCCATGGCGGCCATCTTGGTTGATTGGCCGGGTCAAAAAACACAAGTTTAAACTAGATACCCCAAAGATGATTGTGGCCAAGTTTGGATTAATTTGGCCCAGTAGTTTCAGAGGAGAAGATTTTTGTAAAAGTTAACGCCGGACGACAGACGACGACGGACGACGAACGCCAAGTGATGGGAAAAGCTCACTTGGCCCTTCGAGCCCGGTGAGCTAATAAATACTAGTTTTTATATTAAATTTCCTTTCAATATTCGGTAAAAATAAAAACTATATTAATACCACATTTGTTTCTTGTCAAATACAACAAAGAAACATGCTATGTACTAATTACGAAAAAGCGTTTATTTGATATAAGATACTGTGCTTAGAAAGTAAATAGTTGATCGTATGATATCAAAATATATCAAAGTCACACCGAATTTTATCACCATTTTGATATAGACCAACTATTCAGTTTCTAAGCACAGCATCTCCTATCAAATTAACGCTTTTAGTTATTAGTATATGGGATGTTTCTATTTGGTAGTTTTACGTCTGTTTCAATTTTTAGATTATATAACTCGGTGTTTTATGTGATATACCCGTTTGACGTGGTTCGGTACTTATGCATCCCGTCAATGTGTTTGTATTATCTTTCATTTTTTGCTGGTGTGTTTTGTATATACGTCTTTTTGTATTTCTTTGGTTCTTATAACGTGACTCTGTAGTTCAAAAGATCCCGTCAGTATGATATTATTCTATTTTATGTCATTATGATATATTTCTATTATGAATTACAAAATACTTTGAACCAGAAACGTCAATATCATTCAATCATTTGTCAATCGCGTAGTGTAATCAACTATTTGAGGATTCTTATAAATTCTATATAACTTTTGGACTATTTTAAATCTCGGTCTATTTCTGAAATTTATTCTTACATACTTTTGATTTTTTAACCTTGTATGCTTAAATTGCCTATGTGAAATTTTAAAATTGTTTGTATGTTCATTGAACGACAAATAAATGTGACGCACAACATTTTCTGATGTCAGACACGCGAATCAATGAATGTGTTTGTAGATAGATGTTTTTGTGTTCTGTTAAATTGTTCCTTTTTAAATTGTTACACGATGATAACTGCTGTACCCATATTTTGACTATTTTATTTATTGTGTCTGTTTAGTGAACGCATCATTGTAAATATAACGGAATTTGATGAGACTGTCATCAAAGTGAGAGGGTTAGCGCTTTAAAAGCAGGTTTAATCCACCATTGTCTACATTTGAAAATGTCTGTACCAAGTCAGTAATATGACAGTTCTTGACCATTCGTTTTTTATGTGTTTTATTTTTTGATTTTGCCATGCGATTATGGACTTTCCAAATTGATTTTCCTCTGAGTTCAGTATTTTTGTGATTTTACTTTTTATAGTATGACAGTTATATGAACTATCTTAAAACTTGACGTCATATAGCATTAATGACTATTCATATAAGTTGTCGTTGCTCTGTGGTCGGATTGTTTTTTCTTTTACATATTCCCCATTTCCATTCTCAATTTCTAAACAGAAATTCACTCTCGCCGCCACTTAAACGGAACGGACATGTCAATTTGGGCTGAAAACATCCGCTTATCACTAGTACGTTGGAACCAAACAGTTCAGTTAGTGTATGGGTAGTTTAATGATTGCTCGAATCGGGTAGCTTATTTGACACTTAAATCACATTCGGAACAGCTTTCTGTAAAAAAAAAAAAAGTTGATTTCGTGCTGCCAACCTCTCAATATACAAGATACATCTAATTTTGTTCAAAGTGAATTTTAGACAGCTGAATATTATCTTATTTTCATGTCTACATACCTTCTAATAACAGTCCTTGAAGCATCTTGTCGATTTGAAACTTCAGTTAGGCATAGTGGTTTATTTGGGTCTGAGCAGAGTACTGGTTTATAAAGCTGTTCACATAAAACAGGGGGACCAGTAAAAACCATACATGATATTGCTATAAGTATAATGTTAAACTGAAACAGTTACAGACGCGTACTCAGACGCAGCACATGCACCCCACAAAACAGAAGACAATTCATTTGAAGTAAAAATTACATTCATTCTACTTCAAAATATGATCTTTTACCTTCTTATTCTCAGTAACGCGCCCCATCCCTTTTCAACATCAAATTTTGGAACCGCGCACACAGTTAAAACTGTATTTTTTTTTATGTTTTTTATAAATTAATTTTTATGAGTAGCTATAGCTAACGGTTTTCACTTTTGAGACAGGAACGTTATCCTTCCAAAGCACCAATGCTCATTCCTGATTTTTAATTTGACTATTTTTTGCTCAATCGTTAATTTTCTGTTCTGTGTGTGTGGGAATGTTTTCTTTCAATTTGGACAAAAGACAAAAATGTCAATCTAACAGTACTTACAGTAACTGAAATCTAATCAAAGCTAATAAAGATTAGCAAATAAAGCATGGTCGTTCAGTCAAAAGTATTTATCAGAAACACATGACGTGTGCAATACAAAAATAAAAATGCTAGTCCACTATACTCAGTTACTAAAATTTATCAAAAATATGCATCCTGAAATCTTTCATCTCAGTCGAATACACTTAGAAATCTATATAAAATGCCTGTTCTGCATTGCGTTTATATTAATAACCCGAGTATAAAAATTATAATTAAACAAAAGCAGTACATCATTATCCTTACGTTTATTGATTGTGGGTTTTGTTGTTGACGTCATCACATTAGTTGTCGTTGATATCCGTGGGATGGTATTCGTATTATTCATCATAGTTGTTTTACCACTTGTTGCTATAGAGACAATTAAAAAGAATAGTACACTTCTAAAGTTAATTAATTGTGTAGCTTGTTTCCTTAAAATATTCTTGATTTTTCAAAAATGTATTCTTGATTTTATTATGCTTAACACTTTACAATTATTTTTTTTATTTTCTATGTATGCATATGGCTGTAAAAATATTTTAATTGTTTTTTAAGAAGAAAGTTTCCACACTTTATTATTTATACGGTAAAGATTTGCGTTCAGAATACTATAATATATAGCTATATGTAAATAAATTCATCATAGATACCAGAACTAAATTTTGTATATACGCCAGACGCGCGTTTCGTCTACAAAAGACTCATCACTGACGCTCGAATCCAAAAAAGTTAAAAAGGCCAAATAAAGTACGAAGTTGGAGAGCATTGAGGACCAAAATTCCTAAACGTTTTGCCAAATACAGCTAAGGTAATCTGTTTTTTAAATTTGTTATATGTTTGACACTTTTATATCAAAATTCACGTAGGTTTCGTCAATCTGTTTTCTGTTTTCTATTTTTGACCTTGTTGGTAGACCAAATGATGACTAGAGTAAAATACAGTCTGATACGAATGAAAAAACAAATTAAAAGTTGTACGACTTTGATATCCTGCTTTCAGAACAAACGTTTCTTGAATAATTATCATCTACTAACAAAACAAAATATTTGTAGATAAATCCATATTTGGTTGCGAAAGTATTTGATGATTTTTTAATCAACGTTTCAGGGGAGAAAAATCAAATGGTCTTCAAAGAACAAAAACTATAATCGTATCAGTCCACTTTTGCCTTTGAGACATGTAACTTTAGTTTTATTTCAATAACATATTTATTGTCCTCAATGATTCGCTAGTTGGTGATGACCCTTATAAATTCATCATAGTTTGTACTAAATGAATCTGTTCTATATATGACTGACCATGAAATTGCAAAAGACTAAGAATTAAAATCACAAAAATACTGCACTGTGAGGAAAATTCAAAATGGAAAGTCAGTAATGAAACGTAACAATTTGTTAATCCGTTTATCTAACTTTTTACATTTCTTTGGTTAAATTAATTCCATTGTTAAGTTTATGTTTGTCGTAATGGAAACCACCTTGACGATAAAAAGTTAATCCGTTGGACACTAATCCTTTTCTATGGATAATGTGTTTTTTATATACTTTTGTATGTTATTTTCAAGTCAAATTAGGTCTTAGGTCTGGCCTTGTGGTCATAAAACTTTCGAGTCAGTTTTTTTGTACTCATACTCCAAAATCAACCAATAAAAATGCTGGATTTCATGTTTCGAGCATAAATTTTGTGCTCCGAGCACTGAGCAAAGTTTTATGACTTCAACCCTTGTACTGTCCGGACCTTGCTATTAAAGTTTAAAGTACCGGCATTCTGTCTTTGAATTACTATTACACGGAAAATCCCGGTTATATATTGTGTCTGTCATACAAGTGAGAGGTTTATCTAGCTATAAAACCAGGTTCAATCCACCATTTTCTACATTTGAAAATGCCTGTACCAAGTCAGGAATATGACAGTTCTTGTCCATTCGTTTTTGATGCGTTTTGTTATTTGATTTTGCCATGTGATTATGGACTTTCCGAATTGATTTTCCTCTGAGTTCAGTATTTTTGTGATTTTACTTTTTTCCATTACGACTAACATATACTTAACAAATGTATCCTACTATAATGCCATGATCATTAAAATTATACGCATACATCCGATGGAAACATTTAAGCTCATGCAAATTATATATGTTTACCTACGTTTTAATGTTGATGTATATTGCCCAGTAGCTGATGTTGTCATTCTGGTTGATACAGTTTGCGTATCAAACAACTTTTCTGTAAAAATTAAAATTAAATTTGTATCTATATACGTTGTTATTCATGTATGTGTTTTTTTCTCCTCATTTTAATTCATTTAAACATCATCATGTTTCGGAATTAGGTGTGACGTCAATTATCACTGAACTAGTACATATCTTTGTTGAAGGGCCACCTGAAGCCCGACTCCAGGTGCGGTATTTTCTAAGTGTGTTCAAGACCCATTGGTGATCTTGTGCTGTTTTCTGCTCTTCGGTCGGGTTCATGCCTCTCAATGTTAACATCTTGAAATTTACTACCGGCATCGGAAACTTAGCTGTTTAAATCCGAAGCATTCTGTTTTGTTTTACACATAATTGTTTAATTACTTAAACCGCGGACCGTAAAGACGACCCAACTTTAATTGTTGACTGGATATCACAAACGTTGTAGTAAAATATAAACACTAAAAAAGATCATATCTGATGCAAAGCGAACGTTATTTTTGAAGGACGTCAAAATTGTCAGGACATGTATCGCTGATTCCAAAATAGCAATTTGGTATATATGTGTAAAATGAATGTCTTACTGTTACAGTAATTAGTACTGCAGCAACCAGCCGTCAGTTCTCTCTTTCCAACTATAAACTGGTCACAAATCTTAAACATATCAAAGATCAGAAAACATTTCACATTATACCTTCTTTCTTTAAATATGCATGTTCAAATGTAATCAAAGAGTTCTAGGTATACCGTATACGTATTTTGATTTTAGACCTGTGAAAAATGTGTCTGTAGTAAAAATAAATTGGGGGCTATAATCTAAAGTTCACAAGAGCACCAATGATAGGCCACGACCAGGCGACGCTGGTGGTACATCTGCTGTATTTATGGTGTTCGTACGCGTGTTGCTTCTCTGTAAATATTTGGTTTATCGTAGTTTTTATTCATCCTACTTTTACTATGGCGTTGTCGGTATTTCGTCGTTTTTTCTTGGATTTTTGTTTACTTATGAGTTTGCATTACTTATGAAATCTTCTCTTATTTGTCCAGCCACCTTTTACAAGTTTGAATAACTAGAACTTATTTCATCAAAAGTATGTCAATAATCTACTATTATGTCACGGACTCTACAGCGATAATCTCAACTAGAACAAAACTAAATAAATGGGGGTATGGATGGCGGATTGTGTTTTGTTTTTGTATTCTTAATTTATTTATTTCAATTTTTGATGTTCTTCACATTATTCTCTGTTCTTTATATTTTAGTACACCATTGTGCGCTATTCTTTATATACTAGTCAACAAAAGAAACAATACACGACTTTTTTTTTTAAATTCAAAATGAAGTTTTTATTATATACGACCAATATTGAAGATTGTTATACTGAATGACCACGGAACTATAAATCCGTTTACAAAAACACTTTTTTTTGCTTCCATGACGTCATTGGGGGAAATAATTTGTTCTGACAAAATTTACAAAAAATGACAATTTTAAAAACAGTAGTTCCAACTAATGATGGCAACCTCTCATTTAAAGATAGAGACAATGTTTGCCATCAATTTGTTTTAAAAATCAAACAGTTTCTTTGTGTATCTGTAAAGCGAAATTCGGCCCAAGAACAATTCGATAAAATGTATACATTATCCTTTTATTACCATATACAGTATATGTAAAGTTAAATTCAAATACACGGTATCAAACTTAAACTCTACAGTGGTGTTTGATGCAATGTCGTACAAAGTGAGAGGTTTAGCGCTATAAAACCAGGTTTAATCCACCATTTTCTACATTTGAAAAGGCCTGTACCAAGTCAGGAATATTACAGTTGTTGTCCATTCGTTTTGGATGTGTTTTGTCATTTGATTTGGCCATGATTAGGGACTTTCCGATTTGATTTTCCTCTGAGTTCCGTATTTTTGTAATTTTACTTTTTTTTTATATCTAAAGCATTGATTAAAGATGTAAACATATTTTTTTTTGAGATTTCAAAAAAAAAAAACTTTTTTTCAAAACAAAACAATATTTCAACCAATAATTTACATACCGTTATTAGCAAATTGCATATTTGTAAACAAATTTTAATTTTTTGTTACTACTTTGAAAATAGTGTGTCGATTTTAATCCAATTTTCCGCAAAATTTATTTTAATCCTGTGATCTTTTATGCGGAATTTAGTTTCTTACCAACATGTTTTGATTTTCATAATCATATGCACATACATGGAAAAAGAAGAGTTTTTTTAAATAGTGCATCTCATTTTGTTTTATATTAAACACTTTTTGATCAATTTGATTCCAAAGTCGTGTATCGTTTCTTTTTTTTTCTGACTAGTATAATTGTATAGTACCCTATTATACCCTATTTATTCTGAAATTTTTTAGTCTATTTTTAGTGAATTTGGACCATTATTCTTTATTCTGTAACCAAATCTAAAAGTTATAAAATCTATCCAGACAATACCTGATTTGAAAAATTAACTTACGGTTTTTGGTATGCAATCAAGTGTATACGTACTGATGTTACTTCTGTGTCCATGACAAATCTTGAAAAAAAATAGATATTATCAACTTTATTTGATACTTCTGCATTTCATATTTAATTAACTATATCTATATTTTTATGTCAGCCAAATCAGTCTGAAATCGAAATGATTTGTGTGGCAACTGTGAAGATCGCATGATTGTTTTCCCAATATAATAGCTACTATTTCTGTATAACCAAAATAAAAATGCATATTGTAGATAAAGTCTAATGATAATAAATTCTCAAGTGGCGCAAATAAGTTATAGAATGGCAAAATCATTCGTATAGTCATACTCAAGAAATAATTTATGCATGTCATGCATGTGTCATACATTTCCACATGGTCTGAGCCGTTATATTCGAATTTTATAACTAACATTATCAACCTTGTGAAAATTATAACACATGTATGACTTGTATATATTTTCGAAATCAGGAAATGCTTGAACCAAGTCAGGAATATAACATTTACTTTCGTTTCGTTTGATGTGTTTAAGTTTTGCCATTTGATTATAATAAACTACTTCCCGTTTCGATTTTCCTTGGAGTTCGTTGTTTGTTTGTTTGTTTGTTTGTTTGTTTGTTTGTTTGTTTGTTTGTTTGTTATTTTACATTATATTTAGAGACCAAGATGAACATGTATATATTGTTTAGACATGTGCATGGTTATACTTATACAGTTACTGATTTCAGTATCCTGGATGAACTCACCTCGTTAGAGCGACATTCAACAATAGAATTACAAGTGGATAAATCGGAGTCTTGGCATTTGTAACATACTACACCTACAAATATATAGAAGATACAAACATTACCAATTGTTATGTCTAATAATTATGAAGGTCCAACTTCTGATTTAAGATTGTACGTCCTTTCATGAATTCTTTGCTTGGCAATTAATGGAAGAGGGTCTGGATGGGGGGATCTGTTATTCTGTAAACATTTAATTTTCACACCTTTTTTCTCTAATCTTTCAAAAAATAAACCCCTTTTTCTCTAATCTTCAAAAAATTAACCCCTTTTTTCTCTAATCTTCATTTTTTTTGCCCGTTATTCTCTAATCTTCATTTTTTAAAATGGCCATTATTTATAGAATAAAAATGTATAAAAATTAATGTTTGAATGAGATAAGGTTAATGTATAAACAAGCACATTTTTTTGTCAGATTTTAATTTAAAACATTTGATAGAGCTTACCTTTTACAGATGAAAACAGAGAAGCACAAACAAACAAATCGAATATAAACATTCTATTTTGATGTGTGTGATTTGAAATTTAAATTGCTGATAAGCAACTTCGTTCAATTTCTTATCTTATACTTATCATAAGGGGTCGTTTGGTAAGTTTATTTACGTTATCAATGTCAGTTTTATATCTATAGAATTGTAGAAATAAGTGTCAACCAGACCGCAACAAAACATCACAATAATATACAACGACATACCTAGATCGAAATATAGTCTGCAATAGCAGTCTGGTCTTCTCTCTATTTTGCATAATAATCACTTGTTTCCATAGTCAATAGAGGGCTGTTATCTGTATCTTCTATAAAAACCAGTTGTCGCACATCATAGACAAAATATGCCACATATTTTTACACATCTTCGTAGAGAAAAGGGAGACTACTGATTCGCTGAGTAGGAATTGCTACACTAAATTTTTTAAATGACTAAATCAGGGTAAAGGTATTATATCTATACCTTCCTGTAGCTAGGCGAATGTGACATATTTTTTTCAACTCTGCTCCTCGACTTTCAAAACTTACTCTTATTATCTGTACTTCTTGTATTTGGTAACTGCTTTTCCAATAAAGTTATCAAAGATATCAGGATTGAAATTTTATATTTACGTCAGACGCTCGTTTCGTCTATAAAAAGACTCATCAGTGAATCTCGAACCACACCCACATTCAAACTTACATTTATCAAACAGCTATCATACCAAATTCTACTGATATGTTTGATTTACAACACTTATTGCAGATTATTAATATCGATGAAATATTGTCTGTATCTCCTAATTGCACTTATGTCAGTTTCTGATTCGTTTTGTTCAATCTTTAGATGTCTATGTTATGTTTGTATACTATTATTTGTCGTTGTCTGGTTCTTGCTATGGAGTATTTAGTTTACTACTGATCACTACTGGCCATGTGGTATTACTTAGTACCTGTGACCTGAAAATATCCTGTGCTTAAATCCATCAACCAGAAGCATTACTTCAAAATACTGTTAAAACGATGAAATCAGTCAAACCTTATACAAAGTAAGGGACGACATCAAAAGATCAATGTAAGATAAAAAAAACTTAATTAAAATAGTTTGGGGGTGGGGGGTTGAACTAGCTGCAAGATTTGGTTATCCGACTTTGATTTTTACATATATTCATATGGGTCAATCAAATTTTCCCAAATTAAGTTAAGAGGGGGGTAGGGGGTCAGGGGGTCAGTGAAAAAACTATGCGAATTAAATTTTTTATCCTTTATTAAACTTTTGATGTCGTCCCTAATGAATGATCTAATTAGTTATCAATAATTATCAAAGGTACCAGGATTACAATTTAATACGCCAGACGCACGATTCGACTCATTGGGGACGCTCAGATCAAAATAGTTATAAAGCCAAACAAGTTCAAAATTGAAGAGCATTTAGGACCCAAAATTCCAAAAAAAAAGTGCCAAATACGGCTAAGGTAATCTACTCCTGGGATAAGAAAATCCTTATTTTTTCGAATAAATCAAAGTTTTGTTACAGGAAATTTATAAAAATGACCATATAATTGATATTTATGTCAACACCGAAGTTCTGACTACTTGGCTGGTGATACCCTCGGGGACGAAACGTCCACTAGCAGTGGCATCGGCCAAGTGTGAATAGTTATCAAAAGGTACCAGGATTATAAAGTGATACGCCAGACGTGCGTTTCGTCTACACAATACTCATCAGTTACGCTCAGATCAAAATAAGTCTAAACGCGAAAAAGAACACGTAGATACCTTTTTCGGCTCATGTTCAGGCTGTGGTGTCCTTGATACAAATTATAATGTGAAGATTGAATGTGTCTATGATTACACATACATTATCGATTTTTGAAGACCCAAATGTTTCTATGCATCTGCCCTACCTCGGGGGAAAATATGGTGTTTGGTACTGCAGATATAATCCCAAACAGCATCGTTATTGTGTGAACTTATAGGTCAGTTTATGCGACTCTCATACAAGTGAGAGGTTAAGCAAGCTATAAAACAAGGTTTAATCCACCATTTTCTACATAAGAAAAAGCCTGTACCAAGTCAGGAATATGACAATTGTTATCCATTCGTTTGATGTGTCTGCACTTTTGAGTTTGCCATATTTGATTAGGGACTTTTCGTTTTGAATTTTCCTCGGAGTTCAGTACTTTTGTGATTTTACTTTTTCTATGTGTCATTTGAAGAACATGTACTTCCTTCACTGTATAAAATACCAAAATTACATACAGTCGGTGAAAACAACGTTACACGTATTGGTATTCAAAGTATTTAAAGTAACCTCTTTCTTAATTATACTTTTGTAGCTACGGGGCGCCGAATGGGACTCTTGTGGTTTTGTACAAAATTCAATTCTGTCATAACAAAATCATTTTTGTCTTACAAAACTATGTGATACAGACTTGTTTTATGAGAACTTCAATTTTGTGATGACAAAATTCAGTTTTGTCATGACAAAATTCATTTTTGTAGACAAAATTCATTTTTGTAGACAAAATTCATTTATGTAGACAAAATTCATTTTTGTAGACAAAATTCATTTTTGTCATGACAAAAGTAACTTTTGTCCACTGAAATATAATTTTGTATGACAAAATTTTAAATTTGTAGTATGCTACACATTTTGTTAAACTGAACTCATTTTTGTTGAACAAAACTCACTTTTGTCCGTACAAATTTGAATTTCGAGTACAAAATCACAAGAGTCCCATTCGGCGCCCCGTAGTAGCAAGCCAGGCTTGTGAAACTTTATCATTTAAAGCGCAAATCAGATGAGGATACTAAAAAGCTAACATGCAATCTTTGTCTCTTTCCTAATGTAACAGTATACAAACATTTGACTGTTTTATCCTTTAAACAGGCATTCACTATTCAGAAAAATAAAAGACAAATTGCTCGGAATAAAAATGGTCCTGCTTTCTTTCATAAAAAGAGAATGGACACACTAATCTTGTTAAGGGAGGGATAAATCAGATTTTGCAAAACCATCCCTCTGATTCAAATAAAATATTCTTTGAAACTAAAACTATCAGCTGGACTTCATTATTGGTCAAAATGTATTTGTCAGTTACGTTTGGAGAACGTGTTTATCAGTAAACTATTGGCATTTTTAAAATTATACGTCGCCGATTTCTTCATTTATTAAAATATTCAAATGTTGCTTAACATGAATATGAACCTCTTGAGAAGAACGAAAATAAGCTCATTATCTTCTAACTTCATATTGTCGTTATATCAATGATGTTCTTTCGTTAAATAAGTCAAAGTTTAGTGAACGCATCTATTCCATCGAACTCGAGCTTGACATCTGTAAACTGACATGAGCACCTGCAACCCACTGCCCTCCCTCTGTTTTCTTTCTTGGGATCGATGCTGCTCAATCTTTAGTTTGATATGTTGAGTTGTGTGTACTGTTGTTAGTCGGGTTTTTATTTTATAGATTTTTTGCTATATAGTTAACAGGTTTTTTTTTACTTATGACTTACCTTGAAAATCCCTTTCGTGTCTTTCGCCTCTCTTTGAAACGTACAGTTCTTTTAAAATTCTGCGTTTGGGAAGAAATTGGAAACTTCTGTGTCCACACATCCTTTTGAATCAATTCGGTATAAAAGAAAGATGATGATGTAGCGTGGCCTGTAAACCAGAAATAAATCTATAGTTAAGGAATGATCGCGTTTGACTACAGTACAAACGGCATACTCTATAGATAGTTGACACAGCTGTGTCCGTAATTAAATTACCGAGTGGCAGTCTTGACTCTAAAATTATAATTTTATATGCATTAATTATTGCGCAATCATACCGGGAATAAATTTACCCCAAGATGGTGATAAGGAAAAAAAGTTATAATCCATCTGATTGGATGGTATTCATCGTTTCAAAATTAACCAGAAATGAGATCAAATGAGTAAAGGGAATAACAATTTGAAAAAATTTGGCCTAATATTTTATTAAAAAACTCCTCAATACTATGAATTTGCGGATGCGTTCAATATATTAACAAGATAGCAGTGAGCGTTAAGTACCTAAAAATGATGGTCGTTACTAAGTCCTCGGTAGTATAGTGGTTAGTATCCCCGCCTGTCACGCGGGAGACCGGGGTTCGATTCCCCGCCGGGGAGGACATTATTTTTTACTTGGCTTTGGATTTTCATTCTTTTATTGTCAATTTGACCGGTAAAGTAACACCGGATCATACCTGTGTAAGGGTTTGAAACCAATCCAACTGTCATATTGTTTATGTCGTAGCATCTCCAGTTCATTTCACCAGACGACCAGTGAAGTTTTGAACACGTTCCAAATCTTCAAATTTGTCTACTTTTTAGCATTCATGAGCATATTTTTGAAAAAGACGCAAAGATAAACTAAATCTGACTATCACTGCATCATTAATCCTTTATGACAGATTATTTACTCATTATTATAATACATCCCGAATGTGGTGAACGAGTGGAACTAATCACATTAATATAAACATGAGAATGTCAATGAATGAAGGATTGTTGTACCATGTGTAAGGGCAGGACATACACTCGAATCGACACAATTGCCTTATTTCGTTCATATCAGACTCTATTCATTTTCAATGCTGAAAGACTACCGAAAAATTGAGTATTGGCGACATTCAAAAATTAATGGAGGACCCGGGCATCGATCCCGGTACCTCTCGCATGCTAAGCGAGCGCTCTACCATGTGAGCTAGTCCCCCTCTTGGGTAATATGTCATTAAATAACGCCTTTATGCGTACAGATGTCATTCAGTCACTTTATCGGTTCTAACTACAGTTCAAAGTAGTCTCGAGAGCTACCTTTGTAGACAATGAGAAATAGGTAATCAAGGAAAAGGCAATCAAGGATCTAATGAAGATTTATTTATATTTAGCACAATTAATTACGTGATATGCCTACAACTGCTTTGGCGGTCGGTCGTTAAAAACAAAATGAATAAGGTTGAAACGTGGTACCTGCATACAAAGCCGATAATGTGCATTCGCTAAAATTCCTTGAACAATCGGGTAATATTTGAGAGTGAAATGGGACCAAAAATTATCCCGTGAGGCGGAGTCGAACCACCGACCTAGAGATTTCAGATTTTCTTATTCCATACAGTCTCCCGCTCTACCAACTGAGCTATCACGGGGTCTGTATACAAATGGTTAAATTGATGATTTATACGTATTTGGGTGTATTGTGCATTTAGTAATAAAAACACAAAAAAAGCGCCATCAATTGAATCTGAAACGTATATTAGGGGAAGGAGGGGCGATAATTCATTAAGATATTTCAATTAGCAAGAGTAGCAGAGGAAACAAATAGTAGAATGACGGATCGGTTGCGCTTAACATATCGCCTACAGCAATCAATTATACTATGAATTTGCGGATGCGTTCAATATATTAACAAGATAGCAGTGAGCGTTAAGTACCTAAAAATGATGGTCGTTACTAAGTCCTCGGTAGTATAGTGGTTAGTATCCCGCCTGTCACGCGGGAGACCGGGGTTCGATTCCCCGCCGGGGAGGACATTATTTTTTACTTGGCTTTGGATTTTCATTCTTTTATTGTCAATTTGACCGGTAAGTAACACCGGATCATACCTGTGTAAGGGTTTGAACCAATCCAACTGTCATATTGTTTATGTCGTAGCATCTCCAGTTCATTTCACCAGACGACCAGTGAAGTTTTGAACACGTTCCAAATCTTCAAATTTGTCTACTTTTTAGCATTCATGAGCATATTTTTGAAAAAGACGCAAAGATAAACTAAATCTGACTATCACTGCATCATTAATCCTTTATGACAGATTATTTACTCATTATTATAATACATCCCGAATGTGGTGAACGAGTGGAACTAATCACATTAATATAAACATGAGAATGTCAATGAATGAAGGATTGTTGTACCATGTGTAAGGGCAGGACATACACTCGAATCGACACAATTGCCTTATTTCGTTCATATCAGACTCTATTCATTTTCAATGCTGAAAGACTACCGAAAAATTGAGTATTGGCGACATTCAAAAATTAATGGAGGACCCGGGCATCGATCCCGGTACCTCTCGCATGCTAAGCGAGCGCTCTACCATGTGAGCTAGTCCCCCTCTTGGGTAATATGTCATTAAATAACGCCTTTATGCGTACAGATGTCATTCAGTCACTTTATCGGTTCTAAACTACAGTTCAAAGTAGTCTCGAGAGCTACCTTTGTAGACAATGAGAAATAGGTAATCAAGGAAAAGGCAATCAAGGATCTAATGAAGATTTATTTATATTTAGCACAATTAATTACGTGATATGCCTACAACTGCTTTGGCGGTCGGTCGTTAAAACAAAATGAATAAGGTTGAAACGTGGTACCTGCATACAAAGCCGATAATGTGCATTCGCTAAAATTCCTTGAACAATCGGGTAATATTTGAGAGTGAAATGGGACCAAAAATTATCCCGTGAGGCGGAGTCGAACCACCGACCTAGAGATTTCAGATTTTCTTATTCCACTACAGTCTCCCGCTCTACCAACTGAGCTATCACGGGGTCTGTATACAAATGGTTAAATTGATGATTTATACGTATTTGGGTGTATTGTGCATTTAGTAATAAAAACACAAAAAAAGCGCCATCAATTGAATCTGAAACGTATATTAGGGGAAGGAGGGGCGATAATTCATTAAGATATTTCAATTAGCAAGAGTAGCAGAGGAAACAAATAAGTAGAATGACGGATCGGTTGCGCTTAACATATCGCCTACAGCAATCAATATACTATGAATTTGCGGATGCGTTCAATATATTAACAAGATAGCAGTGAGCGTTAAGTACCTAAAAATGATGGTCGTTACTAAGTCCTCGGTAGTATAGTGGTTAGTATCCCCGCCTGTCACGCGGGAGACCGGGGTTCGATTCCCCGCCGGGGAGGACATTATTTTTTACTTGGCTTTGGATTTTCATTCTTTTATTGTCAATTTGACCGGTAATAGTAACACCGGATCATACCTGTGTAAGGGTTTGAAACCAATCCAACTGTCATATTGTTTATGTCGTAGCATCTCCAGTTCATTTCACCAGACGACCAGTGAAGTTTTGAACACGTTCCAAATCTTCAAATTTGTCTACTTTTTAGCATTCATGAGCATATTTTTGAAAAAGACGCAAAGATAAACTAAATCTGACTATCACTGCATCATTAATCCTTTATGACAGATTATTTACTCATTATTATAATACATCCCGAATGTGGTGAACGAGTGGAACTAATCACATTAATATAAACATGAGAATGTCAATGAATGAAGGATTGTTGTACCATGTGTAAGGGCAGGACATACACTCGAATCGACACAATTGCCTTATTTCGTTCATATCAGACTCTATTCATTTTCAATGCTGAAAGACTACCGAAAAATTGAGTATTGGCGACATTCAAAAATTAATGGAGGACCCGGGCATCGATCCCGGTACCTCTCGCATGCTAAGCGAGCGCTCTACCATGTGAGCTAGTCCCCCTCTTGGGTAATATGTCATTAAATAACGCCTTTATGCGTACAGATGTCATTCAGTCACTTTATCGGTTCTAACTACAGTTCAAAGTAGTCTCGAGAGCTACCTTTGTAGACAATGAGAAATAGGTAATCAAGGAAAAGGCAATCAAGGATCTAATGAAGATTTATTTATATTTGCACAATTAATTACGTGATATGCTACAACTGCTTTGGCGGTCGGTCGTTAAAACAAAATGAATAAGGTTGAAACGTGGTACCTGCATACAAAGCCGATAATGTGCATTCGCTAAAATTCCTTGAACAATCGGGTAATATTTGAGAGTGAAATGGGACCAAAAATTATCCCGTGAGGCGGAGTCGAACCACCGACCTAGAGATTTCAGATTTTCTTATTCCACTACAGTCTCCCGCTCTACCAACTGAGCTATCACGGGGTCTGTATACAAATGGTTAAATTGATGATTTATACGTATTTGGGTGTATTGTGCATTTAGTAATAAAAACACAAAAAAAAGCGCCATCAATTGAATCTGAAACGTATATTAGGGGAAGGAGGGGCGATAATTCATTAAGATATTTCAATTAGCAAGAGTAGCAGAGGAAACAAATAAGTAGAATGACGGATCGGTTGCGCTTAACATATCGCCTACAGCAATCAATATACTATGAATTTGCGGATGCGTTCAATATATTAACAAGATAGCAGTGAGCGTTAAGTACCTAAAAATGATGGTCGTTACTAAGTCCTCGGTAGTATAGTGGTTAGTATCCCCGCCTGTCACGCGGGAGACCGGGGTTCGATTCCCGCCGGGGAGGACATTATTTTTTACTTGGCTTTGGATTTTCATTCTTTTATTGTCAATTTGACCGGTAAAGTAACACCGGATCATACCTGTGTAAGGGTTTGAAACCAATCCAACTGTCATATTGTTTATGTCGTAGCATCTCCAGTTCATTTCACCAGACGACCAGTGAAGTTTTGAACACGTTCCAAAACTTCAAATTTGTTACTTTTTAGCATTCATGAGCATATTTTTGAAAAAGACGCAAAGATAAACTAAATCTGACTATCACTGCATCATTAATCCTTTATGACAGATTATTTACTCATTATTATAATACATCCCGAATGTGGTGAACGAGTGGAACTAATCACATTAATATAAACATGAGAATGTCAATGAATGAAGGATTGTTGTAAACCATGTGTAAGGGCAGGACATACACTCGAATCGACACAATTGCCTTATTTCGTTCATATCAGACTCTATTCATTTTCAATGCTGAAAGACTACCGAAAAATTGAGTATTGGCGACATTCAAAAATTAATGGAGGACCCGGGCATCGATCCCGGTACCTCTCGCATGCTAAGCGAGCGCTCTACCATGTGAGCTAGTCCCCTCTTGGGTAATATGTCATTAAATAACGCCTTTATGCGTACAGATGTCATTCAGTCACTTTATCGGTTCTAACTACAGTTCAAAGTAGTCTCGAGAGCTACCTTTGTAGACAATGAGAAATAGGTAATCAAGGAAAGGCAATCAAGGATCTAATGAAGATTTATTTATATTTAGCACAATTAATTACGTGATATGCCTACAACTGCTTTGGCGGTCGGTCGTTAAAACAAAATGAATAAGGTTGAAACGTGGTACCTGCATACAAAGCCGATAATGTGCATTCGCTAAAATTCCTTGAACAATCGGGTAATATTTGAGAGTGAAATGGGACCAAAAATTATCCCGTGAGGCGGAGTCGAACCACCGACCTAGAGATTTCAGATTTTCTTATTCCACTACAGTCTCCCGCTCTACCAACTGAGCTATCACGGGGTCTGTATACAAATGGTTAAATTGATGATTTATACGTATTTGGGTGTATTGTGCATTTAGTAATAAAAACACAAAAAAAAGCGCCATCAATTGAATCTGAAACGTATATTAGGGGAAGGAGGGGCGATAATTCATTAAGATATTTCAATTAGCAAGAGTAGCAGAGGAAACAAATAAGTAGAATGACGGATCGGTTGCGCTTAACATATCGCCTACAGCAATCAATATACTATTATCTTATTTAATAATCCGAATGTGGTGAACGAGGGAACTAATACATTAATTAACATGAGATGTCAATGAATGAGGATTTTGTACCATGTGTAAGGGCAGGACATACACTCGAATCGACCAATGCCTTATTTCGTTCATATCAGACTTATTCATTTTCAATGCTGAAAGACTACGAAATTGAGTTGGCGACATTCAAAATTAATGGGGACCGGGATCGATCCGGTACCTCTCGCTGCTAAGCGAGCGCTCTACCATGTGAGTAGTCCCCCTCTTGGGTAATATGTCATTAAATAAGCTTTATGCGTACAGATGTCATTCAGTCACTTTATCGGTTCTACTACAGTTCAAGTAGTCTCGAGAGTACCTTTGTAGACAATGAGAAATAGGTAATCAAGGAAAAGGATAAGGATTAATGAGATTTTTTATATTTGCACAATTACGTGATATGCCTACAACTGCTTTGGGGTCGGTCGTTAAAAAATGAATAAGGTGAACGTGGTACTGCTAAAGCGTAATGTGCATTCGCTAAAATTCCTTGAACATGGTATATTTGAGAGTGAAATGGGACCAAAAATTATCCTGAGGCGGAGTCGAACCACGACCTGAGATTTGATTTTCTTATTCCATACAGTCTCCCGCTTACATGAGCTATCAGGGGTCTGTAACAAATGGTTAAATTGATGATTTATACGTATTTGGGTGTATTGTCATTTAGTAATAAAAAACAAAAAAAGCGCATCAATTGAATCTGAAACGTTTGGGGAAGGAGGGGCGTAATTCTTAAGTATTTCAATTAGCAGGTAGCAGAGGAAACAAATAAGTAGAATGAGGATCGGTTGCGCTTACTTGCTCAGCATCAATACTTATTAATACTCCGATGTGGTGAACGAGTGACTAATCACATTATATAAAATGGATGTCAATGAATGAAGGATTTTGTACATGTGTAAGGGAGGACATACATCGATCGACACATTCCTTATTTCGTTCATATCAGATCTATCATTTTCAATGCTGAAAGACTACCGAAATTGAGTATTGGCGACATTCAAAAATTATGGAGGACCGGGCATCGTCCGGTACCTCTCGCATGTAAGCGAGCGCTCTCATGTGAGCTAGTCCCTCTTGGGTATATGTCATTAAATACGCCTTTATGCGTACAGATGTCATTCAGTACTTTATCGGTTTAACTACGTTCAAAGTAGTTCGAGAGCTACCTTTGTAGACAATGAGAAATAGGTAATAGAAAAGGCAATCAAGGATCTATGAGATTTATTTATATTTGCACAATACGTGATATGCTACAACTGCTTGGCGGTCGGTCGTTAAAACAAAATGAATAAGGTTGAACGTGGTACTGCATAAAGCGATATGTGCATTCGCTAAATTCTTGAACAATGGTATATTTGAGAGTGATGGGACAAAAATTATCGTGAGCGGAGTCGACACGACCTGAGATTGATTTATTCACTACGTTCGCTCTACAATGGCTATAGGGGTTGTTAATGGTTAAATGTGATTTTGTTGGGTGTATGTCATTAGTAATAAACAAAAAAGCGCCTCAATTGAATCTGAAACGTTATTAGGGGAAGGGGGCGATATTCATTAAGATATTTCAATTGCAAGAGTAGCAGAGAACAAATAAGTAGATGACGGATCGGTTGCGCTTAACATTCGCCTACAGCAATCAATTACTTGAATTTGCGGATGCGTTCAATATATTAACAGTAGCGTGAGCGTTAAGTACTAAAATGAGGTCGTTATAAGTCCTCGGTAGTATAGTGGTTGTATCCGCTGTCACGGGGAGACGGGGTTCGTTCCCGCGGGGGGAATTTTTTTACTTGCTTTGGATTTTCATTCTTATGTCAATTGACGTAAGTAACCGGATCATACTGGTAAGGGTTGAAACCAATCCAACTGTCTTTGTTATGCGTAGCATCTCAGTTCATTTCACCAGACGACCAGTAAGTTTTGAACACGTTCCAATCTTCAAATTTGTCTACTTTTTAGCATTCATGAGCATATTTTTAAAAAGACGCAAAGATAAACTAATCTGCACTATCACTGCATCATTAATCCTTTATGACAGATTATTTATCATTATTTATAATACATCCCGAATTGGTGAACGAGTGAACTAATCACATTAATATAACATGAGAATGTCAATGAATGAAGGATTTTGAACATGTGTAAGGGCAGGAATACCTCGAAATTCGACACAATTGCCTTATTTCGTTCATATCAGACTCTATTCATTTTCAATGCTGAATAGACTACCGAAAAATTGAGTATTGGCGACATTCAAAAATTAATGGAGGACCGGGCATCGATCCCGTGTACTTCGCATGCTAAGCGAGCGCTCTACCATGTGAGCTAGTCCCCCTCTTGGGTAATATGTCATTAAATAACGCCTTTATGCGTACAGATGTCATTCAGTCACTTTATCGGTTCTAACATTACTAGTTCAAAGTAGTTCGAGAGCTACCTTTGTAGACAATGAGAAATAGGTAATGCAAGGAAAAGGCATCAAGGATCTAATGAAGATTTATTTATATTTGCACAATTATTACGTGATATGCTACAACTGCTTTGGCGGTCGGTGTTAAAACAAAATGAATAAGGTTGAAACGTGGTACTGCATAAAAGCCGATAATGTGCATTCGCTAAAATTCCTTGAACAATGGTAATATTTGAGAGTGAAATGGGACCAAAAATTATCCTGAGGCGGAGTCGAACCACCGACCTAGAGATTTAGATTTTTTATTCATACAGTCTCCCGTCTACCAACTGAGCTTCACGGGTCTGTATACAAATGGTTAAATTGATGATTTATACGTATTTGGGTGTATTGTCATTTAGTAATAAAAACACAAAAAAGCGCTTCAATTGAATCTGAAACGTATATTAGGGGAAGGAGGGGCGATAATTCATTAAGATATTTCAATTAGCAAGAGTAGCAGAGGAAACAAATAAGTAGAATGACGGATCGGTTGCGCTTAACATATCGCCTACAGCAATCAATATACTATGAATTTGCGGATGCGTTCAATATATTAACAAGATAGCAGTGAGCGTTAAGTACCTAAAAGTGATGGTCGTTACTAAGTCCTCGGTAGTATAGTGGTTAGTATCCCGCCTGTCACGCGGGAGACCGGGGTTCGATTCCCCGCCGGGGAGGACATTATTTTTTACTTGGCTTTGGATTTTCATTCTTTTATTGTCAATTTGACCGGTAAAGTAACACCGGATCATACCTGTGTAAGGGTTTGAAACCAATCCAACTGTCATATTGTTTATGTCGTAGCATCTCCAGTTCATTTCACCAGACGACCAGTGAAGTTTTGAACACGTTCCAAATCTTCAAATTTGTCTACTTTTTAGCATTCATGAGCATATTTTTGAAAAAGACGCAAAGATAAACTAAATCTGACTATCACTGCATCATTAATCCTTTATGACAGATTATTTACTCATTATTATAATACATCCCGAATGTGGTGAACGAGTGGAACTAATCACATTAATATAAACATGAGAATGTCAATGAATGAAGGATTGTTGTACCATGTGTAAGGGCAGGACATACACTCGAATCGACACAATTGCCTTATTTCGTTCATATCAGACTCTATTCATTTTCAATGCTGAAAGACTACCGAAAAATTGAGTATTGGCGACATTCAAAAATTAATGGAGGACCCGGGCATCGATCCCGGTACCTCTCGCATGCTAAGCGAGCGCTCTACCATGTGAGCTAGTCCCCCTCTTGGGTAATATGTCATTAAATAACGCCTTTATGCGTACAGATGTCATTCAGTCACTTTATCGGTTCTAACTACAGTTCAAAGTAGTCTCGAGAGCTACCTTTGTAGACAATGAGAAATAGGTAATCAAGGAAAAGGCAATCAAGGATCTAATGAAGATTTATTTATATTTAGCACAATTAATTACGTGATATGCCTACAACTGCTTTGGCGGTCGGTCGTTAAAACAAAATGAATAAGGTTGAAACGTGGTACCTGCATACAAAAGCCGATAATGTGCATTCGCTAAAATTCCTTGAACAATCGGGTAATATTTGAGAGTGAAATGGGACCAAAAATTATCCCGTGAGGCGGAGTCGAACCACCGACCTAGAGATTTCAGATTTTCTTATTCCACTACAGTCTCCCGCT
This sequence comes from Mytilus edulis, assembly GCA_019925275.1. Classification (NCBI taxonomy): domain Eukaryota; kingdom Metazoa; phylum Mollusca; class Bivalvia; order Mytilida; family Mytilidae; genus Mytilus; species Mytilus edulis. Next base: position 82,740,088 of record CM034354.1, on the reverse strand, counting down.
CTACCAACTGAGCTATCACGGGGTCTGTATACAAATGGTTAAATTGATGATTTATACGTATTTGGGTGTATTGTGCATTTAGTAATAAAAACACAAAAAAGCGCCATCAATTGAATCTGAAACGTATATTAGGGGAAGGAGGGGCGATACTTTAGTTCTGAGATATTTTGAAACGCAAGATAAACTAAATTGATATCACTGCTCTTATTTTGACAGTTTTATATTTTATATACATCGATGTGGTGAACATGACTAATACATTATTAATGAGATGTCATGAAGAGGATTGTTGTACATGTGTAGGAGATACTCGATCGACAATTGCCTTATTGTTATATCAGATTTTCTTTCATGCTGAAGACTACGAAAAATTGAGTATGGCGATTAAATTAATGGAGCCGGCATGATCCGGTACCTCTGCATGCTAAGCGAGCGCTTACGTGAGCTATCCCTTTGGGTAATAGTATTAAAAGCCTTTAGCGTAAGATGTCTCAGTCATTTATCGGTCTACTACGTTCAAAGTATCTCGAGAGCTCTTTGTGCAATGGAAATAGGAATAAGGAAGGCATAAGGATCTATGAGATTTATTTATATTGCAATACGTGATATGCTACAGTTTGGCGTCGTCGTTAACAATGAATAAGGTTGAACGTGCTACAGCGATATGTGCATTCGCTAATCTGAACACGTATATTGAGGTGAAATGGGACAAATTATCGTGAGCGAGCGAACCACGACTAGGATTTGATTTTCTATTCACTACAGTTCGCTCTACATGGTATCAGGGTCTGTACAATGGAATGATGATTAGTATTTGGTGTATTGATTAGTATAAACAAAAAGCGCTCAATTGATTGAAGTTATTAGGGGAGGGGCGAATCATTATTTTCAATTAGCAGAGTGAGAGAAACAATAGTAGATGACGATCGGTGCGTTAATATCGCTACAGCAATCAATATACTATGAATTTGCGGATGCGTTCAATTAACAGATGCGTGAGCGTTAGTACTAAGTGTCGTTAAGTCTCGGTGTTAGTGGTTAGTATCCGCTGTCAGCGGAGACGGGTTCGATTCCCGCCGGGGGAATTATTTTTTACTGGCTTGGATTTTCTTCTTTTATGTCAATTGACGGTAGTAACGGATATCTGTGTAGGTGAACCAATCAACTGTCATATTGTTAGTCGTGTCTCCAGTTCTTTCCGAACAGTGAGTTTTGAAACGTTCAAATCTTCATTGTCTTTTTTAGCATTATGAGCATATTTTGAAAAAGACGCAAAGATAATAAATTGACTTCACTGCTCATTAATCCTTTTGACAGATTATTTACTCATTATTATATACATCCCGAATGTGGTGACGAGTGGAACTAATACATTATATAAACATGAGAATGTCAATGAATGAGGATTGTTGTACCATGTGTAAGGGCAGGACACACTCGAATCGCACAATTGCCTTATTTCGTTCTATAGATTATTCATTTTCAATGCTGAAAGACTACCGAAAATGGTATTGGCGACATTCAAATTAATGGAGGACCGGGCATCGATCCCGGTCTCTCGCATGCTAAGGAGCGCTCTACCATGTGAGCTAGTCCCCTCTTGGTATATGTCATTAAATAACGCTTTATGCGTCGATGTCATTCAGTCACTTTATCGTTCTAACTACAGTTCAAAGTAGTCTCGGAGTACCTTTGTAGACAATGAGAAATAGGTAATCAAGGAAAGGCAATAAGGATCTAATGAAGATTTATTTATATTTGACAATTATTACGTGATATGCTACAATGCTTTGGCGGTCGGTCGTTAAAACAAAATGAATAGGTTGAACGTGTACTGCTACAAAGCATATGTGCATTGCTAATTCCTTGAAAATGGGTAATATTGAGAGTGAATGGACCAAATTATCCTGAGGCGGAGTCGAACCACCGACCTAGAGATTTCAGATTTTCTTATTCCACTACAGTCTCCCGCTCTACCAACTGAGCTATCACGGGGTCTGTATACAAATGGTTAAATTGATGATTTATGTATTTGGTGTATGTGATTTAGTATAAAACAAAAAGCGCATCAATGAATCTAACGTATTTGGGGAAGGGGCGATATTCATTAAGATATTTATTGCAAGGAGCAGAGAAAAATAGTAGAAGCGTCGGTTGCGTTACATATCCTCACAATCAATATATAGAATTTGGGATGGTTAATTATAAAGTGCAGTGAGCGTTAAGTACTAAAGATGGTGTTACTAAGTCTCGGTAGTATGTGGTTAGTATCCGCTGTCAGCGGGAGGGGGTCGTTCCCGCGGAGGATTATTTTTCTGGCTTGGTTTATCTTTTTGTCAATTGACGGTAAGTAAACGGTATACCTGTGTAGGTTTGAAACAATCCAACTGTCATATTGTTTATGTCGTAGCATCTCCAGTTCATTTCACCAGACGACCAGTGAAGTTTTGAACACGTTCCAAATCTTCAAATTTGTCTACTTTTTAGCATTCATGAGCATATTTTTGAAAAAGACGCAAAGATAAACTAAATCTGACTATCACTGCATCATTAATCCTTTATGACAGATTATTTACTCATTATTATAATACATCCCGAATGTGGTGAACGAGTGGAACTAATCACATTAATATAAACATGAGAATGTCAATGAATGAAGGATTGTTGTACATGTGTAAGGGCAGGACATACACTCGAATCGACACAATTGCTTATTTCGTTCATATCAGACTCTATTCATTTTCAATGCTGAAAGACTACCGAAAAATTGAGTATTGGCGACATTCAAAAATTAATGGAGGACCCGGGCATCGATCCCGGTACTCTCGCATGCTAAGCGAGCGCTCTACCATGTGAGCTAGTCCCCTCTTGGGTAATATGTCATTAAATAACGCCTTTATGCGTACAGATGTCATTCAGTCACTTTATCGGTTCTAACTACAGTTCAAAGTAGTCTCGAGAGCTACCTTTGTAGACAATGAGAAATAGGTAATCAAGGAAAAGGCAATCAAGGATCTAATGAAGATTTATTTATATTTAGCACAATTAATTACGTGATATGCCTACAACTGCTTTGGCGGTCGGTCGTTAAAACAAATGATAAGGTTGAAACGTGGTACCTGCATACAAAGCCGATAATGTGCATTCGCTAAAATTCCTTGAACAATCGGGTAATATTTGAGAGTGAAATGGGACCAAAAATTATCCCGTGAGGCGGAGTCGAACCACCGACTAGAGATTTCAGATTTTCTTATTCCACTACAGTCTCCCGCTCTACCAACTGAGCTATCACGGGGTCTGTATACAAATGGTTAAATTGATGATTTATACGTATTTGGGTGTATTGTGCATTTAGTAATAAAAACAAAAAAAGCGCCATCAATTGAATCTGAAACGTATATTAGGGGAAGGAGGGGCGATAATTCATTAAGATATTTCAATTAGCAAGAGTAGCAGAGGAAACAAATAAGTAGAATGACGGATCGGTTGCGCTTAACATATCGCCTACAGCAATCAATATACTATGAATTTGCGGATGCGTTCAATATATTAACAAGATAGCAGTGAGCGTTAAGTACCTAAAAGTGATGGTCGTTACTAAGTCCTCGGTAGTATAGTGGTTAGTATCCCGCCTGTCACGCGGGAGACCGGGGTTCGATTCCCCGCCGGGGAGGACATTATTTTTACTTGGCTTTGGATTTTCATTCTTTTATTGTCAATTTGACCGGTAAAGTAACACCGGATCATACCTGTGTAAGGGTTTGAAACCAATCCAACTGTCATATTGTTTATGTCGTAGCATCTCCAGTTCATTTCACCAGACGACCAGTGAAGTTTTGAACACGTTCCAAATCTTCAAATTTGTCTACTTTTTAGCATTCATGAGCATATTTTTGAAAAAGACGCAAAGATAAACTAAATCTGACTATCACTGCATCATTAATCCTTTATGACAGATTATTTACTCATTATTATAATACATCCCGAATGTGGTGAACGAGTGGAACTAATCACATTAATATAAACATGAGAATGTCAATGAATGAAGGATTGTTGTACCATGTGTAAGGGCAGGACATACACTCGAATCGACACAATTGCCTTATTTCGTTCATATCAGACTCTATTCATTTTCAATGCTGAAAGACTACCGAAAAATTGAGTATTGGCGACATTCAAAAATTAATGGAGGACCCGGGCATCGATCCCGGTACCTCTCGCATGCTAAGCGAGCGCTCTACCATGTGAGCTAGTCCCCCTCTTGGGTAATATGTCATTAAATAACGCCTTTATGCGTACAGATGTCATTCAGTCACTTTATCGGTTCTAACTACAGTTCAAAGTAGTCTCGAGAGCTACCTTTGTAGACAATGAGAAATAGGTAATCAAGGAAAAGGCAATCAAGGATCTAATGAAGATTTATTTATATTTAGCACAATTAATTACGTGATATGCCTACAACTGCTTTGGCGGTCGGTCGTTAAAACAAAATGAATAAGGTTGAAACGTGGTACCTGCATACAAAGCCGATAATGTGCATTCGCTAAAATTCCTTGAACAATCGGGTAATATTTGAGAGTGAAATGGGACCAAAAATTATCCCGTGAGGCGGAGTCGAACCACCGACCTAGAGATTTCAGATTTTCTTATTCCACTACAGTCTCCCGCTCTACCAACTGAGCTATCACGGGGTCTGTATACAAATGGTTAAATTGATGATTTATACGTATTTGGGTGTATTGTGCATTTAGTAATAAAAACACAAAAAAAGCGCCATCAATTGAATCTGAAACGTATATTAGGGGAAGGAGGGGCGATAATTCATTAAGATATTTCAATTAGCAAGAGTAGCAGAGGAAACAAATAAGTAGAATGACGGATCGGTTGCGCTTAACATATCGCTACAGCAATCAATATACTATGAATTTGCGGATGCGTTCAATATATTAACAAGATAGCAGTGAGCGTTAAGTACCTAAAATGATGGTCGTTACTAAGTCCTCGGTAGTATAGTGGTTAGTATCCCCGCCTGTCACGCGGGAGACCGGGGTTCGATTCCCCGCCGGGGAGGACATTATTTTTTACTTGGCTTTGGATTTTCATTCTTTTATTGTCAATTTGACCGGTAAAGTAACACCGGATCATACCTGTGTAAGGGTTTGAAACCAATCCAACTGTGTATATTGTTTATGTCGTAGCATCTCCAGTTCATTTCACCAGACGACCAGTGAAGTTTTGAACACGTTCCAAATCTTCAAATTTGTCTACTTTTTAGCATTCATGAGCATATTTTTGAAAAAGACGCAAAGATAAACTAAATCTGACTATCACTGCATCATTAATCCTTTATGACAGATTATTTACTCATTATTTAATACATCCCGAATGTGGTGAACGAGTGGAACTAATCACATTAATATAAACATGAGAATGTCAATGAATGAAGGATTGTTTGTACCATGTGTAAGGGCAGGACATACACTCGAATCGACACAATTGCCTTATTTCGTTCATATCAGACTCTATTCATTTTCAATGCTGAAAGACTACCGAAAAATTGAGTATTGGCGACATTCAAAAATTAATGGAGGACCCGGGCATCGATCCCGGTACCTCTCGCATGCTAAGCGAGCGCTCTACCATGTGAGCTTAGTCCCCCTCTTGGGTAATATGTCATTAAATAACGCCTTTATGCGTACAGATGTCATTCAGTCACTTTATCGGTTCTAACTACAGTTCAAAGTAGTCTCGAGAGCTACCTTTGTAGACAATGAGAAATAGGTAATCAAGGAAAAGGCAATCAAGGATCTAATGAAGATTTATTTATATTTAGCACAATTAATTACGTGATATGCCTACAACTGCTTTGGCGGTCGGTCGTTAAAACAAAATGAATAAGGTTGAAACGTGGTACCTGCATACAAAGCCGATAATGTGCATTCGCTAAAATTCCTTGAACAATCGGGTAATATTTGAGAGTGAAATGGGACCAAAAATTATCCGTGAGGCGGAGTCGAACCACCGACCTAGAGATTTCAGATTTTCTTATTCCACTACAGTCTCCCGCTCTACCAACTGAGCTATCACGGGGTCTGTATACAAATGGTTAAATTGATGATTTATACGTATTTGGGTGTATTGTGCATTTAGTATAAAAACACAAAAAAAGCGCCATCAATTGAATCTGAAACGTATATTAGGGGAAGGAGGGGCGATAATTCATTAAGATATTTCAATTAGCAAGAGTAGCAGAGGAAACAAATAAGTAGAATGACGGATCGGTTGCGCTTAACATATCGCTACAGCAATCAATATACTATGAATTTGCGGATGCGTTCAATATATTAACAAGATAGCAGTGAGCGTTAAGTACCTAAAAGTGATGGTCGTTACTAAGTCCTCGGTAGTATAGTGGTTAGTATCCCCGCCTGTCACGCGGGAGACCGGGGTTCGATTCCCCGCCGGGGAGGACATTATTTTTTACTTGGCTTTGGATTTTCATTCTTTTATTGTCAATTTGACCGGTAAAGTAACACCGGATCATACCTGTGTAAGGGTTTGAAACCAATCCAACTGTCATATTGTTTATGTCGTAGCATCTCCAGTTCATTTCACCAGACGACCAGTGAAGTTTTGAACACGTTCCAAATCTTCAAATTTGTCTACTTTTTAGCATTCATGAGCATATTTTTGAAAAAGACGCAAAGATAAACTAAATCTGACTATCACTGCATCATTAATCCTTTATGACAGATTATTTACTCATTATTATAATACATCCCGAATGTGGTGAACGAGTGGAACTAATCACATTAATATAAACATGAGAATGTCAATGAATGAAGGATTGTTGTACCATGTGTAAGGGCAGGACATACACTCGAATCGACACAATTGCCTTATTTCGTTCATATCAGACTCTATTCATTTTCAATGCTGAAAGACTACCGAAAAATTGAGTATTGGCGACATTCAAAAATTAATGGAGGACCCGGGCATCGATCCCGGTACCTCTCGCATGCTAAGCGAGCGCTCTACCATGTGAGCTAGTCCCCCTCTTGGGTAATATGTCATTAAATAAACGCCTTTATGCGTACAGATGTCATTCAGTCACTTTATCGGTTCTAACTACAGTTCAAAGTAGTCTCGAGAGCTACCTTTGTAGACAATGAGAAATAGGTAATCAAGGAAAAGGCAATCAAGGATCTAATGAAGATTTATTTATATTTAGCACAATTAATTACGTGATATGCCTACAACTGCTTTGGCGGTCGGTCGTTAAAACAAAATGAATAAGGTTGAAACGTGGTACCTGCATACAAAGCCGATAATGTGCATTCGCTAAAATTCCTTGAACAATCGGGTAATATTTGAGAGTGAAATGGGACCAAAAATTATCCCGTGAGGCGGAGTCGAACCACCGACCTAGAGATTTCAGATTTTCTTATTCCACTACAGTCTCCCGCTCTACCAACTGAGCTATCACGGGGTCTGTATACAAATGGTTAAATTGATGATTTATACGTATTTGGGTGTATTGTGCATTTAGTAATAAAAACACAAAAAAAGCGCCATCAATTGAATCTGAAACGTATATTAGGGGAAGGAGGGGCGATAATTCATTAAGATATTTCAATTAGCAAGAGTAGCAGAGGAAACAAATAAGTAGAATGACGGATCGGTTGCGCTTAACATATCGCCTACAGCAATCAATATACTATGAATTTGCGGATGCGTTCAATATATTAACAAGATAGCAGTGAGCGTTAAGTACCTAAAAGTGATGGTCGTTACTAAGTCCTCGGTAGTATAGTGGTTAGTATCCCCGCCTGTCACGCGGGAGACCGGGGTTCGATTCCCCGCGGGGAGGACATTATTTTTTTACTTGGCTTTGGATTTTCATTCTTTTATTGTCAATTTGACCGGTAAAGTAACACCGGATCATACCTGTGTAAGGGTTTGAAACCAATCCAACTGTCATATTGTTTATGTCGTAGCATCTCCAGTTCATTTCACCAGACGACCAGTGAAGTTTTGAACACGTTCCAAATCTTCAAATTTGTCTACTTTTTAGCATTCATGAGCATATTTTTGAAAAAGACGCAAAGATAAACTAAATCTGACTATCACTGCATCATTAATCCTTTATGACAGATTATTTACTCATTATTATAATACATCCCGAATGTGGTGAACGAGTGGAACTAATCACATTAATATAAACATGAGAATGTCAATGAATGAAGGATTGTTGTACCATGTGTAAGGGCAGGACATACACTCGAATCGACACAATTGCCTTATTTCGTTCATATCAGACTCTATTCATTTTCAATGCTGAAAGACTACCGAAAAATTGAGTATTGGCGACATTCAAAAATTAATGGAGGACCCGGGCATCGATCCCGGTACCTCTCGCATGCTAAGCGAGCGCTCTACCATGTGAGCTAGTCCCCCTCTTGGGTAATATGTCATTAAATAACGCCTTTATGCGTACAGATGTCATTCAGTCACTTTATCGGTTCTAACTACAGTTCAAAGTAGTCTCGAGAGCTACCTTTGTAGACAATGAGAAATAGGTAATCAAGGAAAAGGCAATCAAGGATCTAATGAAGATTTATTTATATTTAGCACAATTAATTACGTGATATGCCTACAACTGCTTTGGCGGTCGGTCGTTAAAACAAAATGAATAAGGTTGAAACGTGGTACCTGCATACAAAGCCGATAATGTGCATTCGCTAAAATTCCTTGAACAATCGGGTAATATTTGAGAGTGAAATGGGACCAAAAATTATCCCGTGAGGCGGAGTCGAACCACCGACCTAGAGATTTCAGATTTTCTTATTCCACTACAGTCTCCCGCTCTACCAACTGAGCTATCACGGGGTCTGTATACAAATGGTTAAATTGATGATTTATACGTATTTGGGTGTATTGTGCATTTAGTAATAAAAACACAAAAAAAGCGCCATCAATTGAATCTGAAACGTATATTAGGGGAAGGAGGGGCGATAATTCATTAAGATATTTCAATTAGCAAGAGTAGCAGAGGAAACAAATAAGTAGAATGACGGATCGGTTGCGCTTAACATATCGCCTACAGCAATCAATATACTATGAATTTGCGGATGCGTTCAATATATTAACAAGATAGCAGTGAGCGTTAAGTACCTAAAAGTGATGGTCGTTACTAAGTCCTCGGTAGTATAGTGGTTAGTATCCCCGCCTGTCACGCGGGAGACCGGGGTTCGATTCCCCGCCGGGGAGGACATTATTTTTTACTTGGCTTTGGATTTTCATTCTTTTATTGTCAATTTGACCGGTAAAGTAACACCGGATCATACCTGTGTAAGGGTTTGAAACCAATCCAACTGTCATATTGTTTATGTCGTAGCATCTCCAGTTCATTTCACCAGACGACCAGTGAAGTTTTGAACACGTTCCAAATCTTCAAATTTGTCTACTTTTTAGCATTCATGAGCATATTTTTGAAAAAGACGCAAAGATAAACTAAATTGACTATCACTGCATCATTAATCCTTTATGACAGATTATTTACTCATTATTATAATACATCCCGAATGTGGTGAACGAGTGGAACTAATCACATTAATATAAACATGAGAATGTCAATGAATGAAGGATTGTTGTACCATGTGTAAGGGCAGGACATACACTCGAATCGACACAATTGCCTTATTTCGTTCATATCAGACTCTATTCATTTTCAATGCTGAAAGACTACCGAAAAATTGAGTATTGGCGACATTCAAAAATTAATGGAGGACCCGGGCATCGATCCCGGTACCTCTCGCATGCTAAGCGAGCGCTCTACCATGTGAGCTAGTCCCCCTCTTGGGTAATATGTCATTAAATAACGCCTTTATGCGTACAGATGTCATTCAGTCACTTTATCGGTTCTAACTACAGTTCAAAGTAGTCTCGAGAGCTACCTTTGTAGACAATGAGAAATAGGTAATCAAGGAAAAGGCAATCAAGGATCTAATGAAGATTTATTTATATTTAGCACAATTAATTACGTGATATGCCTACAACTGCTTTGGCGGTCGGTCGTTAAAACAAAATGAATAAGGTTGAAACGTGGTACCTGCATACAAAGCCGATAATGTGCATTCGCTAAAATTCCTTGAACAATCGGGTAATATTTGAGAGTGAAATGGGACCAAAAATTATCCCGTGAGGCGGAGTCGAACCACCGACCTAGAGATTTCAGATTTTCTTATTCCACTACAGTCTCCCGCTCTACCAACTGAGCTATCACGGGGTCTGTATACAAATGGTTAAATTGATGATTTATACGTATTTGGGTGTATTGTGCATTTAGTAATAAAAACACAAAAAAAGCGCCATCAATTGAATCTGAAACGTATATTAGGGGAAGGAGGGGCGATAATTCATTAAGATATTTCAATTAGCAAGAGTAGCAGAGGAAACAAATAAGTAGAATGACGGATCGGTTGCGCTTAACATATCGCCTACAGCAATCAATATACTATGAATTTGCGGATGCGTTCAATATATTAACAAGATAGCAGTGAGCGTTAAGTACCTAAAATGATGGTCGTTACTAAGTCCTCGGTAGTATAGTGGTTAGTATCCCCGCCTGTCACGCGGGAGACCGGGGTTCGATTCCCCGCCGGGGAGGACATTATTTTTTATCTTGGCTTTGGATTTTCATTCTTTTATTGTCAATTTGACCGGTAAAGTAACACCGGATCATACCTGTGTAAGGGTTTGAAACCAATCCAACTGTCATATTGTTTATGTCGTAGCATCTCCAGTTCATTTCACCAGACGACCAGTGAAGTTTTGAACACGTTCCAAATCTTCAAATTTGTCTACTTTTTAGCATTCATGAGCATATTTTTGAAAAGACGCAAAGATAAACTAAATCTGACTATCACTGCATCATTAATCCTTTATGACAGATTATTTACTCATTATTATAATACATCCGAATGTGGTGAACGAGTGGAACTAATCACATTAATATAAACATGGAAATGTCAATGAATGAAGGATTGTTGTACCATGTGTAAGGGCAGGACATACACTCGAATCGACACAATTGCCTTATTTCGTTCATATCAGACTCTATTCATTTTCAATGCTGAAAGACTACCGAAAAATTGAGTATTGGCGACATTCAAAAATTAATGGAGGACCGGGCATCGATCCCGGTACCTCTCGCATGCTAAGCGAGCGCTCTACCATGTGAGCTAGTCCCCCTCTTGGGTAATATGTCATTAAATAACGCCTTTATGCGTACAGATGTCATTCAGTCACTTTATCGGTTCTAACTACAGTTCAAAGTAGTCTCGAGAGCTACCTTTGTAGACAATGAGAATAGGTAATCAAGGAAAAGGCAATCAAGGATCTAATGAAGATTTATTTATATTTAGCACAATTAATTACGTGATATGCCTACAACTGCTTTGGCGGTCGGTCGTTAAAACAAAATGAATAAGGTTGAAACGTGGTACCTGCATACAAAGCCGATAATGTGCATTCGCTAAAATTCCTTGAACAATCGGGTAATATTTGAGAGTGAAATGGGACCAAAAATTATCCCGTGAGGCGGAGTCGAACCACCGACCTAGAGATTTCAGATTTTCTTATTCCACTACAGTCTCCCGCTCTACCAACTGAGCTATCACGGGGTCTGTATACAAATGGTTAAATTGATGATTTATACGTATTTGGGTGTATTGTGCATTTAGTAATAAAAACACAAAAAAAGCGCCATCAATTGAATCTGAAACGTATATTAGGGGAAGGAGGGGCGATAATTCATTAAGATATTTCAATTAGCAAGAGTAGCAGAGGAAACAAATAAGTAGAATGACGGATCGGTTGCGCTTAACATATCGCCTACAGCAATCAATATACTATGAATTTGCGGATGCGTTCAATATATTAACAAGATAGCAGTGAGCGTTAAGTACCTAAAAATGATGGTCGTTACTAAGTCCTCGGTAGTATAGTGGTTAGTATCCCCGCCTGTCACGCGGGAGACCGGGGTTCGATTCCCCGCCGGGGAGGACATTATTTTTTACTTGGCTTTGGATTTTCATTCTTTTATTGTCAATTTGACCGGTAAAGTAACACCGGATCATACCTGTGTAAGGGTTTGAAACCAATCCAACTGTCATATTGTTTATGTCGTAGCATCTCCAGTTCATTTCACCAGACGACCAGTGAAGTTTTGAACACGTTCCAAATCTTCAAATTTGTCTACTTTTTAGCATTCATGAGCATATTTTTGAAAAAGACGCAAAGATAAACTAAATCTGACTATCACTGCATCATTAATCCTTTATGACAGATTATTTACTCATTATTATAATACATCCCGAATGTGGTGAACGAGTGGAACTAATCACATTAATATAAACATGAGAATGTCAATGAATGAAGGATTGTTGTACCATGTGTAAGGGCAGGACATACACTCGAATCGACACAATTGCCTTATTTCGTTCATATCAGACTCTATTCATTTTCAATGCTGAAAGACTACCGAAAAATTGAGTATTGGCGACATTCAAAAATTAATGGAGGACCCGGGCATCGATCCCGGTACCTCTCGCATGCTAAGCGAGCGCTCTACCATGTGAGCTAGTCCCCCTCTTGGGTAATATGTCATTAAATAACGCCTTTATGCGTACAGATGTCATTCAGTCACTTTATCGGTTCTAACTACAGTTCAAAGTAGTCTCGAGAGCTACCTTTGTAGACAATGAGAAATAGGTAATCAAGGAAAAGGCAATCAAGGATCTAATGAAGATTTATTTATATTTAGCACAATTAATTACGTGATATGCCTACAACTGCTTTGGCGGTCGGTCGTTAAAACAAAATGAATAAGGTTGAAACGTGGTACCTGCATACAAAGCCGATAATGTGCATTCGCTAAAATTCCTTGAACAATCGGGTAATATTTGAGAGTGAAATGGGACCAAAAATTATCCCGTGAGGCGGAGTCGAACCACCGACCTAGAAGACTTCTAGATTTTTCTTATTCCAATACTGTCTCGACATCTCTATACCACTGAGCTACCGGGGTCTTATACAAATGGTTAAATTTGAGTGATTTATAGAATTTGATGTATTGTGCATTTTAGTAATAATTAAAAACAAAAAAAACTGCGATCAATTGAATCTGAACGTATATTAGGGGAAGGAGGGGCGATAATTCATTAAGATATTTCAATTAGCAAGAGTAGCAGAGGAAACAAATAAGTAGAATGACGGATCGGTTGCGCTTAACATATCGCCTACAGCAATCAATATACTATGAATTTGCGGATGCGTTCAATATATTAACAAGATAGCAGTGAGCGTTAAGTACCTAAAAATGATGGTCGTTACTAAGTCCTCGGTAGTATAGTGGTTAGTATCCCCGCCTGTCACGCGGGAGACCGGGGTTCGATTCCCCGCCGGGGAGGACATTATTTTTTACTTGGCTTTGGATTTTCATTCTTTTATTGTCAATTTGACCGGTAAAGTAACACGGATCATACCTGTGTAAGGGTTTGAAACCAATCCAACTGTCATATTGTTTATGTCGTAGCATCTCCAGTTCATTTCACCAGACGACCAGTGAAGTTTTGAACACGTTCCAAATCTTCAAATTTGTCTACTTTTTAGCATTCATGAGCATATTTTGAAAAAGACGCAAAGATAAACTAAATCTGACTATCACTGCATCATTAATCCTTTATGACAGATTATTTACTCATTATTATAATACATCCGAATGTGGTGAACGAGTGGAACTAATCACATTAATATAAACATGAGAATGTCAATGAATGAAGGATTGTTGTACCATGTGTAAGGGCAGGACATACACTCGAATCGACACAATTGCCTTATTTCGTTCATATCAGACTCTATTCATTTTCAATGCTGAAAGACTACCGAAAAATTGAGTATGGCGACATTCAAAAATTAATGGAGGACCCGGGCATCGATCCCGGTACTCTCGCATGCTAAGCGAGCGCTCTACCATGTGAGCTAGTCCCCCTCTTGGGTAATATGTCATTAAATAACGCCTTTATGCGTACAGATGTCATTCAGTCACTTTATCGGTTCTAACTACAGTTCAAAGTAGTCTCGAGAGCTACCTTTGTAGACAATGAGAAATAGGTAATCAAGGAAAAGGCAATCAAGGATCTAATGAAGATTTATTTTATTTAGCACAATTAATTACGTGATATGCCTACAACTGCTTTGGCGGTCGGTCGTTTAAAACAAAATGAATAAGGTTGAAACGTGGTACCTGCATACAAAGCCGATAATGTGCATTCGCTAAAATTCCTTGAACAATCGGGTAATATTTGAGAGTGAAATGGGACCAAAAATTATCCCGTGAGGCGGAGTCGAACCACCGACCTAGAGGGCATTATTTTTTACTTGGCTTATTTTTCATTTCTTTAATTTTTCAATTTGACCTTCGTCTCAGTTGATAATGTAACAATCTGCTATATCGGCCACTGAGCTACCGGGTATATGCTGTTTATATATTGAACATAATTTGTAGTGGTGCAACAATGAAACCTTGTGAATGCAACTTTTCTGATACCGTTTTGCAGAAAAGTATCATACATGGTAGGATTGTTTGCTTGTAAGTGTAGTTGACCATACTGAACTGCTAATTTGAATTGACAATTTTTGCTGGAGCAGTGGAACTTTGATAATTTTTCAAATAGTATGGCAATAAAAGCATCTTCTGACGCACTTGCTGTGTGACAAATTAACTGAAAGTTATAATACTGGGATTGCTTGTCATCGTGTGTAGATGGCTATTTATACAGACATTTTTATTTAACCACTTTGATGCGAGTAAATTGTACTTTATAAATAAAGTAACCATATCATAATTTTACATATGTATCAGAAACATACTATAGTTTTGTAAAAAAAAATCTCTGAATATGAAATTGAAGATTTGAGATGATTAAAAGACAAATTCGAGAAAAGTTTTGCCAATTTTATGTGTTTTCTATATAATTGTTCACCTATTTTGAAAGACTTAAATCAGTAATATACAAGATAATAAAAGAGATATAAATGATGTTTTCTACTTTCACTTATAAATGAACGAGCCAAAAGTTATATGCACAATCTTACCAAGGTCTGTGACATACTCTATTTATTGTTCCTTGACCTGAAGATTAGCATGGGAAAATCGTCATTTGTTTTAATTGATAAATAGTAAGGTTAACATATAAATACAGCAAATTGTGTAATTACATTTAGTTGACTAGTCAGTTATTATTCAACATGAAGGTATAAGGTTAGCATTTATATACTCTTCTTTCTAGTGGGACTAATGCAAATGTTAAGTATTTGTATGACTTATCTAATAACTTGTAATACCATTTATTGTATCATACTTACTAAAAGCAGGCAACCTCATAAAAAATGCTTTGTAACCATCAGCTTATGTTTCTTTGGTAATTTTACACCTGCCTTTTTTAAAGAATCCAGTATACCAAAGCCCTAAGGGAATCTGATTCAACATTGGGATTTCAGATAATCGTCGACAACGGAATACAATACTAGTGTCCTATAAGGAATTCATTGTTAGATATCTTAGGTTTAATTTGATTCTACACATGGTCCTCTGAATATAATTTCCGATCCTGTGACCACGATTTGTTAACAGAGATCTAACAGCGCTTCTTTCTTCTATCTGTTTTCACAATCTACGAACGCCTCTGAAATTGTCGTATTGATACATACTTTGATACCAGCTTTTAAAAAAACATTGTAGTCAGTAATTTTAGATCCTTGTAAGGTTAGCATTGACACAAGATCTGTATTTTATACAGATTTTATGTAATGGTAATCAACAACAGTTGTCACAAGCATAAAAATCATACCATGGAAGAATACAATATCCCAGTACTCTGCGGACATTCTAATCCTTTATTTCCAGTTGAATATACCATCTGCGTTCTTAGAAGGGGAATTTAATAAAACCAAAATTAAGCTCAGGGATCCAGTATCCCTGGCTTAAAAAGAAATCCAATATCCAAACATCCTTTTCATTAGCATATATGCCAAGTAAAATAACTTTGGAGATGTAAGTGCATAATAGCTTCAAATTCAGTGCATTTTATTATTGTAAAAACAAGGTTTAGCATTTTTCAGACTTAAAATCTTAAAGAAAAGTACGGTCTAAATGTATGCGACTATGTAAAAAAGTGCAGTACAATGGCTGTTGTCGTTTTATTTTCGACTTATGAATTTGAATTTGGTAACCTTAAAGGTAATATGTTTCAATGGAGCACAGCGATATTAAGATCCAATTTTAATGAGACGAAGTGTTGACAAAAATACATTTAGAATTCATACACGATAGCTGCTCGTTTGAACTGATTATTGAACCAGTCCCCCGGAGGAACACTTAGTATACGATTCATCCGTGTACCAAGTATACAACATCTTACTGTAGTAAGATATTAGAAGGAATTTATTTAAATTGAAGCATACTATCAACTTCGCAAACATTGCATTGTTAAAAATTTATATAGAATTATAGTATAATTTTATAAATAGTCTAATGACAAAAATGTTTAATGACGTTTCATGCTGATTATATTTGAGCCAATACTTCGATGCATATATGAATACATTTTCTCACTCTTTTTTCAACAGTGTATTTGTCACCACAGTGTTGTTCATCGCTCTAACAAAAGGAAATTTAGCACAACAATGGTAAGAATGTTTTTCTTGTTGATAGATGTACATGTTTATTAAAAATGTGTTGTGTAAAAATATAGGGATTTTTCAAAATGAAAGTGTAATATTGCAATGTAGTTAGCGATTCGATGAAATATTGGTTTGTTAACCTTTTTAATGAAATCAAACTTTTAAAGATTTCGGCAGCTGACGCATATCAAAGACAACCTCACCAACAAACAAACAACCACTTTAACATGACGGGTAAACTCAACGTATTTGCATTTCTATATAAATAAACACCTATTTTTTTATGTGAATATTTAGATAATTGTATGCTGAAAATAAACTCAGTCCACTTTATAATTAGAAAATTAAATTGGCGGATTTTAGTAGTGGGGGAAGTGGGGGTTCTGGGCCACTTTGTCTAATGTTAACCCTATGGGGAAAAGGTAGCCTCCTGAGAGGTAGCCTCCCGATGTGAGGCTTATTTCTATGACGTCATTTTTAGATATTATGTTATTTATTAATTGTTTTTTTTTTTATTGATTAATGTACAGATGTGTATGTGTGTGTATGTGTGTATGTGTATGTACATGTGTGTGTGTGTGTGTGTGTGTGTGTGTGTGTGTTTGTAGGTATCGATTCAAAGTTTTATTTATGTAAATATGAGCAAGGAATTATCCAAATTGATTCTCCTTTTGTGTAATTGTATTCCTTTTTTTTTTTTTTTTTTTTAATGTTTCGGCTTCTTGGTACCACACTTGTAATAATAATAACAATAGTATATACAATATTTAATATCCCCGTCAATTCAGACAACCATGGGTCGGAGAGCCATCCACATGGTGCCTTTACATAATAACAAAATTATATATTATAACTATTTTATACATCGAGATAAAAGGATTAGAGAATCGTCTACCACTCAACAGTATCTCTAACCTAACGAAAGGGCCAACAGTATGCTATCTTTCGTGCAGGGGTGTAAACTGTCGAGACTTGAAGTTAGTCTTTCCGGGATAGAATTAACTCTCTCAAATATCAGATAAATCGCGAGCTTTAATCCAAAAGTTGAATTTCTTTGGCCAGTGTAACCATTTCACATAATATTGTTTGTTGGGTCCTTTGCCTTTCGTTTTGAGGATTTTTTCAACTTTCCACATATCGTCTTCCCGAACATCCACTTTCTGCACTTCTGATTGGTAGAAGGTTCCTGAAATTTTTTCGTCTTGAAAATCAATAAGTCGATAAACTGGAAGCCCACCACGTAATATTCTTTGAGAATTTTTAAATATCTCTCCGCTCCATTTCTCATCGTATTCCCTGGTAAAAGGATTTCTCATGTATGTAATCCGAACTTTATCACCGATTTTGAAACGGAAAGGTTTTCGTGCTTTCTTCGTCTTAGGTTGTAATCTTTTCGGCCGATACATTTTCCACCACAGGTTGGTCTCTTTAGATATGTTGACTTTATCTGGTGCCATGCCAATCGTTCTATGGAAGGTCTTATTGTAGCTGTTAGCAAAATTCTGTAAGTTATCCACATAGTCATATGACTGCTTACTGGTGATAAATCTCATGATTTTTGATTTAATAGTTTTGATAACTCTTTCAACGTAATTAGCTTTGATTTCTGTATTTTGTGCAAATAAATGTTGGATATTTCTCTGTTTTAGGAGAGATTCTACTAATCTTGATCTGAATTCTTGTCCTTTATCTGTTCTTATTCTGTTTGGTGATCTTCCTTCTGATAAAACATGTTTCAAAGCATTCGCCACGGATTCGCCTTTCTTATTTTTTAGAGGTCTTAGCCATACATATTTAGAGAATATGTCAATCACCACCAATATGAAATTATATCCACTGTTAAATTTCGAAAATTTAGACATGTCCATCAAATCGACATCCCATTGGTCGTCTATTCCAATAACGACAACTCTGTTCCGCTTAAACGACCTTTTTAATGGTCTTTGTAAACTGTATGGTTCCTGTCGTTGTAGCCATTTTCTTATTTTATATTTACTGAGAACGAATTTTCCATCTGTTCGAACAAATCTGTACAGTTTATCAGGCCCTGCAAAACTCGCTGGGTTAACTGGATTGTAATAAATATTCCTCAAGTACTTTTCCCAAGAGACCATCTTTACACATGGAATGATGACTATAGAATAATATACAGAGTACAACGTTCTCATATTTATATAGTTGAGCTTTCATCGTCTTCATCCTCCTCCTCCTCCTCTTCCTCTTCATCGTAATCAATGCTATTTTCACTTTCAGAACCATCAAAATTTGTTTCGTTATCAATAGCTTCATCTAGAAAACTTTCCAACATAGGTTTATATTTCCTGATGGCTACTTTAATAGCTTTCTCGTAGTCCATGCCATCGCCAACTAATTCTGTAATCATTTTCATGACTTTGCCATGCAGTTTACCATTTTGCAACTGTAGTAAATACTCAATTAAACTACTATATCTGGACAAAAACTGATCCATATCCTCGTCTTTTAGTTTGCGATTAGCCTTACTCATGGCGTGGCCTTCTTTCATGTCACCATTCATGTATTTATCAACTTTTTCTTCCCATATATCTGCATTTGCCTCTCTGGCAAGTTCAGCTAATTTTATAAAAGCCATATCTTCTCCATCTTCTATATCAATTTCGTTTACACGAGACTTCTTTGAGGGTATATCTTCATCCTCAAATTCCCTTTTTCTTTTTAATTCATTATTTTCCGGGCACCACTTATTCATATGTCTAGCTAAATCCGGAACGCTTTCAAAGACTACACCACAATCATCACATGAAGGCATGATTTCTTTCTCGTCCGGTAAATACGTCTGTTCACTTTGAAATGATTCTTCAAACTGAGGTGGTTCTAGTTCTTTTCTGCTGATATGCTCTTCAGAAACACCTCCACCAATCATATTCTTGTTTTCAAATATATTAAGTTTTAGTCTGTCGTCTTCCGGTGTATTCTGTTTCAAATCAATGAATAGACTCCCATATGGTCGTTGTGTCCCCTCTTTGTACTTATTCATGAATTTCTTCGGATTATTAGGATACATCTGTCTAGCAAATATGGCTGGCCCAACTTGATCACGTGGGTTTTTGAATAGGACTATATATTGGCTATTGATGCTCATGGTTCTACTCTCCTTTCCCTTCGAGAACGCATTTTGCAGTATACAAGCTACACTTAGGTTTCTGTGATGGCTGCCCTCCACAAAGAGTTCACAAACATCCTTACTATTGGTGACGTCTCTCATTAAATCGTCTAGGATGATTAAACTTGGATATCTAGAGTCAATGAATGAGTCATCATTCAAATTTTCAGGTAAACCTTGAACAAATAAAATGTTTTTAATGGTTTGTTGCAGTTCACTAAATAATGGCTGCCACCGTTTATAACACCAGATAATCCTCTCAGGTGGTGGTGGTGGTGGTGGCGGCGGCGGCGGCGGCGGCGGTGGTGGTGGTGGCGGCGGATATGCATCATTGGTCTGCGGATATGGTTGACTGATTCTGTGTTTGTTTCTTTGATGTCGCAACATGACGTCTTTTCTCGAAAATTCTGAACCACAATCTGGACAAGTATTCGACATCTTTGAGAGTTCTTAAAACACGTCCAGTTCCTTCGAATGACAGACGTAAAGTGATTAAAATATTTACATATAACATTATTATATTCCCCAATGTCCATAAGCTAAACTTTGTATCCCATCATCTAGTAAGTATCTTTTGTCATCATAAGGGGATAAGCCCAGTTTGTTGATAGATATATTGTATAACGTATGGTCGTATGACCGGGTCTGTGTCATGGTAGACATGTGGATCTCTTTATTGAATAAACATCGTTTATAATGTTCGTGTCTTGTGTCATGTTTGATCACACTCTTCTTTATACCCTTCGCTGTCTTCTTTTCGCAGAGTGTTTTATTCTCCTCGTATATCAATGAGTACATCTTTGACTTAAGACCAACAAATTCTTGTATGGGAATACCATGTGTTTCGTCCTTCATCTTTCCTAACACCTTTTTATTTAAAGTGCTATAAAGCCGATGTTCAAGGTTATACTCTGACGTATCAAACAAGTGTTTGTCCTCCATCATATCTTGATATATATCATCAGTGTTGATACTGTAGCATAGCGAATCGGTGTCCGTAAACAAAAGTGTTGCTTTAGATCCATATTTATCCTTCATGTAATTATAATGGAAATCGTACATAAGTGTCTTTGACAAATCGAGTATAGTGAATCCCACGTAGATGGGTCTGTTTAAGTATAAT
This sequence comes from Mytilus edulis, assembly GCA_019925275.1. Classification (NCBI taxonomy): domain Eukaryota; kingdom Metazoa; phylum Mollusca; class Bivalvia; order Mytilida; family Mytilidae; genus Mytilus; species Mytilus edulis. Next base: position 82,719,077 of record CM034354.1, on the reverse strand, counting down.
CGTTGTTTCAACATGTGTACAGCCACCAAGTCGTCGTTGAATATTTTGAAGGCATGAAATGTTGGTTTGCTGATTAATTTTCTGGCCTTTGATTGGTCATTCAAAAGTTTTATATCTGTTCTCTTCCTTAAATTTTCCATCGTTTTTCCAAAGACTGCATTATTCATGAGCTTAAAAAAATCCTTCTCGAAATCGTTTTTTGCAAGCTTTCTCTTCTCTGTATTGAAATCAATATATGTCTTTAACCATGGTCGTTGTTCAAATGTCATGACTCTATGGATCTTTGTAAGTCTCATTCCTAGTGATAAGTAGAGTTTTAAATTTCTGTAATGTACCACGTATTTTTCCTTTGGATGTAAATTTGGTATCAACTTTTCTGTCGATGTTCCTTTTAAGTTTAGATCGTCCAATAGCTTCTCTGCATAGGGCGATAACATATCATTTGTAACCTTTAATTTTTCGGGAGCGAGTGGATATTCGTTGTGGTCGTCGTGTAGTTCCCTTGGATATTCTAGGTCCACTTCTAATATATAACCATTTGCACTGTCATCTGCAATGTCACCTATGTGTAGATTCTCAATTTCAGAATCGTTGAGCCATCTAAAACCTTCAACTGGAAGTGCCTGTGACATTGCCCATCCGTATAAGTTGTTGGCATCTAGGTACATCACGTGATTAATGGGTTGATTTGGATCGTAGTTTGGTACATGTTTATTGTTAGCTTTGGCATGGCGATGGGATATCATTGATATTCCACCTCTTAAACCTTTCTCTATAAAAAAATGCATGTCTATGTCAGTGAGTAATTTCAACTTGACTCCTGTCATTTTCAAGGCAGCTTGCCAGGCTAAACCGGGTGATGTATAAAAATGTGCAGCATCCAGTCCATAGTAGTTGAGACAGATCTCCCTGAAATTTTCAAAGACGTCGGCTAATGCAAGGACATCTGATAGAACGTATAGATCTTGATACTGTCCGAGATTCTGTATGTTAAACAATTGCCATACGTGTTGTGCATGTGCATAGTCCAGTGTGGTTATACCTTCTCCCGATAGTGTACTGTAAAAATTTTCAATCGGTGGTAGTTGAGATTCTAAAAATTTTGCCTCGGAATCGAAATACTCGTACGGGTATACTTGTTTTCGCAGAAGTAGGCTTATCTGTTCTTCTTCAAAGTGGCTTGTCATGTGTCTAAATTTACTCGAACCTTCTTTTGCCAGGTTTTCCACGAGTTTTTGTAATGAGGAAGACATAAATTGGAGCGAGTCTATAAAATCCATACATCCCAATGAAAAAGAAATATACTTTTCCATATTATTAGCGATACAATTCAGTTGCTTTCCTTCAACTTTTCCAATAGCTTGAATAATCAAATGACTATCATATCCCCGAAGGTTATGAAATACCACTGGAATTCGACCTGTAAACTTGTAATTAATATTACAGTCGTTATGAGCCGCCCCTCGAAATTTTCCAGTCACGTGACAATGATCTCGTACTTTAATGTCTGCTAGTTCTTTTTTACATATGTGACACATGGTTGCCTTCTTAAAGGATTGCCACATCACTCCCAGTCATGATCATGGGTTCGCAATGCTTAAATTTCTGTTCTATTTCTTCCTGTTCTTGTACCATACACTCCACAAATTTATCAGCAGCATCAGCACCCCGATAAACTACTGGTTCATTTGATGCTTCAGGTGTCAGACCTACCACTTTGTAAGCAAAGCCACATGGTATGTGTTTGGTAGTCTTTTTCGTCTTTTGATCACACTCGTTGTTATACAAAATTGGTTCTTGAAGACATTCAAAATCTGCATAAATAACGTATGGAACCTTAAGCTGTTTACGAATGTCTTTATAATGTAACCACTTATTGTCTTCAGTGGGTAGTTCAATTTTTTGGGGTCCGTGGGTCTGGCAGTTTGGTAAATGACTGTTTAAATTTTTTTCTTTGGTAAATCCGTGTAAGCAGTATGGACAGTGAAAATGTCGTGCCCGATGTGTGTGCTGGTCACCTAACAAACGATTAAGATCTTTTATCCAGCAATAATGTGATTTTTTGTTGTCCGATATCATGAGTAGATTAACATGTTGTTCAAATCGATGTTTTGAAATGTGTATAGGGAATACTTCGCCTTTGTTAAACCCAAACACGTTGATCGATATTTCATTCTGCTTTTCAAACTTTGGTATGTCGGCTAATTTCACAGGAAACATGATGGTATCAAAGTTTAAGCTTGAAGTGTGTTCCTTGTATTTCCAAACTCGCTCTCTGTGACATTTCGCTGGGTGAATAGCTGCCAAAATCGACCACATGAAACATTTGCTGTCTTTATTTTTCACATTGATAATGGCATGTTTTGATCTGAGTTTAATTGGAAGAGGAATATAACTTGAGCCTTTTAAGGGTCTGTACCTTGCCATATGTATGGTAAGATCTACCACTTTATCCACCGTCCAATTGCTCCCTTGTCTCTGGTATTCAATGAAAGATGTATACATCTTTTTGATAGATTCCTTCAATCCGGCATCGATATCCTCCAATTTTAAACTGGTCTGGCATTTCCCCCGGAAATACGGCTCTGCAGTTTCTATGGCATCTTCTTTTCGTCTGCTCATTTTAACTTTCATGGATAGATACCACTTCAATCCACCTCTTTCTTTAATTTTACTCTTAATGATATCTTTAACATCATCATACTGGCTTTTCAGGAATGACATTGGATCAAATTTATTCAATCCTTTTGCATCGATCGAATGTGTTTCAACGGTTCCATTGAGCGCTTTGAAGTTGCATGGATCCGTCTTTTTATTTGTTTCTGTACTAGTCATAGTAACACCAGCACCATTTTGGACTGGTTGTTTATCATGGTTTCGCTTATGGCGTTGGTAGTTGTCTTTTCTTGAAAATACCACATCGCAGGTGGTGCAATGCCATTTCGTTCCAGTATGAACCGATCTCTTATGGCGCATTAAACTCTCTTTATGGGAAAACGATTTTCCGCATACACCACATTTAATTGGAGATTTTGCCATCTTGACTTTTTTCGACGCTGGTTCCATCTTTTTTTTCTTTCTGAAAAGTGAAAGTGTGCTTAATATTGTTAAAGCATTTTTATTTTTTATTATTATTAGTTTTCATAATATGATACAGACAACCAGCCATTATTCATATCAAAGGAGCCTATCGCCACTGGTACTCGCCCACGGGTCGGAAAAACGACTCCTCAGTCTACCGACCGTATGGGTTCCCAGTCTTGATACTGATATGAATAACGAACTGATTGATATTCAAGAATGTTTGACTAAGGCTTTCGCCAAAGTAGTCACCCCCGTCAACATTTCCATCACTGGAAACAGAGCTGCTCTCGCTGTTTAGCAAGACTGCAAAGGTTTTGGTCGGAGAGGTCTTCCTGACTATAGCGGGGCATGCCACATGACACTTCCTCTCCATTGTTAGCTACATGACACTGCCCTAAGTCAGTACACCTTACCAGTGCAGGAGACTACTTCAAACTTTCGAGAACTCAAAATTAAAATACAACCTCCCCCTTTTATTTGTTCATTCTTAAGATAAGCATCTGTCAATTCCATTTAATTGTTATTCGTAAAATTAATTGGTAATTTAAAAACAAAATTTATCAAGAAAACTGTAATTCATATCATACAATCCTTTACTATTAAACGTTAAATAATTGTTTAAAATAAACAAATTATTAGCCATACCAAACCTTTAAATCCTTAAGATACTGTTAATGTAAACTTGATTTCACCTTTAGAGTGTCACCGATAAGACTGTACGAGCCCCGCAATTCACAGCGTTTATATAGAAGAATTTTCATAAATTTTGGAAATTCCGTAATTTACGTAATCTGATTGGTTAATTTCAAATCCGGCAAATATTTTCGATCGATAATCAGTTCAGTCTAATTTACCTGTTGGAACGATCAGACGTAGTTTTCTTTGCTAGCAAAGAATTTTTTTTTTTGGCAGTCTGATCCTGATGTAATAAAAAATAATTTGGAATAAAAGCATTTATTAATGAATAAATTTATCAAAAATGAATATTACTTAAAAGTTTAAGTACAGCCTAATAAAAAAAGGTTGAAATAATCATTATTTGATAAGAATTACTTGACATGTTTACATCAATGGTCATTCACCCATGTACTTAACCACACCAGGTTATTGAGGTCAACAGAAACTGTTGAAATGTCTTGGTTATCAGTTTGGCATTTTATAGTAAAAGGATTTCAGTTTAAAAGTGAATATGATCGAGGAAATAATAAAAATAAGTTTTCAATTCATACAGTATATTATATGATTAACGGAGGGATGATAGTTGGATATTAAAACAATAAATAACAGTATGTATCATCGAACACATTAAAATTAACTACTTGATAAATCTCATCTTTGTAAGAATAATACTATATAATTCAATTAATATTATGATTTACTTCTTTCGAAAGACTGCATAACTATATGTTTATAATATTTTCAACATGGCGATTACATTTAAATCGGATTATTGACAAGTCTAAACTTGATTATATAGTACGACACAGACAAGTTAACGAACGCTTTCAGTGATTTAGCAATTATATTAAAAATTCAAATACCTAACAAAAAAAAAAATCACACCAAAAATATGAAGATACATTATACTAAATAGTGTCAATAATATAACGATTTAATGATTTGTATAAGAATTCAATATGGCGGATTTATTGACACGTATCAACATGTTAAAGGTCACTACGTACACTACTGGACAAGTTTAAACACGCTTTCAATATTGATTTAATAATCACAGATTAATAGCCGTAGGTGAATGTAATACCAGAGACATCTAATAATGATCTGTAAATACACACTAAGGTGGGGTTTTCCTGTGTACCTATTAATAGACTGGGAATTTTCATCAAATTTAAAGAAAAAAAATATATATACTTATCCATAATAAAAACAAACGTAATTAGTAACACTTTATAAAGACCTAATCTCCACAGAAATTAATTAATTTAATTAATTAATGTCATAATACCTAAAAATGACGTCATAGAAATAAGCCTCACATCGGGAGGCTACCTCTCAGGAGGCTACCTTTTTCCCATAGGGTTAACATTAGACAAAGTGGCCCAGAACCCCCACTTCCCCCACTACTGATTTTTTTCTATTTTTTTTTTTTTTTACGAAAAGATACTAGCTGGAAACATGGCGGTCCTTAACTATCGTAGACAAAGGCAATGTAGTATACCGCTGCTCGAAATTCATAAATCGATTGAGAAAAAAACAAATCCAGGTTACAAAATAAAACTGATGGAATCACATGAAATATAAGAGTAGAACTACCACACAACAGAAACAAAAACTAAAACACTAAAATGTAATACATACAGAAACGAACTATAATATATCAATTTTACGGACTTGGGACATGACATTTTAAGAATAAAAAAGGTGGGTTGAACTGGTTTTGTGGCTAGCCAAACCTTGAATTTTTATGGCAATGTTAAATTTAACACTAAGATGAAACTATTACATGCATGGACATGAAAAGAAATCAAAAAGTTAGTAGATCAATACACATGCACATATAAAGAGCATTGAAAAACGAAAATCCAAACCAATGGTGCAAAATAACAATAACTTCATACATGTATCACTGAATTTTATTTTAGATTGGATATTTAAACTATGACTGTTATGCAATGAATTCAGAAAACAATTATAAGAAGCAGAAAAGAATGATTCATAATTTCGAATTTAAAATGTCAAATTCAAACATTAACATTAACATATACATTTCGTTTTCCAAAGACAATAGCGGTCTAAATGTCGGAATTCAAACATAATGAATTTATATGCTTGCCTCTTCTAGAAGATAAAGAATTTAACTCTATTCTTTAATTCATAAGAATAGATGGAAAGAAAATTAGAAAATTCCAAGTCAGAATCTAGACTTTTCAAGCAGACATATTCTTGTGCAAAATAGAAGATAGGTTAAATTGTTATAATGTAGCATAACATACATAAGTTGTACAGCGGATGACCGTGATGGTATTCCGGTGTATTGCTGTCGCCTAGATTTCCATTTCGTAACTTTTGTGTTGGGGTTCTAACCGATACATTCGCGGATATCATGGAGTGGAAGATACAGTCCTTATAGCTTGTTGTAAATTCATTTCTTCAATGAATACTCATCAAATATTTTTTAGAACATAAATTAATAATATTTAAATGTTTTGTTACACACACACACACACACATATATATATATATAAAGTGATGCATTGAAACCGTGATTATCTTTTAATAATTTTCTTATATATATATCCGATGGATACATCTGTTATAGAGTTGTCACTGACTCAGACGTACTTATAAATATAATTATTTTCTGTGACTGTATATTACATTAATTTGTAGGATCCTTTACTATAGATAATTTAGCTGATCTGTAACAATAACATCTTCATGCCTTATATATCATGTACTGTAGTACGCCGCTAGATTAAAACTGACGAGGAAAGGTAACACACGGCCAGCGAAAGCTCTTTTTTTGAGAGCCCAGGTGGTCGTGTGGTCTAGCGGGACGGCTGCAGTGCAGGCGATTTGGTGTCACGATATCTCAGTAGCATGGGTTCGAATCCCGGCGAGGGAAGAACCAAAAATTTGCGAAAGCAAATTTACAGATCTAACATTGTTGGGTTGATGTTTAGACGAGTTGTATATATATATATATGTATATAAACATCATTACATCACTAATATATACATCATTAATATCTATCTAGACGTACAGAAAAATTGTGTTACAATGACACAAATGGTGAGGTTGAATTCCCTGTCATTTATTTACCATTCACGCACGAGTTTGTCTCAGAAAAAAATATTTCTGAACATTTACCTCACTTTCAGGTAAAGAGAAGGGATTTATTTTCTGTGACAAGTGCTTGTGACCATCCACAAGAACTTGCGGTCATTCGATGTTCAGTATTTCAGTACTTTGATTTTATGAGGAAGTTGATAAAGTGTGTACCTGTGGGGTGAAAAATGATGAAGTCCGTATCATTTAGGAGCTGGGGTGAAAAATTTTAGTTTTAATCTCTGTTCTGACTTTTAATTTTTCACTCTATTCTGTCCTGTCTTATTGTTTTATTACTTTATCTTGGCTTTTTTTTTGGCAAGCTACTCATCCTGCCTTGGTTTACTCAAAACTCCTGTCCTGCCTTTTTCAAATTTCATCCGAGCCCCCTACCCCTTATAAAAAGCAAATGGTAGCTCAATATTAAGGTTCAATCTACCTGAGGTAAAGTTATCTTAGATGTATTTGACTATATTAGTTCATCCCTTTTGTGAATTAAGCTGTTCTTGTATTATACATCCATAGCTTTCAAATGTTTGAGTTTGAGCGTCCCTGATGAAGGTAAATTCAGAAAATAGCATCTGACGCACGAAATACAAGTAAGTTATTTTTTATTTACAGTAAGCATTTATTGCACATCTTTTAATGTTTATCATTACACATTTCAGTAAAGACACAAAAGAAAATTTAAAAATGTTGGCTGATAAATTGGCTAATGACAGAGGCGCCCAGGTGACGGCAAGTGGACTAATGTTTGAATATTCTGGCCAACGATTGAAGGACAGAAGGGCTATTTCTATTGATGTTTTCCATGGTGTAATAGCAAGGGTGCATTCGATGCTTGAGGATGGTGAACGTTTTACCAGTACACATTTCATAGATGCAGCCGGACAGCTAGGACATAATGCAAATGTAGGCTTGGGAATATACAACACTGTGATGAAAATGCTTCGTAAATAAATGCGTTTCGAAATAACGTGTTGTCTATTTCAAAATCAAATCTAAAATTCAGTAAACGGTGAAATGAAAATATTTCTAGCGATCGGCATAAGTAATGATACTCAAGCCGATTAAAGGGTCATTATAAAAAAAATTATTGATGTCGTAATTACGATATACATAGTATGTCGTAATAACGACATAGTATGTGTAAATAACGACATCACTATGTCGTAATAACGACATATTATTTGGAAATAACGACAACGCTATTATTACAGGGGAATAGTTCTGGTAGCAAGGATGGAGGCGATTATATACAGACAAATAAAAACACATCTGCTTCAATTTCCTACATTTTAATCGGACAAAGATGAAGTCATAAACAAAAATACAAATTTCTGACAAAAGGGGAACATCTCTCTCTTACACGCCGCAGAAACATAATCCGACCATGCATACTGACATATAACACTATGTCGTAATAACGACATTCTTATATCGTAATAACGACGTCCTCGTGTCGTTATAACATCGCTATATATATCGTAATTACGACATCGCAATATCATTATAACGACAACCCCAGTGATGTTACTTTATGAGTATTGAACCACACTTATCACAATTGAATCAAAATTGATATACGTGTGCACTATAAGGTGCTTTTAAAGTTGTGTTACTAAGTTACCATTTGGTTAAAACACATGACCTTCAAGGGACTTTGAAGAATCAATGTTCAAAATATTCTTCTCGATCTAAAATGACTGAGTTTAAACTAAGTATAAATATACAGGTCCTTGTAAAAACATATGCAATAACAAATAAAACAAGGCATGCAGCATGCAATAAATTTCAGTTGCAAAGCAAGCTGTTAATGCAGCATAAAAAGCATAAATATTGTAACACAAATTATCTACAGGCAGAGCAAAAACATTCTGTTCCACTCCAGGACTGAACAAGACTCTTAAAATGTGAGAAGCTGTTAACAGTCCTGAAATGGTCTGGTAAGCTATTCCATAAAGAAGCAGCAGCAAAACTAAAAGATTTTTTTCCATATGAGGTAGTTCTTACCTGTGGTATTTCCAAAATATTATTGTATCTAAAAGAATATTTAGTGTGTTTAATTTGGAGTAAATTTTGTAAACATACAGAAGCCAAATTATTTAAAATTTTATAAGTCTCAAGTGCTATTGTCCTGATGCGTCTTACTTGTAGGGTTGGAACCTTTGCGTTCTCAAGAAGAGTTTCAGAGGATGATAAGTAGTCGTCATATACAAATCTTAATGCTCTCTCTTGTATTTTTTCAAGTTTTTTAGAATTTTTCTCTGTACAAAAATGCCAAGCCAAAAGGCAAAATTAAATTAACTCAAAATAAAAGTATGAAAAATTGTAAGTTTATTTAATCTGTTTAAAAATGATCCAATTCTCTTGAGAACATTCAGCTGTTGTGATGCCTTTTACACAAGTTACTTATATGTTCATCAAATTTTAGTTGGTAGTCAATATCAATATCAAGTAACTTTACTGTTTCTTCACATGATAAAATATTTAGCTGAATATGTATAGATGGATTTTTTGCAAAGGTTCTTTTCGCTATAGCAATAACTTGAAATTTATCAGGATTTGCCTGCATCTTATTTTCTTTAAACCAATCAATAAGCACTTAGGTCATAAACCTTGTGTCAAAATTTCATTGATTTCTATTCACTTATACTAAAGTTATTGTGCGAAAACAAAGAACAACGCTTATTTTGGCCCTTTTTTTGCCCCTAATTCTTACACTGTTGGGACCGCAACTCCAAAAATCAATCCCAACCTTTCTCTTGTAGTCATAAACCTTGTGTTTAAATGTCGTTGATTTCTATTCACTTATACTTAAGTCATTGTGTGAAACCCAAGAATAATGCTTATTTGGGCCCTCTTTTGGCCCCTAATTCCTAAACTGTTGGGACAAAAACACCCAAAATCAATCCCAACCTGCCTTTTGTGGTCATAAACCTTGTGTCAAAATTTCATTGATTTCTATTCACTTATACTAAAGTTATTGTGCGAAAACAATGAACAACGCTTATTTTGGCCCTTTTTTTACCCCTAATTCCTAAACTTGTGGAACCGAAACACACAAAATCAATCCCAACCTTCTTTTTATGGTCATAAACCTTGTGTTTAAATTTCATAGAATTCTATTTACTTATACTAAAGTTATAGTGCGAAAACCAAATGTCTTCGGACAACGACGACGACAATGGTGCCAATGTGATACCAATATACAACCAAAAAATTTTCAATTTTTGCGGTCGTATAAAAATTTACCAAATTAATGAAAATTGTTAAAAATTAACTATAAAGGTCAATAACACTTTAAGGGTTAACTGACCACTTTGGTCATGTTTGACTTATTTGTAGATCTTACTTTGCTGAACATTATTGCTGCTTACAGTTTATCTCTATCTTTAATAGTATTCAAGATAATAACCAAAAACAGCAAAATTTCTTTAAAAATTACAAATTCAGGGTCAGCAACCCAACAACCAGTTGTTCAATTCATTTGCAAATTTGAGGGCAGATAGATACTGATTTAAAAACAATTTTACCTCTGTCAGATTTGCCAAAATCTACATGTTACCCCTATATTCTATTTTAAGCCATGGCGGCCATTTTGGTTGATTGGCTGGGTCACCGCACACATTTTTAAAACTAAATACCCTTATATTGATTGTGTCTAAATTTGGTCAAGTATTTTAAGAGGAGAAGATTTTTGTAAAAGATTACAAAAATTTACGAAAAAATGGTATATAATGACTATAATGGGCAATAACTCCTTCAAGGGTCAACTGACCATTTTAGTCCTGTTGACTTATTTGTAGATCTAACTCTGCCGAACATTATTGCTGTTTACAGTTTATCTCTGTCTATAATAATAATCAAGATAATAACCAACAAGAGGCTGTCACAACGACAGCAAACCGGATTTATTAACATTTATTTGTGTCCTGGCAATGTCACAAGAACCATTACTGATGAATGGTGAAAGTGAAAATCGTCAATATCAAATTAGACCTCTATTTTGTCATCAGTATCAACACATTAAAATTTGAAAAGCTTTGGTTGAATGGTTCATGAGAAAATGCACGGACACGACTGGAAACACCATTTTTCAATCTTTCAAGAACCATAACTCCTGAACGGTAAAAGTCAAAATCGTCATTATTGAACTTGACCTCCATTTTGTCATCAGTAACAACATATTAAAATTTGGGAAGCTTTGGTAGAACAGTTCATGCGTAAATGCACGGACACGACTGGAAAAACCATTTTTCAATCATTCAAGAACCATAACTCCTGAACGGTAAAAGTCAAAATCGCCATTATTGAACTTGACCTTCATTTAGTTGTCAGTAACAACATGTTAAAATTTTAAAAGCTTTGGTTGAACGGTTCATGAGTTAATGCACGGACATTATTTGATTGAAGCCCGCCCGCCCGCCGGCCTGACTGCCCGGCCGCCCGCCTGACTGCCCGGCCGCCCGCCGTACATCCCCAAATCAATAACCGACATTTTTGTCACAAAAATCCGGTTAAAAACTGCAAAAGTTCCTTAAAATTACTAATTACATGTACCAACTTTGTTGCATGGGGTTTAATAAGAATCAGTTTATATCAACTAACCTATTCTGAGTTACATTGTTCTATTTTTTTAAAGCAAAAAAATGTACTTGAAATACAAATTGCCAAAAAAATATTTCCATACCTAAAAAACTTATCAATCCATCCAAGGCTTCCAGCTTTATGGAATTACAAATAGAAGAATCTAAAGTTTGACTCAAATCAGCTTGCTCACTTTTACTTATTTCCTGACTACATGTATCTTCTGGGATTAACAATGGAACACCTTTCACTGGTATGGTCTGAAACAAAATAAAAATATTAGGAGAAATTACAATAAAAGTATAATTCTTTACTACATATATTTGTTTTAAAGTGTGTAATGACAATGAATAATTGTATTATTTAAGCTTCATGTTTTTCAATTTAAGTGATATAAATCTAATATATTTTTTTTAAATAAATCATTGTTTTTATTGTATTTCAGTAAATGGCTTTAAATGCTTGTATTTTGGACATGTAAATTAAATAAATAGGGAATGTGTACATGGGACACTGATGATGGTTCTGCTTACATATCATATAGCGTTATATAGTAACATAACTGAAGTACAGTAAAAGTGACACTACCCAAATTTAGTACTTGATCTGCATTTTGTGGTAAAAGGGATTTTGTATCAGTTTCATAACATTTGGTTATGGCAAACTTAAGTTAGAGAAGGGAAAAAAAAATCAGCAATTTTTCCATTTTTAAAGGAGTATAACTCTAGATAAAAGTTTGATAACATTTGGTTTGAATAAAACTAAAGTTAGAGAACGGACAACAAAAACCAGTAATTTTTTTCCATTTAGAAAAAGACATAACTCTAAAAAAATCAAAGTGACACAACCAAAATTTAAATTTCATCTGTAATAAGCATTGTGTATAAGTTTGATTACATTTGGTTAAGGTAAAACAAATTTGGGAGGTAGGTACAGACCGACGAAGGTTAAACTTAATAAGAATTTAGGAATGAAACTTATAGTTTGGGTTTTATTGACTTAACAGTATAATAGACAGTTAAAGACTGTTTAGTACTTTTCTTTAAAATCATAAAGTGCTTTCATGATTAGGATAATTGTCCCTATATTTAAGTTATTTGTTTTAAGTTTTTTGTTTATTCCAATATTTCCAGTTAAGGATATGTATTGCCATGTTTTATTTATTGGATGTTTATTCCAATTGTTCCTCTTGAGTATTTCTGTTTTCCAATTTCAATTGAATTTCCTATGTTCCATGTTACAGATATTTATTCCTAGGTTTCATGTTAAGGACATTTATTCTTTGAATCCTGTTAACGATATCTATTTCCAGTTTTTATGTGAAGAATATTTATTCCAATGTTTCTTGCTATAGGTATTTATTGCAATGCTTCATGGAAAGGATATTTTTTCTATGATCTATAGTCAAGATATTTATTCCTAGATTTCATGTTAGAGATGTTTATTCCCATGTTTGAGGTCATACTGGGATAGTTTAAGGATAATTATTTCCTTGTTTCATGTAAAGGATTTTTATTCCTATGTTTCATGTTAAGGATATATATTCCCATGTTTTATGTGAATAATAATTAATCCCAGATTTCATGTTAAGGATATCTATTCCTATGATTTAAGTTAAGGCCTGTACAATATTAGAATGTTTATTCACAATTTTCATTATAAATAACAAAGCTTGTTTGAGTCAGTATTTTTCAGCCTCTTTAATTGACATCAATACTGGTATCAGATCTTAGAGAGTTCAGATTTGAATATTCCAGTGAAGCATATCAAGAATTTTGGGGTAACCCCTTGTTTCATTTATTGAGAAGTACTGGAACTATTCTTTCATAGTGTACTAGATCTACTCCTGAATCTTAATTACAGCTCTTTTATGAAAGCATGCAAAGCAAACCTTTGATCAACTTGCTTGCTATGTTTGTTTGGATTTATGTATGTATGTTTGCATTAATTTTTGTTTGTAAACAACAGGTATGTAGTCTGTTTCAGTCTGTCTACAATATACTGGAATTTGATGTTAATTTCTATTGTCCAATCAAGTCACAGTATATAAAACAGACTGAAACTCTCCCTACATATTGTTTGCAAACATTCCAGCAAATATAGCAAGCAAGTCTATGAAAGTTTTGTTTTACATGCTTTTATAGAATAGCTGTAACAGTGTTCTGCTATTTACATTGTACCTGTCTTGCTCTTTTGACTGGACCTGAATCATCTAGAGCTGTGACTTGATCTATTTGAAAAAAGAAAAAAAAAAAGAAAATGCATATTTGGACAGTGAAGATCATAATTATTAATCAGTCTGTATTTCTAATTAAAATCCTAAAAAAATAAAACTAATACTAGTATGTGTCTAAAATACGCATACACAAGCCACACTTCAATCAGAACTTTTTCAACTTTAAATATTTGAAAGACAACATACATGTTTGCAACTTAAGGAGATCAACTGTTGTTCAGTTGCATAGATTTCAACAAATTTAATTCATTTTTATGTCTTCTTCATAATTTGTTTTTAAAGAAATAAACATACATGCATCAAATGTAAAATCATTACCATATATACTGTATATAATACAAATCTTTTTTACATTAAGAAGTTTAAATGTTGCACTGCTTTGTTTTGGCAATCTAGTAACCTTTGTCTACAGTCTTTGCAAATACATGTACCTGGAATTATAAAAGAATCCTTAACTGTTTTACATGAACATTTTTATGGTCATATGTTTTTATAATTATTGTTCAATTAGGATTTATTCAAAAAGTATATACTACTATTTAATACTGATAGCGTTTGACATTTTTAGCCGAACAAATTTATCCATTTTATATACTTCAATTATTGTATGCTGGTTCATATTCTGGACGCCAATCTTTGCTCCTTTATTATATAATTCACTAACAAAACAATTATGAAGCTTAGAAATGGAAAATTACTAAATACTAAACTTGTTCAAAGGGTATCCACACGTCTCAATCTTCAAAATCGGTTATCTAAAAATACTACCATCGCTAACATTTTTAACAATAAAAATCGTGGTTACCCTTCTATCGATAAGTGTCATGCCAAAAAATGACTTACATGTCCCCGTCTTTCCACCAACAATACGGTAAGGTCCACGTTTAATGGTCGCACATTTTCTTTAAATTTTGAAACTGATATAACTTGAAAAACAAACAGTATTATTTATTTACTCACATGAAACAAACCGGGGTGTGGTATTCAGTACGTAGGAGAAACTGGACGATATTTATCTAAACGCTCTCAAGAACATCTGTATCGTTTTAAAAGACCCAATAAATTCAAAAGTATCATTTACCAACACCTTAAGAAGCACAACCATCCTTTTAAATATTTAGCAGTTCAACCTTTAGAAGTAGTAAATAAGCAGCCTGGTGAATCGCATTCAAAGTTTGTACGATCACGGAAAATAATTGAATTAAATTGGATTAAAAAATTACAGACAGTTTACCCTCTCGGTCTAAATGATAATATCATGGGAATTGGTAATATATCTAGAACCAATTCCGTTAACATTTTGGATATAGTTTCTAAAACTGTTCGTAAAAAACGTTCTCACGGTCGTAGAACAAATCGCAATCAAAGAAAATTTCGGGCCAATCATACCAATATTTCGGACCTAATTTCTATTTCAAAAAACAACGGCAGACATTATCTGTTAACAAAACTCTGTTCGTTACCGGTTAATAAGTTAAATAAAATTTTGGAGGATTGCAACACAATTTCATATAGCAGTCCTAAGTATGAAATTGTTCAAATTATTATGGCATATTGTTATTCTAAATTATTTCCCAAAATTGATCGCCCTGAAGATCAT
Source organism: Mytilus edulis (assembly GCA_019925275.1). Taxonomy (NCBI): domain Eukaryota; kingdom Metazoa; phylum Mollusca; class Bivalvia; order Mytilida; family Mytilidae; genus Mytilus; species Mytilus edulis. Next base: position 82,703,777 of record CM034354.1, on the reverse strand, counting down.
AAAAAACATTTTATTAAAATTAAGTATGTCAATAAAGGCTTTGATTTTGTAAATATTGCCGGTATATTTAACGACCATTCTGTTAAAGAACAAATTCCTGGATATTTTGACAATACTGAGCTACCTCTTATTTGTTATATTTACAAGAAATCTACCCGGAAATTTGTGTTTAATTATAGTCAATTGTGTAAAGATGTTAATATCAGTGAAAATACACCTACTTCATGTAATTGCAGTAATTCCGAATATATTTATGGACCCATTTCCCATGTTATAACAGGAGATCTTAACATCGTTCAAGACCGAGAGTTAAAATCATTCCTCAGTAAAGGACCTAAATATCGTCCCCCGTCAATTATTAATTGGAATGAGTGTCGTAATATCATCCACGACTCACTCCATACTTACTGTATGAAATGGATAAAACGGGAAAAAGCTGACAAAAAATCTTTGGACTCTTTTTTTAATTTAGTAATGAAGATAGTTGATATACGTATTCAACATTTTATAGAACATTTTACTATAAACAATAACAACAATAAACCTATTTCTCGTATCAAACATAAACTAAAAGAACTAGCCAAGGAATTTGTTTTTGTCCCGGCAGATAAAGCTGCTAATAATATTATTATTGTTTGACGTAAATTTTACATTGAGGTTCTGAAAAAGGAAATCACCAATTCACCAACATTCCAACTTACTCCATTTTCAGAAAACGAAATCTGTAACAAACATAAACTTTTAGGCACCGCTTTACAAGCAGAGCCAAATACAATGAAAGTCCCAACTATGTATTGGCTTCCGAAGCTACACAAAACCCCTTACAAATATAGATTTATTTCGTCTTCAAGCCATTGTTCAACTACTAAATTGTCTATTCTTCTTACCAGCACACTTGGTACAATTAAAAACCTGATAATAAATTGTTCAAATAGGGCCTTCGAAAATAGTGGAATAAATTACTTTTGGAGTGTCAAGAACTCGTTGGAAGTACTTGATAAATTGCATGCTTATATTGGTGATTTTGAATCTGTTCAAAGTTTTGATTTTTCTACCCTGTATACCACATTGCCTCACATTCTCATTAAGAAAAAATTCACACACCTAATTAAATGGGCATTCAAAAAATCAGAATGTGAATATATATGTTCAAACTCTTTTAGGTCATTTTTTAGTAGCAATAAACAAAAAAACTATGTTAATTGGACATGCTTTGATACTATATATGCCCTTGAATTTTTACTAGATAACATTTTTGTTCGCTTTGGGGATTCCGTATATCGTCAGATTATCGGAATTCCAATGGGGACTAACTATGCACCACTTATTGCGGACCTGTTTTTGTATTGTTATGAGTTACAATTTATGACAAAAATAAGCAAAGACCCATCGAAACAACATCTGATAAACAAATTTAATAATACTTTTAGATATTTGGATGATATTTTGGCTCTCAATAATGACGACTTCAGTATGTATATTAATGAAATTTATCCTGTTGAACTTACTTTAAATAAAGCTAATACTAACAATGACCACTGCCCTTTTCTCGATCTTGATATCTATATCACTAATGGAAAGCTGAATACTAAAATTTATGATAAAAGGGATGATTTTTCATTTCCTATCGTTAATTATCCGTTTTTAGATGGTGACGTTCCCTTGTCACCATCTTACGGTGTTTATATATCTCAACTTGTACGATTCGCTCGTGTATGTAACAATGTTTTAGATTTTAACGAGAGAAATTTATGTATTACTGAAAAATTATTACACCAGGGTTTTCGATATCACAAACTAGTCAAAACATTTACTAAATTTTATCATCGGTATAAAGACATCATTCGTAAATATAGCTCAACATGCAGACTTCTAATACGTTCAGGTATTTCACATCCAATTTTTTATGGTAATATTCTTTATAAAGCACAAAGGTGTCAGTATTCACCTCAGAAACTTACAAAACCTTTGAATAGACTTATTAAGAAGGGATATAATTACGATACTGTTGTCAAGTCATTAAAGATTGCATATTTTGGCGTTAATATTGAGTCACTGATAAGGTCTTTGCATCGGAACTAAACACATTTATTCTAAAAACAGTTGTTGGCATGACACGGGTTATGTTCTTTTCATATATGTTATGATGGTATGATACTAAACCCCTAACGGGAAGGATTGTGCCTGATGTTCATATGATGAAATCATAATCTTTCAGTCAGTTTAGTTGAAGTCTGGAGCTGGCATGTCAGTTAACTGCTAGTAGTCTGTTGTTATTTATGTATTATTGTCATTTTGTTTATTTTCTTTGGTTACATCTTCTGACATCAGACTCGGATTTCTCTTGAACTGAATTTTAATGTGCGTATTGTTATGCGTTTACTTTACTACATTGGTTAGAGGTATAGGGGGAGGGTTGAGATCTCACAAACATGTTTAACCCCGCCGCATTTTTGCGCCTGTCCCAAGTCAGGAGCCTCTGGCCTTTGTTAGTCTTGTATTATTTTAATTTTAGTTTCTTGTGTACAATTTGGAAATTAGTATGGCGTTCATTATCACTGGACTAGTATATATTTGTTTAGGGCCCAGCTGAAGGACGTCTCCGGGTGCGGGAATTTCTCGCTACATTGAAGACCTGTTGGTGACCCTTTGCTGTTGTTTTTTATTGGCAGTGTCTGCGCGTACCCGCATGTGGGTACGAATAGTCAAATTGCCGTTCTAGGCTGCGCGTACCCACATCTGGTTTTATAATAAAATGCCGTCGGATCGGGAATGAAACGTGAAATATATACGGAATTTGTTGCAATTAGTGAATAAATTGATTAAAACTACTCAGAATTTTCATAAATATACACATATATATTTTATACAATTGTATATAAGAATTTATAGAAGCCGCAGAGAAAAGAAAGAAGAACCGGGAGCACAAAAATTAAAGAAGATTTAAAGTACAACAGAATAAATTTTTCCTGCATTCATGGTGGGAAGCAATTCCAAACAAATTCGACAAGAAAAAGGCCTAATACAAGGTATTTGTTTTAAATTGTAGTTTTTAATCGAATTTGCCGCGTTTCATTTAAGTTTTTTTATAATGTCGATTACTTATAGTTTTTGTATTGTAAATCGTTCGTGATATTAAGTATATATATGTCTAATTTCAGTACTTTCCAAATGGAATGTCCTTTCCACATTAAACTTGGCGTAACTAAAGATGGACAAAACCTTAATTATTTACATGAATCTTTTATAATTGGTTTAAATTGATATCATTACTTGCTTCTTTAATTTTTATAAACTCAAGCTTAAATTTTAGAATTTTTATATATTTTAAAATTTCAGTTTCTGTTTTACATTTTACTAAAAGATTATTTTAAAATATCATATGGGTATTTTTTTAAATTATTAAAATTTTATTCTTAAAATTTTCATTTAAATTTTATAATAGTATTAATTTCTATCATGTTTTCTTTTACAGGGAATGTACATGCAGTTTCATTTTCCATCATTGTGCATTTAATTTTTGCAATGTTTATTATGTATCATTATTTAATAAATACAATTTGAAAATATTATTTTTCATACTCTTCACTCGTTCTACACGAAATCCCTATATTATCGATAACTTCCGTATATATTTCACGTTTCATTCCCGATCCGATGGCATTTTAATAGAAAATCGGATGTGGGTACGCGCAGCCAAGACTGGCAATTTGACTATTCGTACCCGCATGCGGGTACGCGCAGACACTGCCTTTTTTATTTGGGCGGGTTGTTGTCTCTTTGACACATTCCCCATTTCCATTCTCAATTTTAGTATTTAATTAAGCATGTCACTTAAATGTATGTGGTTAAAACTTGACCTGGTCAGCAAAGCATCTTAATTCACATACACAAAAAGGAAGCATAACCTATGTGTGTTATTTTGGTCTCTTGTGGACAATATTCAAGCTTGATAGTCTGAATTTGGATTGCGATCATTTTTTTTTAACATAATATAGGTTTGACACAAAACAAATGTGTTCAAAGATCTTACAAATCTATTACGCAATACTGTGTAATTGAAGATTTGATCTTACTTTTCAAAAGTTCGAAAAAAATCCCCCCCTTTTTTGAAACACCCCTTTGAGCAATAACTACAAAACTCAATCCCAGCCTTTCCTTTGTAGCATGGAACCTTTTAGTACTACTTGAGAGAGATACATACACTAAATACAAGTTATTGTCTGGAAACTAGAAAAAAAGATATAGGAAGATGTGGTATGAGTGCCAATGAGACAACTCTCCATCCAAGTAACAATGTATAGAGGTAAACCATTACAGGTCAAGGTACGGCCTTCAACACAGAGTCTTGGCTCACACCAAACAGCAAGCTATAAAGTGCCCAAAAAATTACTAGAGTAAAACCATTCATCAAACGGGAAAGCCACACAAATTATTTTGCATAGATAATGTTGTATGCCGCACAGTACATTCTATTGAATATGTGATATCTTCTTAGTAAAAGAAAGTGTTGTGCCCTGCACAGAATATTAAAATACAGAATAAACATTGAATTTATTAAAAATTTTGAGCACAAGAAATTGGGCAAATTCCATAATTACTAGTAACAAGAATGTGTCCCTAGTAATCAGGTGGCCCATCTGCACTATCATTTTTTATGTTCAGTGGACTATGCAAATGGGGTAAAAACTCAATGTTGGCATTAAAATTAGAAAGATCATATCATAGGGAATATGTGTACTAAGTTTCAAGTTGATTGGACTTCAACTTCACCAAACTTTAACCTGAAGCAGGACAGACAGTGGAACAAACAGACGTGCAGACCATAAAACATAATGCCCATAAAGGGGTCATAATAATCATTCCAAATTTAAATAATAGATATAGGAAGATGTGGTGTGAGTGCCAAAGAGACAACTCTCCATCCAAGTAACAATTTATAAAAGTAAACCATTACAGGTCAAGGTACAGCCTTTAACAAGAGTCTTGGCTCACACCGAACAGCAAGCTATAAAGGGCCCAAAAAATTACTAGAGTAAAACCATTCAAAAGGGAATGCTTTCCATACAAACAACTTCACCAAAAACTATAACCCGAAGCAGGACAGATGGACAAACGAACTAATGTGCAGACCAGAAAACAAAATGCCCATAAATGGGTCACAATAATAATTCCAAATTTAAATAATAACCTGTTTAGTGTGGATTCATTTATTTTCATGATTTTACCCGTGTCTCTCTTTATGCCAATAGAAAATTTGTTCTTTGTTGAGTATATAAATTTGGTGTTATCCAAGAAATCCATAATTGATATACATACTCGTAGTTTTCTGTGCACTGTAGTGTTGACTTTTTTCTACCTATCTGTCATATCTGCTTGTTTTTCTTTGATTTGATAATTTCCTTTATATTTTGTCTCGTTTTTGATTGTCTCTAAACTGTTACTTTGTTGACTGCTGTACCACAATGTTTGACATTTTTACTCCTTATGTCTGTTTGTTTTGCTCACACATTGTTGTCAATATAATGGTATCAAATGTGACCGTCATACAAGTGAGAAGTTTAGCTAGCTATAAAACAAGGTTTAATCCACCATTTTCTACATATGGAAATGCCTGCACCAAGTGAGGAATATTGTTCTTCATTCGTTTGATGTGTTTGAGCATTTGATTTTGCCATTTGTTAAGAGACTTGCATTTTCCTTGGTTTTCGGTATTTTTGAAATTTTACTTTTTGTTTAGGAAAATGTTTAGAATTCAACATCTATGGCACAGATAAAATATAAACACACTTAAGTTTTGATACTTATATTAGAAGCCACAAAAGGCCAGCATCCAGTCAATGAACACAACTACAAAATGGCAGTTAATTTGTTTACACAATATACACAACTTGTTTACACATAATATACACATCTTGTTAACATGATTCGACACACACAACAAGTTATTAACCTGTACATATGATAATGACTGCTGTAGGGAGGTAAATGAATTATTTTTATGTAGTAAATTTTAAGTAAATAATCTTTCATGGTAAAATACAGGGGCTCTTTTCACAAAAACTTTACAACAAAAATTGATGGTAAGTTATACATTGTACTGAATTGTTCATTACTTACAAGTATTGTTTCTCTTAATATTTTTTGTGAAATAAGTAGCAGGCATTTTCAGCAACTGCAGAGTCAGTGAATTGTAACATTTTCTAGTAATACAATGGTCAGTATCAGTACTAGTATTCACATTTACAATATTTTTCCCCACCTAAAAATGAATTTTACAACCCTTAAAGGCTTAAATAATTTGAAGCTTTTAAGTTCATAAAATCTGTTATAAAAATTACAACCTTCTCTTTTTAACAGATCTAATTTTGGAATTAAATAAAAAATAATAAACATTCTAAAACTGATTTTAAAGGTAACTTTTTCAAAAGGAAAATTGGAATATGATCTTTGTTTGGACTGCATC